>JARBWK010000002.1:151061575-151223060 GCA_030556195.1 Anolis apletophallus
GGAGCTACCGCCAAAACTTTTCAAACTGGGAAAGTTTCCGTTAGAAGCCCGCGCTGGCGCGCAAACTTCATAAGTGTGCATTCACAGAGCTCTCGAAGAAGAAACTTATTTTAAAGTTTTCAAATATACTATTTATTTATTTAAGACATTTCTACCCCGCCTTTCTCACCCTGGAGGGGACTCAAGGTGGCTTTACATATACTAATGGTTCAATGCAACAACAAAGCAGAAAAGGTGCCCAATCACAACAAGACATTCCTCCGAAACATTAGAACCTGAAGTTGCTTATCATTGTAGACTAAAGTGACTTAGGTGACTGAAATACCTTTGGCAGATACCCCAGCTACACCGCTTTCTGAATAAAGGCAGTTTGCTAATAATTACCCCAGCTCTGTTTGAACTAATGCAATGTATTATGCAGTTTGAAAACTGCATTTAATCCAAAATAGGGCTGCCAGATTACTGGGTGAGGTGATCACATTATGGCTATATTTTGTCTGTGTACTCTTCATTTTTTTAAATTTTGCCTTTGATTCTATGGGTGTTGTGTTCCATTTTAAATTAAATTGTTTTAATGTTTCTTTCTCTTAATCCAGAGAGAGGCACCACAGATGTGTCCTGAATAAATACATAAAATAATATATAGGTTTCAGTTAAGGTTCAGCAAAGTCACTCTTCTACTAAGATTGCACAATACCTGGGAATAATGCAGGAGGCCACTCAGATTGCTGAGTGACAGACTTGAAAACAGTCGCAGCACATTTTTATGGCATCTAGCCAATCTCTCTAGGAACAAAATGACCTCAACTTTATTCAGAAAACTCAGTTTGAAAAAGACTCTATTCCCTAAAGCAATCCTCAGCACTCCTTAAAAAGCATGGAGAAATCAGATTAGAGTTAAACAGGTTATGTAGATGTTATGAGAATGTAACTTCTAAAAATAACTTCATAAATCAATTCAAGTAAACTTCAAATAAAGATCTCACCTTCTGTTCAGTACAGCATTTGTGTGTTATATAATTCTGGTCTCAAATTATCAGATTAATACAGCAACCGTGTAAAAAGCCTTAGACATAAAAAGACTGTAGCGCCTTGAATGAATTTCTGTCTTGAAAGTTTATCCCATCACATTACACACAATAT
The DNA here is from genome assembly GCA_030556195.1 of Anolis apletophallus. Taxonomy (NCBI): domain Eukaryota; kingdom Metazoa; phylum Chordata; class Lepidosauria; order Squamata; family Anolidae; genus Anolis; species Anolis apletophallus. The sequence goes on from JARBWK010000002.1 coordinate 151,062,719, forward strand.
CTGATAGAGCTATTACACTTACGCTGCCTTCCAGAATGCCTCAGGGTAGATAAGATGATAATAAATCATTTTAATAAATATGCACACCAAATACATTAATAAAAGCTATAATGAGAAGACAGATTTTGGCATTACTATCCAATTCTTACTGCAATCTGACACATGGAAAAGACAAGAGTACTGATTTACATAGATCTGAAAAGAAGAAAACATCCAAAAGAATATAGGAACCCATAATGGGATACATTTTTATGCTATAACATCCATAGTAAATTCTCCTTTAAGCAAGAATAACATCTTATAAGTAGTATGCTCACAATGGCATGAAAAGTTCAAATGAAGTGATCAGGAATAACTTGCCTGAAGCCACCCAGCAAGCATGTTGAAGGGATGCGGGTAGGGATTTTGAACTGTGTCCCACACTACTTGCATTGCCTTCATGCTGACCCTCATTGACACAGATCTACTGAAAGCCGGGCATAATCACAGATATGGAGCCAAGGTATACCTAAGAGAAAGCCCCATAAACTCACAGTTGTGACATATAATCAATGGCAGTGCTCTGGAAAAACAATATCCAGTATAACCTTGTTTATTTAAAATAACATCCAATTTACACATGGCATCCAAAGGGGATGGAGAATCCATCGGTATTTTAAAAAGAGAGGGAGTTCCATGCTGTTATCTCAAATGATTTAAGCTTTGGAAGCATCTGAACTGCTATGTACATTCATTCACTAGAGTACACATTGAACACATTCCTCCTAAGCATCACTGACTAAATGGCTCTGTTGAATTGCTTCCATAGCATAACAATTTATTGCTCTGAAAAGCGAATGCAAGTTATTCCTTTGCTGAAATATCATTTGCAGCATAAAAGCAAGTAACAAGAGAATAAAGTGATTGCCAGACCAGCTTGTTGCTAATTTAATGTAATAAAGATGAATTGTCTTAGGCGAATCTTATATTTTGAGATGCATTTGTTCGCAGCTAAAGAAACTCTATACCCCAGAAATTTGAAGCTTGGTCATGGGTAAAGGAAGGGCCCATATCATGGAGTAGGAGAAGTCTTATTCCACTTATAATTTTCACTGATGTGTCAGAATATCTGCATTTTCCCTACCAGATTCTTTTTAATTACTGTGCATCAAACACGGAATGTATATGTAAGGAAAGTAGTGGTGCTCTGATTAGACTAATGCCAATACAGAAAACAGGCTAAAGAAATTAACAGAAGTTGTAAGCATCCCACTCCTCAATTTTGCCTAGGTTTGATGTAAGAGGGCCATAGCAAGAAGGTCTTCAATGTTGTTGCCCTGTCTCCCAAATCTAGAAAATGTGATGGGGAAGACAGGACAGTGATTGCCATTTGCCCATTTGTCTCATTCAGTGTTGGAAGGAAGGCTGCTAGCAATGCTGGAGTTCACTTATGACAACACCAAAGGAAAGTGGAAAATTGCTTGCTTTTTTATCCTGTGCTAGGGAATTGTACCTTGGGATTTGCTGCAAAGTGCAGCAGCGGAATATTACTTCTACTGCTGTACAACCAAGGGATCAAAGATCCTACTTGGTTTTTAAGACCAAATAGCAGCCTCTATTGCTGTCTTCTATCTATTACAGATAAAAATGTCTTAGATATGGCTCTGGTGCTGAAAAATCTCAGTGAATGGCATAGCAGGCAAAGCAAACGAAGAATAAAAGAGAATGCTGAATTGGACAGGGTGGCATTGATGGACTCAACCATCAATGTGATCAAGCTTTCGTTTAGCTGTAGGAAGTGACATGGTCATCCCTTGGATTATGAAAGCAAATCCTTATAAAGCAGAGAAGGGAGTCGATCCATTTTCCTTTTGTCCTTTTCGAAAGCTCATTGATTATATTTAATCTCTTTTCCCTCACAGTAGCTAATTTTTATTTTCTAAACATTACAAGCCCCAGAACAAATCTCCAAAATGTGTAGAAGACATGTAGAGCATAGTGGTGATAAACCAAACTACCACTTTCCCCATGCTCAGGTGGTACCTATTTTATGCCCACAAAGAATGGCAGAAAAATTAAGTCCAAAATAGGGAGTTTAGAGGGGACTCCTATTTGTACCATGCTCTTGCGCACAATTAATTAAATGTAAGATTCAGGGAAATCATGTGAGAGGAACATCACCAAAGCAAGGTTTATGGGAGAAGCTCGGAAATGCAACAGCACATGTTATAGAAGACAAATTAAGAAGGATACAGAAGAAGTTATTGCAGAATGCTGAAAATATTTGTTTTAGTGATAGCCAGTCAGAGAAGCTTACATGTATCTTCTAATAATCCCCTAATGTGTCTCCTAAAAAGTTTATTGGAGTTTGTACAAGGGCTCTTCATGTACAAGTTTATACTTCAAGATTCTATTCTCTCATTTGGAGAAAACCAATGTTCAACTTTGGATGTTACTTTTTCACCTGCTACTAATGCCATTTAGACACTTCTAAACCCTTGTGCTAGCTGAACTGCTGACCTGAAGGTCGGTGATTTGAATCTGCAAGACAGTGTGAGCTCCCACCTGTCAGCTCCAGCTTCCCATGCAGGAACATGAGGGAAGCCTCCAACAGGATGGTAACAGATCTGGGGGGTCTCCTGGGCAGCGTCTCTGCAGACGGCCAATTCTCTCATACCAGAAGCGACTTGCAGTTTCTCAAGTCGCTTCTGACACGATAAGAGAAACTTCTACATAGATTTGAAGGTTCACACATGATGTCACTCAACATGTTATCCCATTCTCTTGTATCAGACCAAAAATACTTTTCTTTTATTTATTTGTATCACTTAAGCAAAATTTCCAAAGCAAATTACAAAGGGCAATAAAATAAAACACAACCCCAAATTTAACATTTCAATTACATTTAACATCAACATTTCAAACACTAATGTATAAATATGTAAACAAATCAAATGATCAATGCAAGGGCAAAACCTTAACTTAAAAAAACTCATTAGCCAATGTCTTTAGAAAAAAAATCTTGCTCTTTGTCTGATGGAAATGACTGATGATATATCCTGAAGAGCTTTTCATAACTGACAGACAGCCATCGGGATAGGCTATATTGCTTATGCAATATCATATTTGTTAATAACGGATAAATCATATAGGCCAATTCAAGACTAATGTTTGTGGAAAATTTTATGAGTTACACAGTTTCAGATCATTTAGTACTTCAAAGGCCAAAAGCAGCAGTTTGAATTGCGCTGGAAGCACACTGGTAGCCAGAGCTGTTAGAACTAAACAGTCTGTAATGTCCTTTGAACATTTTGTCCTTTTCAGCATCCAAGATCGTGCATTTTGTTCTAGCTGAAGAGCCTAAACTGTCTTCAAGGCAGCGCCACATATAGCAGTCTAGCCTCAGTGTTACCACCTGAGACACGGTAAGGTGTATCCAGATTAGGTTGCAACTGATTCCCTAGCCTCTGCTGGGGGAAAAAAATGCTCTCTTTTGTAAGGCTACAAGTTGTCACTAAATAATTACCTAAATCAGTAATGATTTGTCTATGACTCTGGCAGTAGGCCCAAGGGTTGGCAGCAGGGGTTGTGTCTTGTTGCAGAGTTGGCTCTAAAGTAGCCTTACAGTGTCACCGGCAGCTCAAGAACCCAAAGAATTGGCTCTTGCCACATTGACAAGAGTCCAAGAAGGAACATGAGCGTGAGCATGGGGCCTTGCCACCTACCACTGCACTTAAATGAAGGTGACTCCATTGTCTGGGTAGGAAAATGGTAGTTCTTTGGCATTGCCTCACAAAGGAACACCAAGAGAGAAGAGGTGGTATGTGTTTTTACCACTACTCTGTGTAATGTTTTCATAATAGTCAATACTGCAGCTTCACTTCTGTGAGTAGAGTGACTAAGGGCCTTTTTGAATGCCTAGGTACGAAAACAGTACTGGGTCCTCTGCAGTGCTGCTGTATTTCCCCTCTCTACAGAATGATCCTTGATTTATCCACAGGTTCTATCAATAATCCATCATTTTGGCCCAAATCAGCCCTCAAATTATAAATGAGGTTGAGAAACATATCTGGTATAGGAAAGCACTCTACAAAGCAGTGGTTTTCCCAGAAATCCCAGCCAGCTTACCAGCTGTTAGGATTTCTGGGAGTTAAAGGCCAAAACATCTGGAGACCCACGAGTTGAGAGTCACTGTTATAAAGTCTTTGAGTATTCTTAAGGATTTTTTTTTTCCTGAGAGATCCTCAGACATGACTCCCTAAATGTCGTGGAGCCTTTGATGACATCAATAACACAGACTGTCAGCATCCAACCAGAAGAGGGAGACCTGTGAGGTTTTTTTAGGTTTCAAAATTCTCTCTTTCTATGTAATGCCTGCCAGAACAGCAATGAATATTTAACATATTAATGTCATCATGAATACAGAAAAATATGTGTATAAGATCATTAAGCTTCTTATCTTATAAACTTCCTACTAGCAACCAGGAAACACTGTTTACCATTTTACCTGCTGAAGACAAGTAAAGAACTAATCTTCCTGGTGGATTAGAATAAGATAATTATATCAATAATCTTCTCTGAGCACCACCAAATTCTTCAAAGCTCCAAACAGAATGCATTTCCAATTGTGTGAACCAAGGCATTGATCTTTGTTCAGTAGTAACAATATTTATGCACTCGTACTGTTGAAACTCTATACCATTTTCATGAAAGTCAATTAAGAGCCATCCCTAAATTTTAAGATGCATTTTTTTAAACAAAAATCATTCTTTTTCAGTCTGATTTTACAATAATACTTTTTCCTGCATGAACTTCAGGGCTATGACAATGATCAAAATAGTTGCCTCCATCCTAGCAGCAATTATTGTCAGCATACCTCATGTTTGGCAGTTCAAGTTGCTTAAAACTTTGATAATGATTACTTGACTGCATTTAAATAAAGGTCGTTTATCCTCTCATTCCTTACGCATATAGCGCCTTTCCAAACAATGTGCCTCGAGGCTCTTTTCAAAGAACGCTAATCAGTACACAAAATTATATTGAAGCAAATAACCTTGTCACAAATGCCATTACACAGTAAAAGCTAAATAAAAAAACGGTCTTTCGTCTCTATATTTAAAATGTATCTCCACTTAGTGTCAAGCATTTCAAGAATGGAGGAATGTAAGAGATTAGTAGATATTGTGCAGTATATATTTGGCAAAAGATCAGAATTGGATCATAAAAAGAAAATGGGAAGCATTTGAGAAAAAACACATGGGCAAGCCTTGCCAGAAATGTCAGGATTACAGACTGTTTCTACAGTTTACACCCCGACATCCTGACTACCTTAAGGCTGGAGTATGGTAGCATTGCCCTCAATGTGACAGTATTACTTACTGAAAACTATAACCACTTCATTCAGCCCTCTACTTCAAAAGGTAAGAAGCATTTCTTGCCATGAATAAGGGTAATGCCTTATCAGTACACACATGCAACCACCCCAGACTAGCTGCGACAAATGAATTTACTTCCACAACCAGTCTCTGAAGACTTCACAAAAGATGCCTGATAATGTTACTCCTATTGTGTGAGAGTTGGCTGGCTACTTACCAGTAGCCATGCTATTGGCTGCAAATGAAATAAATGTCCCTGCTCCCACAAGAGAAAGAGAGGGGGGGCAATCAGGTGCTATCTGGTGGCGGTTTAGAGGAACATAGATAGTACATGATAAATAGGTCTGAAAACAGCTTTCTTCCAGAAATTCGACTCTTGCAACAATGCCAAAAGTGCCTTTTTTAAAACAATGGGTCGATTACAAATTCCTTGATTTAGTAGAGGCAGCAACTCCCATCTCCCTTCTGTTTTAGTGATTACTTGGCCTCCTAAGTAACACAGCACACTAAATTATCTATGAATTCACACTCAAAGTGTGAATTTGATGGTCCAGAAGATTATGATTTACATACACGCCTAAATGAGCTTCTGAGCTTTTTGTATTCCAGTGATGAAAAATTCCTTTTCACAAACTTTGTAATTCATGCTCTTGTTATTGTTCTGGTTGTTGTTAAATTGCTGCTTTAGTCTAATGATTAAGAAAATTAGATGTGATCCCATTTCATCCAAGATCTTGTAATCTATACTATGAGATTGATAAATAGCACACCTTTCAGTATTATTAGTATTGCATGTCTCATTAATTTTCACAACCAGAATGGGAAAAGAATCTGCATATTTGAACACAATATTGTTCACATAAACTATGACAATCCTCTAATTCTGTGGGCAGATGATAAAAACAAACTTTTCCAGGGTCTCAGATTTTTCCATGTACAATGTTTAACATTTGGAGTTTATTTCTATACTGAATGATCTTTGTGATTTGAGGAGAATTTTGTTGTTTTTTTTAAATGAAGATCTAGGAGTTTATTTTAAAGTAACTACATCAAGAAAAGGGGAGGTAAATATGATAATTAACTAATTTGGAGCCTTTGTATATATAATGGTAAAATTAATTTTAAAAAACAGTTGTCTATATTGGATGTTTTTGGTTTACTGGGTTTTAATATATTGTTATATGCTACTTTAGTTATGTGATGCATTTTTTATTTTGTGAGGCATTGAATTTTGCCATTTACTGTGTTTTGAACTGTTTTGAGTCCCTCCTGGAGTTGAGAAAAGCAGTATATAAATGGAATAAATAAATAAATAGTCTGAATTCTGGATTGACCATGGTTTGAACAAAAAAGCAAACTGTAGTGATGAACATGGATCAAAAGTTTTTGCATTCTTTCTTATGATTGGGGTCAGAAGGGAAGAGAGGCATTTGCAAGCCCAAGACTCCTTGCACAGTTCATTCTTATAATGCTAAAATATGATCTAAAATAGTTATCTGATCCATCTTTTCACCTGGGTGGGTCTATATCAGTGGTTCTCAACCTGTGGGTCCCCAGATGTTTTGGCCTTCAACTCCCAGAAATCCTAACAGCTGGTAACCTGGTTGGAATTTCTGGGAGTTGTAGGTCAAAACACCTGGGGACCCACAGGTTGAGAGCCACTGGTCTACAGTTGTTAATTTCACCTATTCAAACTCTAATATCAGGCTGTCATACACATTATGTCAGCCAGCGGCCTGATTATCTCGTATAACCATCTGTTTAAAACCCCACACATTTAAAAAAAATTAAAGTCAGTTATAGCTCAGCTTCTCAGATACTGTAATATCTGGTGGTGATCGGAAACAGAGGAACATTATTCTCCTGCAGGCTTTACCTGCCACCGAATCTGATCCCTTTCAGCACCAGACACAGGTTTTATTTGTTCAAGCTTGTTCATTTCCCATTTTAAAATGTGGAATGTTTTGTTTCTCTGCGGGTTTTATTGATCTACATTTTTAGTGTTCTGTTAAATCTCTTACATGTTCGATTTTATTTAGTTTTACCACTTCAGAGCACACATTAAAAGCTCGCTGGCTGAAAAGCAGCATATAAAATTATCTTATTTGGTTCAGTCATTTAATAGGTAACCATCCGTTTTTCTTCCGCAGCTCATGGCTGCCTTAATTTTGCAGTTGCTCCCGTGTTTTCCTGGTAGTGCCATAAGGAAGAAAATTGCATATACAGAATTGCCAACATGACCATTTTTACCACCACAAGCATTGGCCCTCACAGTGAAGCTAATATGGCAAGTGAACCAATCATGGCTGTCTTGACAGATTTTCCAACTGAATATTATAATAGCATTCTAGTAGCAGTCAGACTGCAGTGGCTACCATATTAAAACTAGAAATGTATGGACCCGACATTAGCATGGAGAAGTACATTTTCAAGGTATCTCAGATGCATTTGTGGCATTCAATTTACTACACTGAAGTGTTGTTGAATGTTCTGGAACTGGCTGAAAATATTGGGGCAATGTATCAAATCTACTCCCAAAATATAATTGACACTTGTATCTACAAGATTAAATCATTCTTCTACTCCTTTGGAACAATTATCTTCCTTTAACTCCGGTTCTATAAACAGTATTTCATATTTTCCTGCTCTGAGTCTTCCTGTATGTATATGCCTTCAAGCAATCTGATAACATATAGAGACTCCATAAATTTCATAATGTTTTCTTAGGCAAGGAATACACATGTCCATTTCTTCCGCAGAATATGGTTTACAGCACCTGATATTAGCTAGTGCCTCCCCATCCAAATGCTAATCAAGGTTGACCCTGCTTAGCTTAAAATAAGTTTGTCAGTTCATTTAGCCATGTTTTCTGCAACAATTATACCTTTTTCTAAAACTGAAACTCTTTTAAAAGCAGTAACCCTTTCATATTATCGAATTCTATATGCTTTACTGCTTTCCACTCAGACACCCAGTATGTTTCTTGTATCTGATATATACAAATTTTGAAATAAGGACAGTCGTCATCACTTAGCAAATACCGCTGTTACCTTGTCAAACTCAACATTGGATTGAGGAAAGAGAATTTCCACATATTTAAAGCACATTTAAATATTGAATTGAGTTTCCTCTCCTCCCTTTTTGTTCTTGTGAATATCAAAAAAGGAAGTGGTACTTCTATTGAATTTCACACAATAATTTGGACAAAGATGTGATCTTTTGCACAAAGCTGCAGCTAGTTCTATACTTTTTGCTCCTCTTTAAAAGTAATTGTCAACATTCACTACTAAAAAATATGTTGTACATCTCATGCTAGAGAAAGGATGCTTTTTGCAAGAAAGAAAAACAGCTCCAATCAGCTACGATAGCAAAGATACTCTTCTTATAACAGCTTCAGGCTCATATTTTTTTATAGGTATTCTGGAAGGTGGAAATCCAGAGCACAATTTTCTGTTGGTTGTGGCTTTAAGTCTACTCTGACTTGCGTCCTAAGGTTTTGTTGGGAAGACTGATTCAGCATAGTATTATCCTTGGTCTTGGGCTTAGGCTGTGACTTGCCCAAGGTCCATGAGAGTGTTTCGATGACTGAGAAGAGATTTGTACTCCTAGTCTCCTACTTCAAAGTTGAACCTACCATACCACTCTGGCTGTCACAGTACAACAACTAACAACACAGTGCAGTCTTTCTGTTTTTCTAATACACATCTTGCCCCTTGGGGAGCAGGGGGGAACGGGGAAGGAGGAGAAAAGGGTTAATAACATTGACAACATCAGTTTGTCATTTAAACTGGAATTCCAGCCACTGGGCCCAAAGGCAACTGAGGAGGTGGTGGAGTGGGATGGTAAGTGTACCCCCAAGCTGAAGCATTAGGGAAAATAAGTAATCACTAGCAACATTCCCCATATAAAATCTGAAAGAGGTTGGAGCATCTGTTCTAAAAATAAAAAGGAAAGATCAAATACAAGGTGTTTTATATTCTGTGCCACCAGAGGAAAGAATAAGTTTGCGGAACTATTAATGGCAAACACAATAAAAACCACGGGGGGAAATAAGTAATAAATCAGTTAAGCATGAAACCTGAAAGAACAAAAGAGGTGCTCAAGGCTATCAAACACCTGACTGAGACTGCTTTCTGCAGATATCAAGCAAAATCAAGCAAAATCAAGCACCAAAATACTGAGCCGGCAAAAAAGGCAGCCTAATTTATTATCGGGTCTTTGGGGGTTTTTTGTTAGGGTATGACTAGCTAAAAACCTGGCTGAAATGTTGCAGAGAAAAGCTGCATGTAAAGTAGAGGAAGAACCACCAAAATCATATGAAAATATTTTGAATTAATTGAGATTTCCATGCCTGTGTTTATTAGTCAAATGATGAGTCTCTTACTTCTCAGTAAGCATGAATAATATTCCACAGAATATGATAGGAAAAATATTACTACAGGCTGAAAATATAAACAAATATAAAACATATTAAAACTCAAAATGATTTTTTCTGCATTTACATATATAACTCAAATAAACAGCAACACCCTTTGATCTGAAATCCATGACATATATACATAAATATAACTGAAACGCTATGCATAAGTCACCGAAGAAGGGATAACAATCAAATACCCCCTTAGTTTAATCATTTGAAAACAAACTATAATAGAAATCCATCCTTATCCAGGTACCTCCCCATTTTAATGTAATCATATTAAGGGATATGTGTTAACTACCTTGAGTTGGTTCTAAAAAAAGTGGTTCATAAAAATTTAATGTTATGAGGAAAGACAGATAATGACTCTTCCTTTATAACGTTTTAGAAACAGCATGCATTCCTAGCATAGGAAAGCATGCTAGGGAATCCTTAGCCTCCTTACTTCAAATCATGCCAACCCACCACTGAAATAACTCTTAGCACTTGAGGTAGAAACAGTAGTAGCTTTAGTTATACAGTTTAACAAGAAATTAAATCTCTGTAACACATATATTGAGAAGTAACAACCTTGACTCATGTTAACAAAACCAGACATGCATATGAAGGCATTTACCAAGTTAAATTATTCTTAGTAGGAAAACCATACAAGAGGTAAACAAAATTGCAAACTTTAAAGAGCCACACAAAACAAAAATAATCACATTACCAAAAGTATCATTTTTAAAATGTCTGCTTAAACCAGGTTTCCAACCTGTGGTCTGGGGGCCACCAGTGGTCCCCAAGAACTAAAATATGGTATATGGCCTCACTGTTACTACTCAGTTGCAATGAGAGTGACTGGACTCACGAAATCCTCTTAAAATGGCAAGGCAATGGAGATGTTGGAAGGGGAGAGGCTGACTACCCACAAAAGGCACGGCAACAAGCCTCCTGACTCTGTTTCTCATACTCCTCCCTCCCTCTGAGTGGAGCCATTCCATGGGGTGCCTGGAAGCAGGGGTCCCTTGGTGCCTTTGTTTTTAGTCCTGTTCCTGGTTTTTTGTGGGTTTGGGGTGGGGGGGGGTGTGCTGATTCAGAAAATTGCATTGAATAGACTACATCAGCTCTAGATCAGGGCTGTCCAACTTCTACCGGCCCAAGGGCCGGAATTCCAGTCTCTGGTGACCTGGGGGGCCAAAGGGTCTGCCTCCGCCCCCTCCCCGGCTCCTCCCTGCCCCTCCCTCCCCCAGCTCCGCCCCCTCCCCACCCCCTCTCCTCCCCCAGGGAGAGGGAGGCAGAAGCCCCAAAAGGAGGAGGCAGCTGCGCAGGCCTAAGCAGCTGCCTCCTCCTTTTGGGGCTTCTGCTTGTGTGCGCATGGGTAGATAGATTAGATCAGGGGTGCCCACACTTTTTCAGCATGGGAGCTACTTATAAAACAACCAAGTCACAAAGATCTACCTACACAGAAATGTAAATCGTATAACTATTTTCTAATTTATTAAGGGTTCTTTGTATGTACAGTGTATGCTGATGTACCTTGCATAACTGAATAAGCTAATATTGCACAACACACATAATAAATAATTGTTTACATTTTTTGCAATTAACTGAGTTTACTTTGAGGACTTGCACTGAACTGAATCAGCCAGGAATAAACTGGCAGAATGAAAGCACACAGACCTTTCAACTGCAAGTCCATTCAATGCTGATCAATGTGGCCAATAGGAAATTAAAAAATGCATCCAGACAAGAGTTCCTTTTCCCACCCTGGAAATTACTCAAGTGTAGGCTTTTAGTGAAGCTGGTGTGATAAGAAACACCATAATGTTTATGGACTGGAATAAAGTGCAATACAATCTGACATGATGTCACAGGAATGTGAATGTATATTGTTGCTTTAAACTGCTTATTTTATGATGTTTTCTACTTATTATCACATATGAATTGTTGTTTACATGATTTTAATATGGTGTAAGCCGCTTTATTGATTGCAGTCATTATTATATAAGTCACTTTCTCCCAGATATCCCCTTTCCCTCTGTGGCTCTTCCACACACCCCTCTCTCCCAGAATATTCAGACAGGAAATCCCAGAATATCTGCTTTGAACTGGATTATGTGTGTCCACACTGCCATATATCCCAGTTCAAAGCAGATAATGGGGGATTTTTGCCTGGATATTCTGGGATCTTCCACACAGCCCTCTCTCCCAGAATATCTAGGCAGGAAATCCCAGAATATCTGCTTTGAAGTGGATTATGTGTGTCCACACTGCCATATATCCCAGTTCAAAGCTGATATTGTCGAATTTCCTGCCTGGATACTCTGGGATAGAGGGCTGTGTGGAAGGCACACCAGAATATTAAGGCAGGAAATCCCAAAATCCCAAGAAGAAGGGGGAATGGGAGAGAAGGAGAGGAGGGGAAAGAGAGAGAGGGAGGGAGGGAGGGAGTCAGAAGCAGAGGCAGACCGGAGACCCATCGGAGAGTCTGCTCCGAGAGTGACACCCCTTACCTCGGCGAGGCCAGGATCTCCTGCAACCTCGAGGCAGGTGTGTGTGGCAGAGCCTGTTGCTTTTCCCCAAAACCGGCTGGAGGTGCTGCACTACTTCCTCCTTCCCCTCTTTGTGTATGATGGGTGCACGCGCGCATGAGGACATATATATATATATGTCCACCCCCCCCCACACACACACACACGCCCATCAGAGGAAATAGTGCAGCACCTCCAGCCAGGTGTGGGGGAAAGCAACAGGCTCTGCCAAAACCTCCTCAACTCACTCTCTTTCTCTCTGTTGTCCCTCCTCGAATGGGTCGCCCGGCGAGCCGGCGGAGGAGGAAGAAGAGCCCCAAGGTGGGAGGAAGAGAAAGAGGGAAGGGGAGAGAAGGACGGGAGGGGAAAGAGAGAGGGAGCCCCCCCCAAGCCCCCCCCCGAGCGGCCCTGCCCCCCGAATTTTTGCTGGAAAGAATATCTTTTTGTGAAAAAAAAATTCAAAAAAATTTATTTCTTTCAGGAGGGTAGGGGGGCCGCGTCCAGGGGGTGGGGGCCGTGTATGGCCCGTGGGCCGCCTGTTGGACAGGCCAGCTCTAGATTATTAAATATGGCTTTCTGTGGATAACCAGCTGGTGACTACTGAGTGGCATATGTTCTGCATCAGAAACTAGAGCTGATGTGGTCAGTCCAATGCAATTTTCTGAATCAGCACCCCAAATAATCAACCAAATGTAAATTTGATCAAAAACTGATTTGTAATCCTTTTGGTATTAATGTTAGAGAGTGGTCCCTGGTCAAAGTGGTCCCTGGTCAAAAAAAGGTTTGAAATCACTGGCTTAAAGAAATATATCCATTGTATTCCTGGGAGGAAGACAGGCAGGCAGTATAGCAATCAAATAAAAAAAGATATATAAATAAAAGATACATCATATGCACAAGAATACCAAAGCTTTGGAAATAGCAAATTACAAATAATAAATTGTTAATGGTTTTTTTTTACAATTATATAATATTAGAACGCCAACTTTGTGAATAATAATTCCACTCCTTTTTCAATCCTGTATTTTTAGTTATTTTCCCAGAGTGTAGCTTCAATGAGAAAAAGAAAGAATATCACACTATGCAAGTACTGATGAAACATTGGTTTGTCTTGTACCCTTTTGCTGTTGGCAACTTTGTGGTTGCAGTGGATAACATGATAAAGTGTACTAAAGGCACAACTGCTTTAGCATCAAAATTATTTTAAAAATGGATATAACTAATTTTGGGAAAGGGGAAAGCATTTAAAAAAAATAATGACAGCATCTATTTACTTTTAGGGCCTTGAAGTTATTTTGAAAACCTTAGAGTTACAACTAAATAGAGTTTAAAAACAGTATTTAATGTTCTCCATTAAAATCACATGGGTCTGCAATATAAATATGACTAAACTGATAAGAGCAAAATATATTTGCATAAGGTTGCAACTGGATGATCAGAAAAGTCTTTTTTTAAAAAAAAAAAACTGACTTGCAACATTCACTTTTGATTTCAAGCACATACCTTTGTGTTTGAAGTAACAAGAATTTAAAAACATTTAGAATAATTTAATACGTAAACATGCATTTCTTATGTATGTGTTTTGTTAAAAAAAATATGTCAAAATGAAATCCCATTTAACAAGGTGAGCTGTTGACTTTGCTCTATTTTTGAGCAAATAGTATATATGACTGTTTAATTCCCTAATCTCAAATGTTCACAAGTAGATTTGGAAAAAAATCCCTCTAGTTGTAATTTAAAGTATACATAATAGGATGTAGTAACATAGGAAATGGGTTTGTTTCATTACAGAATTCCTGTAGGAGCGTTACCTAGATTGACATATACTGCCCCAGTCCCACCTAGAGATGCCAGAGAAACCTGGATTTGGACATTGTAAAGTAAGTGCTCGATTACAGAGCTATGGGCATTTGGTAGTGAATGTAATCAGCAGTCAAATTAATAATGTTTAATTTGGTGTCTTAACCAGGATTAGGCTATATTTTAAAATATTTTTTAACACACAATGACATTTGTATAGCTCCTGGTTCTAGCAATAATGAAGTGTAAAGTTTGCAATTCCAAACACATGCAAAACAAATTGTTGGAGAAGAAGTTGACAAGACTTCTTTGCCCTTTTCCTGGGGCAGGGCTGGATGCGGAGGGCTAAGAAGTCATTTAGAATATGCAGTACAAAAAAAAGAGAGTAGTGTTTCCAGGAAGGGTGTGACCACCAGCATTAGCTGGTTCAGAGTGTTTCAGTAATATGTCAAATGTCTGGCCTGCTCCCCTGTCAAGATTTAGTCACCATTAACTCAGAATTAATTAGTTTCAATATAACATGGAAGTGGGAGGATTTAGTTGGAAAAGAGCCAAGCCAAGCCCAAGCCAAACAAGCTACCAGTAATCCAAAGATTAGAGATATTATCTTTGTGTGAAAAATTATCTAAACAGCCATAGGCCAGTGGAAGACAGGCTGATGCATCTCCTGCTATTTTTTGTCTTTGGTTAATCAGACTTGCCAAGAAAAGTTTGGAGAAAGGGAATAGAAAAAATATATTAAGACTACTGTGCTGCTAACATAAAGGTATATCTTTCAAACAATTGTGTATTCCAACAATAAAGTCTATATTTGCCAACTCAATAAGGGAGAATGCTATCTTGTTTACAAGAGGTATGTCTGTACATCCTAAAAGGAAGCAGGAGGAAAGTACTGCTCCTTGAAATAGATGCCAAAATACTCTGGCCCTACGCAGACATGTGATTTGCTTCCCCTAACAGTTATATCTTCTATGTAAAGTTCTTATAGAATGCTTATACAGGTTGAGTATCCCTTACCTGAAATGCTAGAAGTCATAGAGAGAAGGGAGCAAGCTTGTTTTCTGCTGTCCTGGAGACTAGGACTCTGAACAATGGTTTCAAATTACAGGAAAGGAGATTCCATCTGAACATTAGGAAGAACTTCCTAACTGTGTGAGCTGTTCAGCAATGGGACTCTCTGTCCCGGAGTGTGGTGGAGGCTCCTCCTTTGGAGGCTCAATTGGTTCAGCTCGAGGATGTGGACAAGATCCTTGGGGAAGCGAGGCCTACCACATGCATCCTAGACCCCTGTCCATCCTGGCTGATCAAGGAAGCCAGAGGGGGTTTGGCAGAGTGGGTGAAGGTGGTGGTTAATGCCTCCTTACAGGAGGGCAAAATTCCAGCCAGCTTAAAGCAAGCTGTGATAAAACTGCTGTTGAAAAAACCATCACTGGATCCCACTCAATTAGTGAACTATCGGCCAGTTTCCAATCTCCCCTATTTGGGCAAAGTCATGGAACGTGTGGTGGCTTCGCAACTCCAGGGATTCTTGGTAGACACTGATCATCTTGATCCGGCACAGTCTGGCTTTAGGCCGGGACATGGTACTGAAACAGCCTTGGTCGCCTTGGTAGATGATCTACGCCGGGAACTCGACAGGGGGAGTGTGTCCCTGTTGGTTCTGCTGGACCTCTCAGCGGCTTTCGATACCATAGACCACGGTATCCTTCTGGGTCACCTTGCAGATATGGGGCTTGGGGGTACTGCATTGCAGTGGCTCCAATCCTTCCTGGAAGGTCGCACCCAGAAGGTGTTATTGGGTGACACCTGTTCGGCTCCGCAACCTTTGTCTTGTGGAGTCCCTCAGGGTTCAGTTCTGTCCCCAAAGTTATTTAACATCTACATGAAACCTCTGGGAGAGATCATTCGGAGTTTCGGAGTAAGGTGTTATCTGTACGCAGATGACGTCCAGATCTGTCACTCCTTCCCACCTGTCACCAAGGAGGCTGTCCAGATTTTGAACCGGTGCTTGGCTGCTGTGTCAGACTGGATGAGGGCTAGCAAATTGAAACTTAATCCAGACAAGACAGAGGTCCTCCTAGTCAGTCAAAAGGCCGAACAGGGCATAGGGTTACAGCCTGTGTTGGACGGGGTTACACTCCCCCTTAAGACGCAGGTTCGCAGCTTGGGAGTGATCCTGGATTCATCGCTGAGCCTGGAGCCCCAGGTCTCAGCGGTGGCAGGGGGAGCTTTTGCACAGTTAAGACTCGTGCGCCAGTGGCGCCCCTACCTTGGGAAGTCTGATCTGGCTACGGTCGTCCACGCTCTGGTCACATCCCGAATAGATTACTGCAACGCGCTCTACGTGGGCCTGCCTTTGAAGACAGTTCGGAAATTATAACTAGTCCAACGGGCGGCAGCCAGACTACTAACTGGAGCTACATACAGGGAGCATACCACCCCCCTGTTGTGTCAGCTCCACTGGCTGCCGGTCCAATTCCGGGCTCAATTGAAAGTGCTGGTGTTGACTTTTAAAGCTCTATACGGTTCTGGCCCAGCTTACTTGTCCGAACGCATCTGCCGCTACGTCCCACCTCGTACTTTAAGATCATCCGGGGAGGCCCTGCTCTCGCTCCCGCCGGCTTCCCAGGTGCGGCTGGTGGGGACGAGGGAGAGGGCCTTCTCGGTGGTGGCTCCCCGTCTGTGGAATGCACTCCCTAGCAACATACGATCAATTCCATCCCTCCTGACATTTAGGAAAAAAGTGAAAGCCTGGATGTGGGACCAGGCGTTCGCATAGTAGCACAGGACAGCACTTTAGTAGTTTTAATGGAAAGTTGGTGAATAGGGCTCAATGCTTTTATGGATGGAACACTGTTTTTAACATAGGTGAATGCATAGGATGTGTGAATATAATTGTATTTTAATGTCGAATGCTGGAGGGTTTTATATTGTGTTTTATACAGCTATTGTGATGTAGGCATCAAATTATGCCTTTTGGAAGCCGCTCTGAGTCCCCCCTCGGGGGTTGAGAAGAGCGGGGTAAAATGCTATAAATAAATAAATAAAAAATAAATTTGGAGGCTTTTAAACAGAAGCTGGATGGCCATCTGTCGGGGGTGCTTTGAATGTGATTTTCCTGCTTCTTGGCAGGGGGTGGACTGGATGGCCCACAAGGTCTCTTCCAACTCTTTGATTCAATGATCCTTGCATATAAGTACATAACGAGATATCTTGCCGCTACCTTACTTTGGCAGGGAGAGCAGAAACTCAGTACCTCTTTTATAGTAGGCTTTCCTAAGATGGAGTCATGGCCTCTCTGCCACCCTCAGTTGTCCACAGCTAGCCCTCTTGTCTTCACCTTCTCCTTCATTATACCTTCTCCAGAAGTACACTGTCTGCAAACAACTAAGGGAGAGGACCCACCCCAACTTATCGCCATTACTGATTCTTCACTGGATTTAAATTTATTCAGGGGAGGCCTTTCTTGGGTCAGATATTCTCACAGGCAATTCTGCTAAAAGCATTAGAGGATGTTCTCAGTGGATGCTAGATTGGTCTTTTCCTACCAGCAGACAAACAAAAACCATTAGGCAAAATTTGGCTGGTTGCTGGGGAAGGGGTGTTTAAAGGGTGTGCGCTGTATCTTTATCTCTGTTTTGCTTGAAAATGAGCTGCTTTTTGGTGCCCATACAGAAGCAGTTCTGCAGCGCCTAACATCCTGCTTTGCAACAGCTGCAGAGCTGTTTGGGCAGGAAGTCAGCCTGAAGAAAACGGAAGTTCTCTACCAGCCCACACCACAGGAAGAACACCATCATCCCCACGTCAACATAGGCAAATCTGTGCTTAAGTCCATTCAGCAGTTCACCTACCTGGGAAGCATCATCTCTTCAGATGCCAAGATTGATAAATAGATAGATCACAGATTAGCAAAGACATATAGTGCATTCGGAAGGCTTCACAAAAGAGTCTGGAGTAACAACACTTGAGCCAAAGCACAAAAATCAGTGTGTACAGAGGTATCGTACTGTCTATTCTCCTATATGGGTCTGAAACATGGGTCACCTATCGCCAACACCTACGACTCCTCAAATGCTTTCATCAGCGGTCTTCGCAAAATCCTAAGTATACATTGGACTGACTATGTGACGAACATCACTGTCCTTGAGCAAAGCAGGGATCATCAGCATCGAGGCCATGCTATTGAGAACACAGCTGAGCTGGGCAGGACATGTCTCTAGGATGGAGGACCACTGCCTCTCAAAGATGCTACTCTATGGTGACCTTGCTATGGGTCAGTGCAAGAGAAGTGCCCCCAAAAAAGAGATATAAGGACTCCCTGAAACAACATCTCAGGCTCGGCCAGATTGATCACCAACAATCATGGCATGGAGACACACTATCCACAATGCTGCGGCCTCTTTTGAGAAGTCACGCCAAACGAGTCTCGAAGAGAAATGACAACACAGAAAGAATTGCAACTTGGAAATAACATCACCCAAGGAGACTTTTTGCTGTGCTTTCTGCAACCAGACTTACCTATCTTGGATTGGCCTTTTTAGTCATCAATGCACTTGTAGAAAGCGTAGGATGAGCCTGAATCTTCGTTCGTGAAGAAAAGCCATGGGATGGGGTTTTTTTTTTTTAAAAAAAAAGATGACTATTTTAATATGACAAGTATGTTTGTCCCCATTGATCAAAATATAAAATACATATACATATACATACATATACACACACACACATATATATACACAGTATATATATATATATATATATATATATATAGAGAGAGAGAGAGAGAGAGAGAGAGAGAGAGACACACACACACACATAAATAGAATACATAAATACAATGGTGGTACTGAGAGGACTTCCACATCTATTAAAGCACTTCACTAGCAAGGTAAAAAGTACATCCCTGTATACACATTCTGGAGGCAAGGCCAAGATCAAACAGTGCTTCACTGTAAGAATTTCCCTGAGCTCCCCACACCCACAAAAACCTTCTGCTTATAGACTGAGCTTTTCCATGCTGACAATGGTTCTTCTATTACTGGCTGGTCCACACATGGAGTAACAAGTTAAGAACCAAGCCCTAATGGTGATTGCTAGTTATGGTGAAGCACTTTCTATCGTTCAAAGAACTTGGAGAAGATAGATAGTTAATTAATTAGTTAGTTTACTCCCAACCAAGGCTTCATTCCAAAGAGTCCCTAATTAACACTGCAGTTAATCCCATACTTTAAGAAATTAATTAACTTCATCCTTAGAATTAGGAATAGGGCTAGTGCCCTTTCTGTATGATTCACTGTCAGGTCTCTGGGGTGAGGAAAGAAGCAGCTTGTGAGGGGCAAATTTAAGCACTTGTAGACAAAGAGTTAAGTACCCACTTCACCATTAGCTGCCATAGTAAACTCGCAACACAATTGAAAAATCTGGAAAAGAAGACAATAGCAGATTTGAAGACCATCATAAAGAGGATATGGGTAGTTGCGGGTTACGAGGTAGTTATGTGATCCACATTGAGGGGTGTCAGAGGTCATGGGAGTTGGTTTCACAGGTGTTGTGTTACAGGACAAGAAATGTTAAGGTATAACAACTACAGTCAAATTTGATTTTTCACATATTGAACGAACGCTGTGTACCATTTTGGAATCTTGCTTTCTCTTTTGTATACCTTTTTATTTTTATTTATTCCTTTTTCTGTTTTTTTTGTTTTTCTGTTGTCTGCTTTGTTTCTTGTGTACACTATAAAACAACAAAAAATTAAAAATAAAAACTGAGAAGAGGCACTCAGTGATCTATAAATTTCAGTTGGGCTACCCTGAATAGAGACTGGTAACAGAGGGTCATTCTCCATCCCAAAAACCCTGCCAATCATTTCTTCAACTCTTTTCTCGAGCAAATGTTGGAGTGGGGTTAGGCAAAGAACACAGGGCTCACCAACTAAGAAAATTATTGTATACTGCACTCCTTAGGTCAGGGTGAGAACCTCTACCCAAGTTTCATCTGCCCTAGCCAGTTTATCCAATGGTGAAGAATGATGTATATTGTAGACAATAACCTGGAGTACAGAAGGATTCCCACTGCTATCTTAGATTAAATTATATTAATCTATTTGGAAAGCAAATTGTATGGGGTATTATTTGCATAGCCAGACTTTTTGATATCAATTTTTCTATAGCATTTCAATAAAGCAAATAACTTTCCTTACAATCATGTTTCCTACTATAGATCACCTATTGCTGGTTCCTAAGAATTACATGGCCCCAGAGTAATGCCTGCCTGATCTATTTTTCCAGGCTACTCTGCATTTTGCCTCTATATTCAACTGCTATATGACTACCTGCACTGCTAATAGGTTAAGCGAACCTCATGTCAGATACCTAAGGTTCTCAAGCTGAAGGCTTGTTGGTCTGTTATCAGTCTATGTATATTCTTGTGGCAGATTTCCTGGAATCCAAGCAAATACAAAAAATGGCACAAATATAGTATCATTTCATGGCACAGTAAGGTGGGACAGGGGGTGGCAGTAAGCTTGGGAAGTACTGATTTCATGTATATTGTTAAAGCTGAACTGTGTACCATAGCTGCTTTCCAATGTCATAAGTTATGGGGTTCTTGTAAACCAGTGGTTCCCAACCTGTGATCCATGGACCACCAGTGGTCTGCAAGAACAAAATATAGTCCACAGCCTCACCATTACTACATCGTTGCCTCGAAACCATGTGGCAACCAGAGCGGCTGGTCTTGCGAAAATCTCTTATAGTGCCGAGGCAACAGGGATGTTGGGAGGGGAGAGACTGATGACCCACAAAAGATTACTACTACAACAATAGCTCTAGATTATTACATATAGTTTTCTGTAGGCAAGCAGATGGTGACTACTGGATAGCATGCGTTCTGTATCAAAAACTAGAGCTGATGTGATCTAGCTAATGCAATTTTCTAAATCAGCACCCCTAATAACCAAACTGAATCTAAAGTTGACCAAAAGCTTATTCATAACCCTTTTGGTACTAATGTTGAAGAGTGGTCCCTGGTCAAAAAAAGGTTGGGAACAACTATTATAAAGCCTGTCCTATACCGAAGTAGGAAAAAATGAGCTTCTTCACATTGCCTAAGGCCCATTATTGTTCAGAGGGATTGTTAGAGAATCATTTCTCAAGTGAATTACAAATAACAATAACAATCTACAAATAATTGGTAAGGACTACTGGAAGATGTAAGGATAGAAACTACAACACAGGGCTTTAAAAGTCATATGTGGGGGGCCGGGAGCAGGTCAGGGTTTTGCCCTCCCTTCTGCTCGAGATCCCCGTGTACAACTGGTGGGCCACTGTGTGATACAGAATGCTGGACTAGATGGGCTGAGGTCCGATTCAGCATGGCTCTTCTTATGTTCTTATGTTCTTATATGCACCAGATAATTTTTTTAAAATACACCAAACTTTTTGATGGAAATGAATTTTTATAAAATTATTAAACAAAATCAGAAACATGCACAAATTCAAATGATACAAATATTTTGGCCATTCCTTTCTTGTTTCAAAAATAACATTTTTGTAGCAATAAATTAATTTTCTACCTAATTAATATAATTAAGTAAAGCACACCCAATCTTGTTTATATGTCTTGAGGAAGTCAAAGCATTAGGTGGTGTTTTGGCTGCATGGAAGGAGGTTGGACTGGAGGACCCTTGCAGTCTCCTTCAACTCTATGATTCTGGGGTGGTCTTCTCTAATCAGTAGGTAAAAAGGGTCTCTGCAACTGCATCACACCATAGTTGACAGTAATTCCGTAATAATAATAATAATAATCATCATCATCTTTATTTATACCCCGCCACCATCTCCCCAATGGGGACTTGAGGAGGCTTACATGAGGCCGGGACCAAATATCAAATTACAATAAAATAAAAATCAAAAACATCAACAACAACACAGTAAAATACAAACATATAAATAAAAGAACAATATGCAAATACAGTATCTAAAATCACAAATGACAAAGTGGACTGAATGTACAAGATAAAATGTTAAAAACTCGGGGTGAAATAACAAGAGTAGATCCTTTGTGAAGGAGAGCTCGTATAAACACGGGTTTATATAAGGAGGGAGAGTGTACTCCAAAGACAGGAGCATTGAGGAGAGCAATGGTATGAGGTTAAGTGGCTACTCTCCAAAGACGCAGTTGAAAAACAAGATTTTGAGGTGCTTTTTAAAGGTTTCCAGAGTCAGGGGGCCACAAGACGAGCCTATGAGACTGGCAGGGGCGAAAGGAGGGCCTCCCCTGAAGATTGAAGAGTTCAGGCTGGTTCATGGAGAGATACGGTCATGAAGGTAGACAGGTCCCAAACCATTTAGGGCTTTATAGGTGATCACCTGCACCTTGAATTGGGACCAGAAAATAAACAGCAGCCAGTGAAGCTCCTTAAACAGGGGGGTTGATCGCTCCCTGTAACTTGCCCCAGTTATTAATCTGGCTGCTGAGCGTTGGACAAGTTGAAGTTTCTGGGCCATCATCAAGGCCCACGTAGAGTGCATTGCAGTAATCCAGTCTAGAAGTAATTAAGGCATAGACCTTCCATTTGCCATTGATGTCTCTTTATTTGTCTCTGAAATATACCCCATAACCCATTTCTCAGCAGCACTTATTGTTTACTAGAGGGGTGATTACTAGAAAAAAATACCCTACAAGGGCTAAACATTAGAAATTTTGAATTAGATAGAATTTCTTCATTTTACATTTTATGGTTTGCCAACAACTTTAAATAACATCATAAGATATTGATTTTAAAAATGCTGTGTGTGTGTGTGTATGTATGTGTGTGTGTGTGTGTGTGTGTGTGTGTATATACACACACACACACGGGGGATAAGAGAGAATATTTTCCTGCTGGGTAATATTGTCATACACTTGTCCTGCAAATAAAGTGAGTTTTTGGTACACCAATCTTTCATTCACCTTCCATAAAACAAAACAAAAATGATTAATTCATTGCCCTTTCAGTTCAATAAGCTTTAGAGAACCCATAGATAAGCACAGGAGGAGTTCTGTCACAGCAGCAGGTAGATGCTTTTTAAAAGCCCAAACTCTTATTTTCACACAAACAGAAAGCTGGGGGAAGAGTACATTGAAGGTCAAGGATGCTGCAGGACAGCATATCTGTACTATGGTTTCTATGTACAAAAAAACACGCAAAAATTGGAATGCCACATCTGGATGAGTTAAAGGCCATGATGGTTTAATGAAACACTTATGTTTATCATAAATACTTGTGTATACGTTGACCTAATGTATAAGTCAAGGGCAGGTTTGGGGGCAAAATTATGGATTTTGGTATGATCCATGTGTATAATTTGAGGGTCATTCTGCAAAGAGGGGAAAACACAGGAGCACTACATAGGAGCCACCACCATTTTCCTGCCTAGACATTCAAAGAGGCCAGAAGTGGTGCCATGGTAGAGAGAATAGAGAGGGTCAGTGCTTCTTTTACATTCTTCTGGGGCGGTCTTTGCTCTTGCCTTTTACTAGTGTGTTCAGAGGCAATTCCTTTAAAAAAGAAGTTAAGGTACAGTAGTTATATTTACCTGCGGATAAGTCAAACTAGGCTTTGGGAGTCAACTTTTTGACTAAAAATTTCTAGACTAACGTACAAGTATTTAAAGCAATTTAAATGATTAGAAGCCAGTGTGGTGGTGTGGTTTGAGCATTGGATGTTTGACTAGATAGCTGCTCTCAAATTGGTAACAAAACCTTGTTCCATTGTGAGAGGTCCTATAATTTTATGATCAGGTTTAAATATGTTGTCTTTTCTTAGCTTCTTAAATAGCCTAGCTCTAAACAGATAAAAAAACAATTCTATATATACATACATATACATATACAAGGCTGTTTTAGGAACAACTTTATTTATTATCAAAATAGTGCCAAAAAGAAGAGCGATCGTATATAGAATCCATCATAATGGAGATATATTGAAAGGAAACATAGGTTAAGAGTCATGAGGAAAAGAAGCACAGTTCATTTTTGGCTCAGCTAGTCTAGGCAGGCATTAGATTTAGGAATTTCCTCTGATAGCCAGGGCTCCCAGTCCAAGATTAAATCTAAAGAGATTTGCAGAGATTAAAAATACTTGCTCCTCACATTTGAGAATATCTAATTGTATTACCATATTATGAGCTGAAAAGCGGAAGGGAGAGATATAGGCAGGCAGGCAGGCAGACATAGAAACTTTGGATACTTCAGCAGGGAGAATGTCCACCAACTTTGTGAAAACACAATATATGGAAGAGATAATGAAGGGCATTGCCCATAATTGGTAGCAGTCATTCTCCAACAGTAAAGCATTGTTAAGCTTTTGCAAGATAGGTCTAGCAGAAAAATGAAGGTAGGTTTGAAAGTTGCAAGAGCAAAAGCAATCCTGTGGAGTTATTATTTTAAATTGCAAGGCCAAAGGCTTCAGGTGTAAAGGTCCTTGCGATCTGAACTCCTAATTTCGAGTTAGAAGATGCAGCAACAGGTTAAAAAAAAGAACGAGGGGGGGGGATGTGTGTGAGAAAGATCTTCTCTGCTATGAAGAGATCTGAATAGAAGCCTTAAGAACCTTTCTTTAACAATGCTCCCCTGAAGTGAAAACACTGTTCAAGCTCATCCTGTAGAAAAAGGCAATCTGAAAAGGATAAGCAAGATGACTTTATAAAAAAATATGTATCTGGATTTTCATTGCACAGACACACCAGAGGAAAAAATCCACCATGTGGAGATGGCATTTAGACTGAAGACATGTAAGATAGACTCTCAGAAGTAGTATCCTGTGTTCTTCTCTCCTTTGAAAATGAAGAAGACTCTTGTGATAAAGTGACATTGAATTTAGGCACTTGTCGCTTTGGAAAAGGCTTCCTGTATGAGCTTTTAGATGCAGCCTACTACCCTTTAAAAATCTTTTTAAAAATGGTAGTAACAGAGTAGGGAAAGAAACAAAACTGCTACGTTCTTGACTTCTGTTCAATGGGGCCTTCGAAATTTACATGTACTTTGCATTCCAATGTAAGACACACATCTAGGTGCTAAAATATATAAAAGCCAACGAGAAATGGGTTAATAGCGAAATGAAAGTAGTCATTATGCCATGATTTTAATAGCTCACTAAAATCTTTAGTGCTCAAAGGTAAGACCTATTATATTAAAGAAAGAATAGACGAAAACTAAAGCCCTTCTGGATTGCTGGACTCCAAACAACATCAGACCCATACAAAATGGACAGCAACCAGGAGTGATGGGAGATATAGTCCAGCAATATGTACTGGAAGGGCCAGAGATTTCTTATAAATATAAGGAAAGTATTTGTGAACACATAAGCTGATAGTCTCATGACAGGGAGCTTTGAGGCTTACATCCCAGTAAAATTAGTTTAAAATAGCAGTGATGTTAATGAGATGCCCCTTCTTAAATATTTCCCCAAGCCTCCCATGAATAATGGATAATTAGACAAATTCAAGACATATATGGCTTTAAAATTGAGTTTTTAATTAGGAATTTTAAATTATGTATTGAGTTTATATATAATGTTCTTTAAAATTGATGCTTTAATGGGGATATGTGTTTTAAGTGATTGTATATGTTGTATTTTTATATGTTGTTGCTCCCCACCTTAATCCATGGAGAGAGGTGGGTTTCATTGTCATCATCATCATTATCACTGTCATTGTTGTCGTGGTAGTTACACGCCATGGCCAGGATTGGAAGCAACACACCTTTGAATACCACTTGCTATGGAGCAATGGGGAGAGGTGGCTACTTCTTTCAATGTCTGTGTGCAGGCTTCCCAAGAGACATTTGGTTAGTCTCTCTAATCCAGTCTCTGCTAGAGAGCTTCAATCTGATCCTGCAGAACTCTGGAAGTCTGATGGATCTCCATAGAGACAGTATTCAGCAATCCCCATACCACACTGAGAAGGCTCTGACACAAGGATAAACATAGGTTCATGCAAAACAGATTTCCCAAGATCATGTAGGACATTAAAGTATAAAACTAGTATGTTATGTTGAGCCTGGAAACCAAAGGGCAATACATTCAGATGCTCTCACAGATGGGATGATTTGCTCACTAGACCCTTCAGATAGCAATCTGCCAGTTGCGTTTTGAACTAACTGAAGTGTCTCAACCATCTTGAAACCCAATCCCTGGCTACACTGGGGGTCATGGTCAGTTGCTCACAAATGAATCAAGATTGCTGAGCAGACTGTTTGCAAGTGGAGCTGGAAGTCTATTATTGGTATAACCAGAAGTAAAACCTGATCAGCAACCGGAACCAGCAGCACTTCAGGAAAGAATGAATGGGGGGGGGGGGGGGGTCGGGTCCCATAAAGAAAGTTATCCCACATTCCTTAGGTGCCTGAGGGATACTGTACCATGCCTCTTCTTACATTTGTATATGTGCCAAATACTTTGATCTTCTTGTTTCCATGTAAAATGACCTAAGCATGCATAGCAAATGCAATTTTTGAAACCCATCACAGTGACGAAAAAAAACTCACACAATAACCACATTAAAACATAATAAATATTTTAAAATGTAAAAAAATATTTTCAATATGTGTCTTGAGTTCCTTCTAGAGTAGAAACGAGAATTGTAGTTGTGCCTGCAGAAATTAGGAATGGCTGCACTAGATGTAGTTTTGTGAACATGCTCCTTGATATTATCATCACTTGAGAAATCAAAGGATCAAAGACCACTCTCAAACAATGTACCTAACTTTTTAAGGGAACAGAAGCCCCATGACAAGCTTCCTGTCAGGCTATAGCACCTGCATCTGTTCATACAACTGAAAGAAAGATTAATGCAATTAAAAATATAATTCACATCGATTCACACATTGCCCAGATGAACAAGAAAGATTTTGAGCACTAATATCAAAATAAACGCTGTGTCAACACCAATCATACCCCATCTGGGAACTTAGTCCAGTACTGAGCACTAGGCCTGGTTGATCCATGGTTCTAAATGCTTCAACCGTACTTACAAAAGTTCTGGTAGTGAACATTTCAGAACTCTAACAAAACTTTCAAAATTTCATTATAAATGGCAGTTCCTAATTGGTTCTGTCTTAAAAATCACCAGTAATGAAATAATAATGAAATGTTCACCACCAGAACTTTTGTTTTGTAAGTACTTTTGAAACATTTAGAACCATGGATCAACCAGGCCTGCTGAGCACCACCTCAGATAAGAGACTGTGTTTTGTACATTATATATCCTACTCACTAAAGACAGAGAAAGAGTCCTTTTTGAGAAGATTGATATATAGAAGGTTGGAGTTTAGTAGTCATGTTCTTATTTAGGCCACAAGCTGTTTATGTGGAGCTAACCCAAGGATATTTTTTTATAAAAGGCAATATATTTTGCATACAAAAGATTTCACTCCTCTCTGAAACTTGATGGACAAATTATCACACTCCTATTGCATTTCCAGCTTTTGATACAATTTTGTCAGTATTGTCCTGACAGCTATAAGCTCTAGGAAGATACAAGTATACCTGAGTTAACATAGTTATTGGGCAATTTCAAAAAACCTTTTATCCAAAACTAACAATACACACGTGTGAAATGAAACAACTAGGTCAGGTAAGGTTTACACAAATGAAAAACCCTTTCTGAATTACTAGAGCAGTAGTTCTTGAAGTGTACTCCATGGAGTCCTTGGGGCAAAGAATACCATGAGGCTTCACAGTTCCCTCCTTCCCCCGCAAGCTTTCTCTCCTCTTTTCTGCCCCATCTCCCCCTGCCTCCCTTGCCCCTAAAGGCCTTTCCCACCTTCCTCATCCCAAAAGGCTTTTCCCTGCCTCCCTTGTCACCCAGATCCTTTTCTCATCGCCTTCCTTGCTTCTAAAATCCTATTTCCCTCCCACCACTCAGGGATTAGAAGTGGCTGGACTCGAAGTCCTATGACTAGTCGCCATCTTTTGGGGGTGCTTTGTGCTTTTCTTGCATGGCAGAAGGGAATTGAACTGGATGGCCCCTGGGGTTGGTCCTATTATTATTAATAATAATATTAATAATAAAAAGGCTGGGTGGCCATCTGTTGGCGGTACTTTGATTGGGTTTTCCTGCATGAAATAAGAGGATTGGACTGGATGGCCCCTGGAGTCTTCCACTGAAATACTGTTAAGTTTATAATGGTTAAAATTGTTCTTCATTTTAAATATTGCATTGTTCTTTCTTTCCTTTCTTTGTACTAGAAATGAGATATCTGTGATCCTTTATCCCGGGTGAAGCAAAGTAGAGAACTGTTTCTTACAAACAAAAGAGGCTTTGACTTCTTCCCTGTATCCAGACCTTTATAAACTTTTGAAATTTATTTTGTCCAGAATTTTCTCCCTTTTAAATGAAAAGCTATTTTTGCAAAATACTTTGTTCATGTTTTTTCCCTCAGTTAGTTCACACAAACACCCCTTCTGCCACTGGTCCAACTCATCTGTCAAATTTTAAAACAACACTTCAAAAAGTTTGCTAATGCCTGACTCCACGAGAAACTTTTGCTTAAAAAAGGCCTTCACCACTGAAAAAGTTTGAGAACCCCTGATCTAGAGACCAGACTTGTGCATGTATTCATTTTGGCCATTTTCCTTTGGCTTCTTCAGCTTGTTCAGCTTCTTCGGATGCTCATCATTGCAAGCGCACTGCTGCCATGTTTGGTTTTTTTTGCAAAGACGGACCTTGTGGTTGCTGCTTGTGACTCCTCCTTGTCTATTTGGGAAGCATGTCGCATACAGAGAGGCTGCCACATGCTTGCACGGGGTTTCCATGAGCCTGCCTGTTGGGCCAATCAGAGTAGAAGAAACAGCTATCACATGTCTTACACCAACTGTGTCTATTTAATGGGGCGAGCGCCTCCTTTGCTCAGTTGCACCCTGGCTCTAGAGGGGCTTCAGTCCGATTGGCTTGGCACCGCTTGTGTTCAGCTTTAGCTGTTGTCTTGGCCCTTCTCTAGCATTGAATCTTTTTGATTTTCCTTTATTTTTCTTAATTTTCTCAATTTTTTATTTAATGGGATTAGAAGTTGGAAAGTGCAGGTGGGTGGGTGAGTGGGTGGATGTACATTATTTGTGGATGTGCTTTTCTTTTAGGGTGACTCTGAGCTTTGAGTAATCTTTTAGTCTCTACTAAAGCTTTTAGTTTCTTTTATCTCTTCTCCCTCTTCTCTTTTATCAAAGTATAACTTTTATTTGATTATTGTTATTAATAATTATAGGAATTCCAGCAAACAGCAAAGCTTCATTCTCAAATAAATAATGCTGTGAAAACAAGAAATGCAAAAGCTTTGAAAGAAGTTGCTGCTGTTTTTTTATTAGCAAAGAAAGTGTAATAGTGGGCTGTGTGATATGGAAGTGTATCTTTGACATTTGGCAGGAAGGAATGGTGCCCTGCTGCTGCGGGCGGGACAAGTGGGGGAAAAGAATATCTTATTTCAAGTGCCACCTCGGAGTTGGTTGAGGTAGGCAGGATATCCCTGGGTACTGGTTGTGGGGGGTCGGGAGCAGGTTAGGGTTTTGCCCTCCTGCTCGAGATCCCCATGTACAACTAGGGGCCACTGTGTGATACAGAATGCTGGACTAGATGGGCTGAGGTCCGATTCAGCATGGCTCTTCTTATGTTCTTATTTCTAAAAAGAAAAGGAATTCCTAAAACTCAGGGGATGTCCCAAATGTTATGAAATTTTGTGGATTAGCAGTGGTAGATGTGTCCTCCAGGTGTGGCCATTTTCACCTTGATGGCCCTAAAAGTGACGGAAAGGGGAGCCTGTGAAGCCCTCCATTACAGCCAATTGACCAAATCATGCCACATTTTCCGGCTGCAGACCAAAAATGGTTGTTTGGGCACCCACCCATTTTTGGGAGGGGCGTGAAAACAAATTAATGCACACACCCCACCCCACCCCAGAATCTGGAAAGCAAAAACGGTTTGAGGTTCAGCCAAAATGCAAAAGCCTACTAGAGACTACTTGAAAGCTGCTTCCAAAATAGGACTTCCAGTCCTGCAAACAGATAGTTAATATCTTCTTTGCTGGGCTCCACAGAATATAGAGTGGCAAAAATGACAGGTACTGGTTTGAATGTAAGTTCTGATTGGTGCCTTTAACCCCAGATAAGGGGCAATGAAAAGTGTATTCTTGAGTGTCTGCAAACCCTGTAAAACCCAAGGTATCAAAGGTATCAACTCTTTCTGCTGTACAATAAAACATTAAGCCATAATATTGTTCAGCTTTTACTTTGAAGGATTTGAAAGAAAAAATTAGAGAAGCATAGGAATAAATTAGATCTCAAAAGAAAGATAATAGAAAAATGCCCTATCATAGAACAAGGTATTTGAACCTCATAGTGCTCCTTCACATGAAGTGTTTATCATTTTGTTCCATTTCATGCATTTGCAACACTACAGGTATCTTGTGTGAAAGCCAAGCCAAAGAACTGCAGCTCCTAGTATAGTTACACAGCTAGGATTTTGCTAGTCATCTCTAAAACAAGAAATTAAAGTCAATGGGTAAATAAAGCATCATGTAATGGCTTTATATATAGTTTACAATGTATGAATTAAATGTAAAAGCTCAATTTAAATATGAAGCTACAAACTGAAATATGAGCTAAAATACGTTCTTGTAAGAATCAAGTTCAGACCCATTAATTTCATTTTGGCAAAAATAGCACCCACTTGTTTTCAACAGACACGCTGTACTAACAGGAGTCTGTGCTCCATAAAGAAATTGCAACTACAGTATTAGCCTTTTCCTCTAGGCATGCTGCAGCTCTCTTTTTCCCCAGAGGTCCTAGAAATATGAACTGTAGCTCTTGTATAGCAGTCCGGGAAATAATTGATCATTTGCCAGTGTCCTGTTGGCGAGTTACTACTCCTGGGACCCACTTTCAATTTCACACCATTTTGACTTTCTGGACATTGTGGGTTAATTTCTAGGAGAAAAGATGATTATATACTTGAGCTGTTTCAACAATAGCAGTTTTATGTACGTCGTGCATGTGGCATTTGTCTGTGTCATGTAAAACGCAAGAACAAAAACCATACAAGAGGGGTTTTGTTTTACTTGAACAGCAGAAGAATTAAGCTCTAAATGATAGCCATTTCTTAAAATAGGGAACAACATAGCTGGGCCACACATTTGATGGAATGAGGGTCGTTGCAAACAGATGGCCATTGACTAGGGAAGAGAAGGATGGGAAACACTAATCTCTAGAAGGAGACTTTTAGCTGAAACCTATAATTGTTTGAGAAATAGCTGGAATTTCAAAAATGGTAGATGCATTTTTCTTACCATGGATGGAAAGGTAATCCAGGGCACATAGATTTTTAGCTTCACAGTACAATACCACCACAACTGAAGCGAGACCAAAAGGGCTGACCTCAAAAAAGAAGTTTTGCAAATGTGCCCTCAAGCAGTAAGATGATTTTTTTTGTTCCAAGGTGGAGAAACTGATCATTTCCTGCTACAAACTTCTCACAACTCAATGGATGGCAGCATTTATCATAAAATGCTGAAAATGCGAAGACAAAGATGGTGCAACTGTTAATTTGGGAAAGCCCATATTTACTGTTACAGTGAGAAGGGCAGGCAGGAATAAAATAAGACTTCAAACAATCCATACAAGACAGTATAAGGTATTCATTAGCAAGGATATAGATTCAGTAGACAACAAGCTGAATAATCACAAACAGGGAGAAAAACCTGATCCAAGCATTAATAATTCCATTAGTATTCATTGAAATAACATTGATTTTAATGAATTTATTTCACAGCATTGTTGCTGTCCTATGTACTTTTTAAACTTCCCATTATAGCTTTAATAATAATTAAGGGATGGGCCTCAAGTATTTTGCTTTTGAACAGAAAATAAAAGGAGAGAAAAGTGTTTTGTGAACAGAATTAAACATTTTGCAATTATTCAAGTTTTAGAAAAACTGTTTAGTGTTTAATGTTGCAATATTAAAAGAATACTCCATAAGAACAGAAAGCACAAACTTTCAACAATTGCTTACAGAAATAATATAGAAAATCCCTCCTCCCGAACCGCTTCCCCCCATCTGTCACAATGCTGCTACACCATCCTAGAAAGAATTTCTGATAGGAGTGATTTTTTAAACCAAATTAACAAATGGAATGCATTGAGCAAGCCTAGTAACTTGCATGCCATGGTGGTTTGTGTGTTAGGCTAGGACTCTGGGAAACCTGGGTTGAAACCTCACTCAGCCATGGAAACCCAGTGAGTAACTGTGGACAAGTCAGACTGCTTGAAGCAATCTAAGAGGAAGGCAACAGCAAAACTCTTATGAGTATGTCTTGCCAATAAAACCGTGTGATGCAGTCCGCCATAAGGTAGAGTCCTCTTGACAACTAATAATAAGAACAATCAAAATTTTAATATTCATCAATGATATTAGAGTACATATCCGAGCAATCTAAATAAGCCAAAGATGGAGAATCCAGACAAATCTACCACTGAGAACAATACTGGAAAAAATCTCAAGTTTTTATGTATGTGGCGATTGTCATTAGGGGCAACTGAACACTGCTATGTATTTGCATTATTTATATGGCAACTACATTAAGGAAATTAAGAAAGACACAGAGAAGAGCTCAATTAAAAATATATAATATAGAAAATGCATGTCTATGCTCTTCTCTTCTGAAGAAGTAAAAAGGAAGTATTTCAGAACTCACTGATGCAGCATTATGAAAGTGCTTAAAAGGAAACTGGAAGAGCAACTCCCACTGTGGGATAAATTCTCAACAAGTCACTCATATGCACTTTCAATTCTACTACACATTCCCACCCCAACCTAAGGAGGTTATCCTGGTCCTAAACCAGTGTAATGGACTAGATGAGGGCAAACAAAGAGAAACTTAATCCAGACAAGACAGAGCTGCTCGGGGTTAGTCAGAAGGCACATCAGGGAATAGGGATCCAGCCTGTGCTGGATGGGGCCACACTTCCCCTGAAGACACCGGGTACTGTTTTTAAAGAGTTTATATTTTTAAGATGCATTTTATTCTTTTCTGTAGGCATATGTTGTTTTACTACTATAATTAGTTTAATTTTACTGCAATATTTACTTTTTATTTGCATTATTCTTTTAAAGCATGAACTGCTTTGAGTCCTTATTTTAGAAGGAAAGCATGTTCTCAATAAATATGATAATGATGCATTTTCATGGTCAATCCAGTTATTAATTTCAAAGAGATCAGCCCCAATAAATCAGATCCACTGAATCAATGGGACTTAAAGAAGTGTTGACTTAATAGGTCCCAGTTCGTTACCTTAAATGGGACAAGCGGATCAAGTCCTTTCACTGCAGTAGTTTTAGAAGCTGGAAAAAATGTAACATGGAGGAAAGCACCAAACTTCACATACTTTAAGGACATATTTAGGCTACTGTTCTCTTTGATAGCCCAAGACATATGGTCTATGATTAAAATGGCTTAATACTCCTGGCAATAAAAGTTTTGGCTGGAATATAGTATAGCACACTGCCAAAAAGATCTTGCATAATAGGATTTTCCAGTACACTGTAAACCTGTTGTGAGGGACTGGCAGCACTTCATAAACATTACTTCAGTTGTAAGACTGAAACACTAAGTAAACAAACAAAAAAATCAATAGCTCCTCTCCAGCACATGCTCAAGAACACTTAGCCTCTCAGAACTCAGGGGAGTTAATGGGCCCAGCCATCCATGGAGAGGCTTCACCAGCTATTCTCCTCTGAACTTGGAATATGGTCTCACTTCTTTCTCCTTCTACAGATTCAAGCATTGGCCCCTTGTGCTTTGTCCTTTTCTCTAAAAGGGAGCATCCACAATGGGGCATCTTGTAAATATGGTCCTTCAGGAGACCGTCAAGCTATACACGGCCAGGTGATTTTGACAGACAGCAAACCTTGGCATCAGAAAGCCTATTGGATCTGCTTGGGTGCATTGCTGTAATTTTATAATAATCTAAATATAAATGTTATCCACTTTCATTTCCGTTGTTATGTGTTATGTCAGATATCAAACGGATGAAAAATGACACTACTGTGTCTATTAAAAAAAACAACATATAGAATTTGTTGCAGTTCCATCCACTGTGAGAAGCACTTGGAGCCAATCCAAGTCTTCTTACATTGAGCATTTCAATATTGCTTTCAGAAAGTTTGTCATGGTTTCTGTCTTCCTATAGATCTATAAGTTGAAAAAATACAGTATTCTGCTTTAACGCTCTTTTTAAAACATTATTAGCCAGATTTAGATGAACATGCAAAGATACAAAGTACTTAAATAGGAGAGGAAGCGTTCCATGAGCAGTTTCCCAATCATTTGGGGATATACTGAATTCTCACTCTTTTCACAAATCACACCAATTTGGTGCTACATTTACTTGAAGAATGCAGACATCTGAATTAAATGGTTTATTGTTACATTCATGGTTATGCATAAGCATGTCACCTCTTTTCCAGTTTTTCAGAATTCATTGTATAAATCAGGGATGGGCAACTTTCTAAAGTGTAGAGGCCCAAACATACCCCCATCCAAATGTCACAGCCCTGCATGGTCCTCAACCTGACTTAGGCCCTCCGCAAGACTCATGCCATGTCAAATCCCAAAGCAGAACCACAGTTTCACAAAGACCTGTTAGGCCTGCTCAGCCTAACCAGCAGAAGCAGGTTCATTCATTGTTCAAGGACACCATACCCAGAGATTCACCCCGGGCTCAGAATGATAAACAGTGCCTGGAAGATCCAAGTGGAGTTAACTCCCATTGCCAGCTGCCCTCGCTAATTGGGAGCACATTCCAAACGGGTGTGGCAGGGATAGCAAAACGACAGCTGGGTTGTGTTATGGGAACTGATGTTCGACACACCTAGACGTCGAAGGATCAAAGCCTTCAACTCCTACTTAAGCTGGGGCCCAACAATGGGATCCTATCCTTCGTCAACGTTTGGAACCACGCTACGCTTTCCACGGAACCTCGCTCGGGCCTTAGGCCTTCCAGCTTTAAGACTCTGATTGCCAAGCCTTGCTTCAAGATCCCTTTCCTTGGATTTAGCCCGCTTTGGGGCACAAAGACTCTTTTGCCTTGTTCCTCATTGCCAAAGGACTATATTTACTCTTTGCTTCCTGTTGGACAATTTGCTGCTACCTATTGCTGCTCAAAAGGTCTCAATAGACTATATTCTCTAGCCTCTTTCCTATAACCATTTATTCTAAATAAAGCATTTAACCTTTGCCAAGTGTCAAGTGGGTTCACTGAGGGGCACCAGGTCTACGGTGCAACACCAAAAGACCCTGGGGAGACACATCTCCCCACAACCCATAATCATTTTAAAATGCTTTTTTTAAAGTCACTTTTATCTCCTAATGGTTGTGGAGCATCATTTTGTGAGGTCCCTTCCACCTGCCCAATAAAGCTTTTTCCCATTCAGTTTATATGTTTGAAAAAGTTTCACCCTTGGGCCTTAAATAGGGGTAGACTCTGATAAAATTGTTCCCAGGGCCACTGGAGGACACATGGGGTATTTGTAAATGTTTAGTTGTTGTTGTGTGCCTTGTGTCGCCATAAGTTAATGGACATTGTTCTGAGTTTTAAATTGTTGTTCTATGTGTTATTGGTTTTCCTTTCTGTATTGTATTGTGTGTTTATTTTATACCTTGTTTTTAGGCACCTTGTGTCATATGTAAGCCACCCCAAGTCCCTTCGGGGAGATGGAGGTGGGGTACAATAATAGGGAGATGGAGGTGGGGTACAAAAATAAAGTTGTTGTTATTATTGTTATTATTAGTCAAGTCATTTCTGATTTCTGGCAATCCTAAAGTGAACCCAACATAAGGTTTTCTTAGCAAGATTTATTCATAAGGAATTTGCTATTGTGTTCCTCACAGGTTGAGAGTGACTCCTCAAGGGCACCCAGTGGGTCTCTATCGCTAAATGGGTATTAAAGCTTGCAGCTATGAGGAGCATACGCTTCTGGTACAAATCATGGGTTAGAGAGAACGACAAACAATGGTTTGCTACAAACCAGAATTATAATCTACTTATCTCCTTTTGCACTCAGTGGAAAGGGAGGAGGTCCCATGTTGAGTATCAAACTTGTAAACACTGTACTAAACTATGGATAACCTAACTTCATGCAACAAGTTTTGCTCAGAACAGATTTTTTGCCTTTCTAGTTGTTACATGTCTTTAAGTCAACTCCAAGTGATGATGACCATCTTCTAAAGATTTATTAATAAAATATATTAAAGATTTTGCCACTGCCTTCCTCTAAAACTTGCCCAGTGGACTTCCATAGCTGAGGAGGGATTTGAATCTTGGTCTCCTCTAGTCCTAGGCCAGTGCTCACACTAAGTCAACATATTGATTCTTGCATTACAGACTCATTTTTCTATCAATTTGTAAGCTTAGAGACAGAGAGACAGAAAGAAAAAAGATAGGAAGATGGATAGATAGATTAAATGAATAAATATAAGTGTGTGAGAACCTCAGGAATATCATCAGCCAATATACATAATACATTCAGGTGTGCTGACCCTTATCTGGGAAATAAATGCAAATTGTGCCATTAAAAGAAGCTAGAAAAGTAGTTCTACCCCCTCCCTTTCTTTTTGGAATATCAATTCTCTAGCCAACCTGCACATACTACATTTGTCTATTGTTATGATTTCAGAGTGTCTGTGTACTAAGTATTTGTACTAAAGGCATTAATCACTCACACAGTGTTTTCTTTCTTGAGTACATTAGGAGCCAGAACTTTTCAAGGAAGCTCAGTGAAAACAAAGTTAAGCAAAAGATAACAGAAATAACAAATTTAAATATACTGCTAAAACCAAAACAACTCACAATAGAAGAAAAGTTAGTGTCTGAAGAAACCCAATGACCCACAAGTATGACTGTGTTTTAGAATTTTTCAAATTATTAATTTTATCGATTGATGTTGCCCATTGTTTGTATTCAGTAAAACTGTGTATTGTTTTGATGATGTGTAATTCTATTTTATGTGTGACTCCTTCAGTGCTTTTTTAGCAGGCCCAAGTCTCTTCAGGGAGATGGTGGTAGGGTACAAATATATTGTAATAATTTAATTAAAAAGAAGAAGAACCAGGTAATATTGAACATTTTAATTTAAACAATATTCTAATTAAATGTGACTTAAATATTGAAGAGATTTCAAATCAATTCAGAACAGAATGGCTATAAAGTAGACTGAATTAAAGTGTGTACATCAGTGAGATTTTTTTATTTAATAGTATAAATGTCAGATGATGTTCCACCACAGAAAAACCCAATCACAGCTAGGAGTCAAAGCCTAAAGGGACTGAGAACATTGATAGGTTTATACAGAAAAAACACTGATCTATCAGTTTCCACAAGCATATGAACTCTCTCCTTGCCATACATATATACATACATACATATGAAAAGATAAATGCAGGAGAGATCTGTAAAGCCCTCTCTAAACTGCCTGATGCTTACATGAATTAATATGATGTTCATTAGAACTTTACCAATCAAAACAATCCACTCATGATTTTTTTTACTGTTTCACGGAGAGAGAGAGAGAGAGAGAGAGAGAGAGAGAGAGAGAGAGAGAGAGAATATTTTCCTACAATCCAGGCACAAATTGAAAGGCCAATAACAACCCAAATCCCGTACATTCCCCCCTCCCCTCCATTCCTGTTGTACACCTCCCCATTGTCCCTTCTCTATCTGCATTTTATGATGCTCATTTGACAGCTTTTTGTACTCTCTTTTAATAGATTGAACAATGAAACAAATTAACACTAATAATAACCTCTAGACCAGGCTTGGGCAAACTTAGGCCCTCCAGGTGTTTTGGACTTCAACTCCCAGAAATTCTAAGACTACTGGCTGTTAGGAATTGTGGGAGCTGAAGTCCAAAACACCTGGAGGGCCCAAGTTTGCCCATACTTGCCCTAGACCCAACTCTCTAGCCCATTCATCCCTCATTTTGTGAAATAAGACTTTAATCAATAGTCTTACTTTGGACAGCTTCTCCAGGCATGCCATAGACTTTATTTATTTATTTATTTTACTTTACTTTATTTATTTATTTAAAACATTTATATTCCACCCTTCTCACCCCGAAGGGGACTCAGGCCGGAGCACAGCATATATACGGCAAACATTCAATGCCGGGACAAGAATTCATATACACATGCATAAACATTAAAAACAGTAATCTCAATAATTAAAATACACCATTTATACCACTTATCCCTCATAGATAATGGAACATAACAAAAGAAAATAACATTGTGCTTTATAGATTATAGCAAAGCATTGGGTTCAGAAGATAGTGAAAAACTATGAATTGTTCTTAAAGAAATGGGTGTACCACAACATTGGTTGTCATGATGAAAGTGAATGCTTTCCAAATGGCATTTGATCACCTTATCTGTTTAAATTGTATGTTGTATGTTTAATTTGTAAAATACATAAAACAGCATAAGACTGAAGAGGAAGAGGCACAGAAATTGGAGGAAGGAACTCCAATAATTTAAAATATGGAAATGAAACTATGCTATTAGTAGGAAACAGCAAACTTTTTGGAATGAGAAAGTCAAGAAAGAAAGTACAAAGGGGGGTTTCAGTTGGGACACATATGATCACATATTTTAGGGTTGTTTTCAGACTTCTTTTAGGAGTTTTTAAAGACTATTTTAATGTGTTCTTAAAATGTTTTTGTCTGTGTATTGTTTTAGGGGTTTTCTTAAATTCATTCATTGCACTGTGAGCTCTTGTGGGCTGGAAGGCGTAACAGAAATGCTGTGAACAAACAAACAAACATTGAGGAAGGCTTGATCTGTTTTGGAGGTTCACCAATGCTGTTAAGGAACAACAGCCTGTTTCTATCATAGGTTGTTGGTTTAAAACCCATATAAACATTAATACATTACAAGAACCATATAACCATTGGTTTTCCTTTCTACACCAAGACTTTTCCTTTTATGTCATCCCCTTTTTCTAATTGTAAGCTTGAAGGTTGGATTGATTTGCAAGCTATTCTGGTTGCCTTTCTTTCTTATATAAACACTTCGAACATGCACACAAATTACTAGTGCTATTTTACATATGCACTGAGATGGGGCTCTTCTATATACTACACAGTTATAGCACTAAATTCCACTTTCATAGGATGAAGCCATGGCAGTTAAAGTGGAATTGTTGCACTATAACTGTGTTGTGTGGCATGGCCCTTGGATAATTCCGCCTTGGGAGGGTCACATTTTGTCCAGCCCTGCTTTAAATAAACTAATACTCCAAACAGTAAGTGATCAGGCTGGAACTATAAAGGGCTGCTGGGAATGTCTGTCATCAAGGAGGAAATGGCAGAGAGAAGGAGGGAGAGGGGAACTATTGGATAGTTATTTACAGGCAGACAGAGTATATGGATGAAGTGTATTCAAAAACAGGGATAAATATCGCAAACAGAGCATAATGTCCACAGCTCTTGCAGGTCTCTACTTGTAATCTATATAATTACAATTCCTAGTCCTGCAATTTGGCAACTGGTATTTCTAGAGGGTCTCAGCAGTAGCTGCTGGTCTTTAAATCAAGAGGATGTGTCATGCCAGCTGTACTAGAGTACCTATTAAGAGCTACTGAGAAGGGACAACTTCCCAAGGGTTGAATATATTAGCTCAGTATAATACAATAGCAGAGTTTACAATCTTGCCTAAAAATGCTGTAATTGGCTTATCAAAGATACTGCAAAAGTCATAATAGAAAAGGTCAGCAGCAATATACATTTGTACAATAGAGAGATGCATTATCTTCCCAGCTGGCATGGCATGGCATGTAATTTTACACACCATGCTGCACCAGCATGTGGTAACTAAGAAAGGCAGTGATTGTTGCTTTCTAAAAATCTCAGAAACTCTTGTATGCCATCAGTGAAAATGACCTGAGGATGCACATCAGTTCACATTGACATGGGCTTACTCATCTTTCCAGTAAATGAGGGAAAAGTACAGGACTTACAAAATAGAAAGCAACATTTCCATTTATAAGCTTCATTTTCATGTTATTTCCATCGGTTTATACAGATATCTAGCAAATAAGTCCTAATATGTCCCTGAATTCACACTATCTAGTATCTAGTCTGATATCTTGTGATCTAGGGTGGAGGCAAAGAGAAATACGAGCCTTGCTCTTTCTTCTAAATAAAGGCCATATCATATTGGACTGTATCTAATTTCTGTATATAATTATTCTTGATGTATAGAACCAGGCACTCACTGAATGATAATAAAACAAATTACACACCTGTAAGTCTCCTTGCTTCATTTTCATATACAGAAAGTTACATTGCAGAAATTTGCAATTATGATAGTACTAAAATAATTGTGTAGTAGTCAAAATACATGATCTACTAAGATAGAGAAAGCACTGGTAAGAAATGCTGCAGGACCCTAGGGCTCTCACCGAATGAAACAGCAGGGTGACATTTTTTGGAAGAAAGAATACCAGGGAATTTAAGGAGAATACTAATAGCTCAATGGTAAGCCGCAAGTTTTGCAAGCATAAGGTTCCAGGTTGAAAACCTAGCATCTGCTGTTAAGGCGATAGGATAACAGATGATGGCAAGGCCCTGATGCTTAGGACAGTACTGGCCATGGTGAACAAACTGTGTGATCTTTTTAACATTCATAACTAGCAAGATGGATGTCAAGAAGATGGTGAAAACTGGTGAAAACTGCCAAGTTTAGACGTCATAAACTAGGAATAAGTAAACAAACGTTCTTTGAAATGGGATCATCCTAAAATGAAGGCTTTGGCAGGACATGGCTAAACAATGGCAACACTACCTAGAAATGGAAGTCTGTCCTCATTACATCATTTATGAAAGAGGAATCTGAAAGAGGATCCACAGCTTTGGATGAGGAAGAATGAAGCAATGACTAAAGGTCTGTATGTTACTTTATATATAACCAGAACACAGTGAAACATGGTATTTTGAGGTCAGCATATTGCTTTTTGGAAAGAAGGAGAAATTTTACTTTACCTTATTAGGGGTGGATATCTCCGGTCGTTATCCTTAGAAAACCATTATTTCATATTAAAATAAATTTAGACCCTAATTTGACCCGCAGCCAGCAATCCGGAAGTGACGTTTCTAAATCGAAAACGGGTCCGCCATTTCCGTAAAGGGTGCGTTATTATGTCGTTTTTATTTCTGCCCTTTCTTATCTTTAACCTGTGTTGGTTCTCAGCTGGCGGGGGAGAGTGGAGGCGATGCCCTCCACTCTCCCCTGGCAGCTGACAACCAACGTGGGTTAAAGATAACCCGCGTTAGTTCTCAGGAGGCGAGGGGGGATGGAGGCGATGCCCTCCAGTCTCCCCCGCCAGCTGACAACCAACGTGGGTTATCTTTAACCCACCTTGGTTGTCAGCTGGCGGGGGAGAGTGGAGGGCATCACCTCCACCCCCCCTCGCCTCCTGAGAACTAACGCGGGTTATCTTTAACCCGCGTTGGCTCGCTCCCGCCAGCTGACAACCAATGCGGGTTAAAGATAACGCGGGTTAAAGATAACCCGCATTGGTTCTCAGGTGGCATGGGGGGGGGGGGAGGCAATGCCCTCCACTCTCCCCTGCCTGCTGAGCACCAACGCGGGTTATCTTTAACCCATGTTGGTTCTCAGCTGGCGAGGGGGCATGGAGGGCATGCACTCCATCCCTCCTCGCCAGCTGAGAATCAACCCACGTTAGAGATATCACGAGTTGATTCTACGCTGGCGAAGGGGCGTGGAGACGGGCATTCCCTGCGCACTGCGCATACGTGGTGCCACTAATGAAATAGTAACGAATTTCATTATTAAATACGGATCAATTTCAAAACAGATCCGGAAAATTGCGCAAGAGTATCACTTTCAAAACGGAAGCGGTCCCCCGTCCCCCCCGAGTATAGAAACAATTTTTTGGGGATCAACCATCCCTATACCATATATTTATTTTAATCAGTGGTGAGGTGACAGTTCAATTTCATGTGCACTGTTACTTGGTAAATGCTAGTCGAGTCACATGCTCATATGATACCAGAACAAGTTTTTAATTTTTTGGGAGATATATTTATCCCATATTACACCACATCTCACATATAGGGGATCAAACATGGATGTTGAACCTCAGCTACAATAAATCCTGACCAGAAATAACAAGTAAAGACTACAGGCAGTGCCCGAGTTACAAACATCGGACTTACAAATGACTCATAGTTAAGAACGGGGTTGTGACAACAGGAAGTGAGAGAATTCTACCCCTAGAAAGGAAAATTAACTCCTGAAACAGTTATCATGGGGGAAAGGTGTCTTAACTGAAGTTTTATCATGAATCCTTGTTTCCATAACAAGCCATTTTTTTCCAAAATCTAATTATCACAGGGACAGAAAGTGATGTGAAATCTTCTGAACAGGGGCACAGACAGCAAAACAAACCCCATAGGAGTGTTAACCCTTCCCTTCCCTATGCTATATATCTATCTAGCTTTCCATATATGGCTGGAGTTACACTTTTATTATTTATTTATTTATTTA
The DNA here is from genome assembly GCA_030556195.1 of Anolis apletophallus. Lineage (NCBI taxonomy): Eukaryota > Metazoa > Chordata > Lepidosauria > Squamata > Anolidae > Anolis > Anolis apletophallus. The sequence goes on from JARBWK010000002.1 coordinate 151,105,390, forward strand.
CCCTACTTATACCCCGCCTTTCTCTACCCCGAAGGGGACTCAAGGCGGCTTACATATAGGCAATTATTCAATGCCTAACAAACACATAGAATTCCATTAACATTAAGATAAAAATAAATTAAATTTAAATTAATACATATTAAGAATTTAAAAACATTTCCTTCTATACTAAAATCACGCCGTTCATTAAGGAGCCCCCGGTGGAGCAGTGGGTTAAACCCTTGTGCCAGCAGGACTGAAGACCGACAGGTCGCAGGTTCGAATCCGGGGAGAGTGTGGCTGAGTTCCCTCTGTCAGCTCCAGCTACCCATGTGGGGACATGAGAGAAGCCTCCCACAAAGATGGTAAAACATCAAAATATCCTGGCATCCCCTGGGCAACGTCCTTGCAGATAGCCAATTCTCTCACACCAGAAGCGACTTGCAGTCTCTCAAGTCGCTCCTGACATGAAAAACAAAATGCCATTCATTCATAATCTGCCTCATCTCCCCACGGGGACTCAGGGCAGCTTCCAACATGAAAGGAAACATTCAATGCCAGAGAAATAAACAATAAATTAAACAACTTAATGTACCTGTTCCGACTTACATACAAGTTCAACTTAAGAACAAACCTACAGAACCTATCTTGTTCGTAACTTTGGGGGCTGCCTGTATTTGAATTTCAATCCAACAAGCTTTGAAGGGCTATACTGTCCCTGTCTCTCCCACAAACTTATCAAAAGCTAAAATAATCTCAGATATGACAGATTTTGCCACACTGCGCACCCTACTGAATTGTTGTACTGGTTTTTTTATATGAAAAAGACCCTTTGTATACTGCTGTCACTTTTCTACATTTCCCCATCCACATTAATTTTTTTTAAAAAAACACCACTTCATCTAATCTTAGAAAAACATCTCAGATTAATGGAGTACTACCGCAGATGGTTGGTTGCAGCTATCAAAGCACTTCTATCTAGTGAAGCTTTTTTATATAAAAACAAAAACAAAACAAAAACACAGGACAGGAGTTCATGGCGTGCCGCATCCATTTGGCCTTGTAGAGCTCATATGTGATATTTCAGCTTCTCAGGTTCCTACACACGTAAGGTAGGGGAAATGTTGCTGATGATCAGCAAAATAGTGAAACTGCCTATACATAAAATGTTAAGGTAGAGTAATTTCTCATTGCCATAGTAAGTGCAAACTGTCAGTGTCCTTTTAAAAAAAAACAGGCTGTACAAGGAATTTCATTTGGAAAAATAGGATTTCCACCCTATAACGGGTGGATTTTTATTATTTGGGGTACATGTTGATGAGCTTTACATATGGCACTTTTAACTAACCTGCACTAAAAATGGATTAAAAACAATAATCATATAAAAAAGGAAAAGACATCACATAAAGAAAAACAAAACAGCATTTTGAAATGCATCTATTTCCCATTAACTTGGCGTCCTTATTCACTGCAATACCTCTTAAACACAATTTACTATCATCACTAGAGAATGAAAGCACTAAACATATAATTTTATTCACCACATAAAAACATTGGGACTGTTTTTAGGTTTCAAATAAAACCGAAAGCAACAGCTACAAGTACTATTGTTAATATGTATATGTTAAAATTGTATTGATAATTGTTGATTTGTTTGTCTTGAGCAGTTCCTGCTATTTGTACACCGCCTCGAGTCGCCTTCGCCCTGAGAGAGGTGGTCTAGAAGCAAAGTAAATAAAATAAATAAATAAATACTATTTCTGTTGTTTTGTGGGAGTTTCCCCCTTTCCATTCCTTTTTAAAATAAATGTCAGCCCTGCTTCCATGTTGTCTGATCTTCTTCATCGCCAATAGTATAGAAGAGAGCAAAGAAAATGGCAAAAGTCCACAAGGAAAACCTGCATTTTTTTCATATGTCAGAGGGGTCGGCTAATATAAGCCGTACCCCGAAAGTAAGCCGTACCCCCGGCCGCCGCATCACTCGGTCCCGCCTCCTCCTCCGCCGCCGCTGCCGCCCTCCCTGCGGCCCCCTCTTTGGGGAAAGGAAGAGAGGCGGCTTAGGAGAGCCCTCTGCGCCTCTCTTCCATTCCCGAAGAGGAGGCTGGAAGGGGAACATGTCGCTCTCCCTGCAGCCCCCTCTTCGGGAACGGAAGAGAGGCGGCAGAGGGCTCCTCAGCCGCCCCTCTTCCATTCCCCCGAAGAGGGGCTGCAAGGAGAACGATTGCGCGGTTTCCTGCAGCCCCCTCTTCGGGAACGGAAGAGAGGCAGCAGAGGGCTCCTCAGCCGCCCTCTTCCGTTCCCGAAGAGGGGCTGCAAGGAGAACCATCGCGCGGTTTCCCTGCAGCCTCCTTTTCGGGGAACGGAAGAGAAGCGGCAGAGGGCTCCTCAGCTGCCCCTCTTCCGTTCCCTGAAGAGGGGGCTGCAAGGAGAACGATCGTGCGGTTTCCCTGCAGCCCCGTCCCTGCAGCCCCCTCTTCGGGAAACGGAAGAGCGGCGGCAGAGGGCTCCTCAGCCGCCCCTCTTCCGTTCCCCGAAGAGGGGGCTGCAAGGAGAACGATCGCGCGGTTTCCCTGCAGCCCCCTCTTCGGGGAACGGAAGAGAGGCGGCAGAGGGCTCCTCAGCCGCCCCTCTTCCGTTCCCCGAAGAGGGGCTCTCCTCAGCCGCCTCTCTTCTGATCCAAGAAGAGGCGGCCGCAGGGAGGGCGGCGGAGGAGGAGGCGGGACCGAGTGACGCGGCGGCCGGGGGTACGGCTCACCGTCGCCCAATGTAAGCCGTACCCCGAAAGTAAGGCGTAGTGGGACTTTTCGGGGGGGAAAGAAAGTAAGACGCTGTCTTACTTTCGGGGAAACACGGTAGTTGTGTTTCTGATTAACTGGGACAAAATGTCAACTCCATCACATCTCTTCTCCTCCCCATGTATGGGATCAGTAATTGGCTTTTATCTGATGGTCAAAAATGGGATGACCCTGTTTTCTAGGAAGCTACTGAGCATGCAAATGCTCAGAACATATTATCACCTTTATATTATGCCTACTTTTTTAACCTCTCCATTGGCGCCCCCTTGTCGCGGGGGAGAGGCTTGCGTATCCTAATGAAGTTGTGAGCTATGCTGGCAGTGGCATAATAGTCACCGGGAAGGCCTCCCATGCTAGACAGGTCACAACAGAAGGGTCTGACAAGCAGTGTCAAAGGGCAGGATGGGCTCTCTAGCCCTTTGGCAGCCATCCTAAGAGAAGGAAAACTCTGATTTCAAACCCGGGCAGATGGTGCTCGTCTAACCCTGTAAGGTCAACCATGGAAAGTCCAAAAGGACACCAGTATGGCTTACAAACGAAGTAAAAGATGTGATTGGAAAGAAGAAAAACTCATTTAAGAAATGGAAGGCTCTTCCTACCGAGGAGAACAGAAAGGAACACAAGCTCTGGCAAACTAAATGCAAAGCAACAGTCAGGAAAGCCAAGAGAGATTTTGAGGCACACATAGCAAAGAATATTAAAAAAACAACAAAAACTTCTTTAAGTACATCAGAAGCAGGAACCCAACTAGAAAAGCAGTTGGGCCACTCGACGACAATGGCCAGAAAGGGAAAATCAGCGAAGACAAAGAGATTGCTGAGCGGCTAAATGACTTCTTTGCCTCCGTTTTCACACAGGAGGACAGACAACATATGCCTTCAGCTGAGTCAGTTTTCAGGGAGGGAATTAAAAGAATTAAAACAGATAGAGATAAACAAGGAGGATGTTCTCATATGCCTTACTAAACTAAATGTCAACAAATCACCAGGTCCAGACGGCATCCACCCCAGAGTTCTTAAGGAACTCAAGTGTGAAATTGCTGAACTTCTAGCTAAGATATATAACCTTTCTCTAAGATCAGGCACTGTACCCGAGGACTGGAGGGAGGCAAATGTAACACCGATCTTCAAGAAAGGATCCAGAGGTGATCCAGGAAATTATAGACCAGTCAGTTTAACCTCAGTTCCAGGCAAAATGATGGAAACCATTATTAAAGAAAAATTACTAGGCACATAGAAGAACAGGCATTGCTGAAAGAAAATCAACATGGTTTCTGCAAAGGCAAATCATGTCTTACTAACTTGTTAGAATTCTTTGAGGGTGTAAATAAACACATAGATAAAGGGGACCCAATTGATATTGTTTACCTTGACTTTCAAAAGGCTTTTGACAAAGTCCTCACCAAAGGCTCCTAAATAAGCTCTTCAGCCATGGAATCAGGGGACAGGTCTTGTCCTGGATTGGAACCTGGCTAAACTGTAGGAAACAAAGGGTGGTAATAAATGGACACTTCTCTGGGTGGAAAGAGGTGGGAAGTGGCGTACCCCAAGGTTCAGTTTTGGGTCCGTTACTTTTTAATTTATTCATTAATGATCTGGATGTAGGAGTGAATTCTGAGGTAGCAAAGTTTGCAGACGACACTAAATTGTTCAGGTAGTTAAAAATGAAACTGATTGTAAAGAGCTCCAGAAAGATCTCTCGAAATTGAGTGAATGGGCAACAAAGTGGCAAATGCATTTTAACCTAAACAAGTGTAAAGTCATGCACATCGGGGCAAAGAACCCCAACTACACTTATCAACTGATGGGGTCAAAGCTTTCCGAGACAAACCAGGAAAGGGATCTTGGGGTCTTGGTGGATAGCTCAATGAAGATGTCAACCCAGTGCGCTGCAGCAGTGAAAAAAGCAAATTCTATGCTAGGCATGATCAGAAAGGGAATCGAAAATAGGTCAGCAAATGTTGTATTACCTCTCTACAAATCTATGGTAAGGCCACATTTGGAGTACTGTGTACAATTCTGGTCTCCGCACCTTAAGAAGGATATAACGGAACTGGAAAAGGTACAGAAAAGGGCAACAAGAATGATCCAAGGGATGGAGCGGCTCCCTTTATGAAACCAGGTTGCAACGCCTTGGTCTTTTCAGCCTTGAAAGACGGCGTTTAAGAGGTGACTTGATCGAAGTGTATAAAATCATGCATGGGATAGAAAAGGTGAATAAAGAAAAATTATTTTCTTTGTCACAAAACACTAGGACTAGAGGGCACTCCTGAAGCTCCAAGGTAGGAAAATTAGGACTAATAAAGGGAAATATTTCTTCACCCAGAGGGTCATTGGGTTATGGAACTCACTTCCAGAAGAGGTTGTGACAGCTGTCAGCCTGAACAACTTCAAGGCAGGATTAGACAGATTCATGGATACCAGGTGTATCGGTAGTTACTGAAAAGGACATTCAAGTGCCACCTCGGAGTTGGTTGAGGTAGGCAGGATTTCCCTGGGTACTGGTTGTGGGGGTCGGGAGCAGGTCAGGGTTTTGCCCTCCCTTCTGCTCGAGATCCCCGTGTACAACTGGTGGGCCACTGTGTGATACAGAATGCTGGACTAGATGGGCTGAGGTCCGATTCAGCATGGCTCTTCTTATGTTCTTATGTTCTTATCTAGAGAAGAAAACTCAAATCAAACCTATGACCTGTGGACCTCGCTGCCACCATCTTAAGCTTGCTAGGCCCCGGCAGATGAACCATCTGTTTAAAGGGTGAAACCAGTTATGTGCATGCTGCGCTCCACCAGAAAAATCCATTGCAAATGCTCGAAGGACAAATCCAACCTCCTTAGTCATCAATGCGCTTGTAGAAAGCGTGGGATGAGTCCTTCCTAAGAATCTTCATTCGCAAAGTAATACCAGAGAGAGATTTTTTTTTTAAAAAAAGGAGCAGAGACTGTATGCATACATTTGTAAAAGATTCAACGTTTTGAACTTGGGGATATGGATGTCCAAGTCGATAACTTTGCATTAGAACCAGACATCAGTGCTAATTTTTCATCAAGCCGCAACAGCCAAGAAACTGTAAAATCTGTTGCTTTGCATTCAAGTATATTTGGTTATGGAAGCGCTCTTCCTACTTGGAACTACTCTTGTCACTGAAAATGTAAATATCACTATTGTTAAATACTATTATTTAAAATATGTAAGAAGTAATAAGGACAGGTTGATCCCACCACTCCATGGCCTTCTGTAGCACCTAGCCACAGAAACAAACACTAAGAACTATACCTTCTGTGTTCAGTTCTCAACCAAGGTCTTTGTAACTGCTACTGTGGAAAGGGGGATGAGTATGTGTACATTTATTTAAAGAGAGAAACCACAATGGTATTGCCACACTTGTCAGTGATTAAAGAAAGAGAGGAGATATGTAGGAATAGAGAGGCTGCATGAGTCAGGAAAAAGCCAGCATTTGTGGAACCCTAAATTCGGAAGCTAGAATCCAGAATATCTGGAAAATTAGAAATAAACAAGACTGTTGAAAAGGATTTTATAGGGGTGATTTCTTGTTCAAAAGATGGTGTGGGCGGTATCCTTTCTCCTTTCTTTGAACCTTCTCCATATGTTCTCGCCTGTCATATCCATCACTCCCCCAGTAATCACTCATTTCAACTTAAAACAAGTCATTATCTGTCTAATTTGCAGTGGCACTTGTGGATTGGCCGGAACTCTGATCTTCTTCCTACATGTCATGATTTGCTTTTGCCTGTTTCATCACCTTCTCATCCTCACTGTGCATGACCATATATTGAGTTAATTTTTAACAATAATCTGACAATTATGCTGCCTTCCCTACCCTCATTTAAATCCCCATGGATTCTCTTAAGCCAATCAGAACGCAGCAATGTGTTTCCCAATAGAAATATTAAGTTTAATGTCCCAAGCCAATGGTTTGGCTCACATAACTCCTGAGGCCCATGCAGAGCATTGTAGCAACAAAGACCTCCCATGACTTGCAGTCTCTCGAGGCTGCCCTGGAACATGGGAGACAGAGAGCTCACAGAGCTCACAAAGCCTTACTGTGAGGAAAGGGATGAACACGTGTACATTAAATCAGAGGGAGACTGTGACTATTTTGTTATGCTTGTGAGAATGCAGAAAAAGAGAGGCACTATTAAAAAGGAGACATCTTGTATAGAAAAAAGTCGGCACATCCAAAAAATCCAATCTGGAGACTGGAATGAAACCAGCAAGTCATACAGAAAGTTAAAAAAATTTTTTTAGAGCGGATTTTATTTTGATTTACATTTCCCACCCACTTACTCTCTCCACAGATCTCCTGATCTTTTTAAGTCCTTGTGCTTTTGTTTTTGTCTCTCCCCCTCTACTTTATCCTCCCTTGAATATATACAAGATTTATTACGGTCAATGACCAGCATCAAAAAATGTACAAACGTCAGGATAGGCACATATACATTTGGGTATTAAGAAACAATGTCAAAGCAAAGTTAAAATCTCAGTGTTGAATAAGATAGTTAAAATGGTATTAAACATTTATATTCTAAAATGACAATGGTAAAACTGAAATAAATATTAAAACTTTCTAAGACTCCCTTTCTGCCTTTGCTGATGCTATATTTTTGTTGGAATCCAAAAGAAATGTGGCTTCGGAGGAATGGTTTGCTGTGCTGTGGTGTCCTACTCTTCCTCCTCCTCCTTTCCACTCAAGAACATGGTGATTTTACAGGCTTCCTTGCCTCATTTTGCCTTTGTGTGCTGAAGCAGGAAACACAATGCAGGCTCAAAAGAATGCTTGTGTGTGTTGTGGCATCCCCCCTCTTCCTTGCACTCAGGATTTCTGCTAAGTGACTTACTTGCTTGCTAACGTTTGAAACAGATTTCGGCTGGAATGTTTAAAAAATGGATTTTAATCTTGTGCAAATGAGTCCAGACTGGATCCAACTATTGTGACCATCCAATTTTTACCTGCTTTGGTACTAATTGCAATTAATTGCCCCACCCTCCACCACATCCCCTAGAACTAGTCTCTACTGGGATTTCTAATGGTTTGAAGCAACAATTCAGTATACAGTGTTCCCTCGCTATTTTGTGGTTCGCTTATTGCGGACTCGCTGTTTAGCGGATTTCAAAAAATATTATATATACAGTATATCATGGTATTTTCGCTGTTTTGTGGGGTTTTGCCACCGCCGCTCTCCAAGGCATTTTCTCTCCTCAGTCCTCCCTCCCTCCAGCCTTGAATGGCCTTTCCTTCACTTTATTTTAAGTTTATAAAGACTTAAAATAGTGTATAACTACTAAAATAATGTACAAATATTAAAATAAATAGAGCATCCCTATATCGTGGTTTTTCACTTATTGCTGGAGGTCCTGGAATGTAACCCCAGCAATAATACTATATTGTATGTGTGTACAACCTCTTCTTGGACACACAGGTTCAGAATAAAAAGGGCAAAATGATGAAAAGTATGTCATTGCATTCTGATTTCAATAATTTCTACAGATTGCAAGAGTATTCTTTTCTTAATGCAATGTTTAGGTTTCCTTATATAAATTTTGATACTTTTTTTTAAACTACAGAGACTTAATTATAAAACTGCCCAATTGGAACAAGCATTATGCTATTTAGGGTAATTAGATCATGCTTGGACCAGTGAAAATGTTGTACCTTTCTGATATAATTAGATAAACAAGTATAAAACTGTTTATAATGAACTCTACAGCTGTATATGTGGGCAATAAGGAAGAATGATACTGTTTCTACTGGTAAATGTTTTTACTAACCTCCTTAATGACTGAATTACATCTTAAAATAGTATATTAAAACTATTTCTTTTCTTGTTGTAATGTAGCACATTACTATATTAAGCCTCCTCATACTACACCAACTTTGATAATTTGACAGTTTGGGCTGCCTTTAGATCACTTTTTGACAAGATACCACTAAGTCTCAGCAAAATCTTAAACTTCATTTTATCCCCCACACACATATGCTCCCACTCTGAAAATGCTATAACCATTCCAAGGGAAAGGTTATTAAAATCCCTTTTGATATTTGAAAGCAGTAGGCCTTATATTTCACTAACATCCCCATGTTTAATGCTTTAATTGCTACAATTCTGGAATTCACGGGCATCATGTACCAAATCCTTTAACATTTACTTAACAGAATGTCGAGCACCCTGACCTCAGCTGGAGCTCTCAGATCTAAAATGTGTTAGTCAGAACATATTAAAATTGCAGTGTAGACAGAGCAGTTAGTATTTAACATAATGCTAGTCAGTATGGACTTTAGCGTTCACAATATCACACATACTGAGTGCAATTAATCTGGGGTGGGAAGAGCTATCACTACCCTAGCATCTCATTATAGTCACTATCTCAGAATTGGTACAGACCAGAACTTCCAAGGCATGGATCAAGAGAACACAAAAATACACAGTGCTTCTATTGCTTTTCAAGTACATAAGGGTAGTCCACAATAATTAAATTGATAACCGAATACTTAAAGTAAAAATAGCAACAAGTAAAGAAGGAAACAAACTACTCACCACCTACTAGAGAGTAATGAAGAAGGGGAGAAAGGAAAAGAAAAAGAAAGGAAACAGGGGCTGGAGAGGAAAAGAAGGAAAAGGAAAAACCCTCCAGGAAGAAGCTCGGAAGTGAAACTTTTCTTTTTCTTTTTTTTAATTTCTATCATCTTTTTCTTTTTTCTTCTTTTTCCCCCTCCCCTTCAGTGGTTTCTCACCCCCCCCCTCCCCATTTTACCCATATTTATTTTTTTCCCTTTTTTCTCTCTTACAAATTTTAGCTTTGTAATTTGTAAATACTCAATAAAGATTTTTATATAAAAAAACCCAATAATTAAATTGTAATTATTCAAAGCTGACCAATCTTTTTTTATATTCACAACTACATGTTTTATAATGTATTACAAAATTTAAATTTCACACATTGAGCGCCCCTTTTTTGAAATTCCAAAGTCACAGTAGTCCACTCTCTTGTTACATCTTGAATAGACTACTGCAACGTGCTCTACATAGAGTTGCCTTTGAAGACTGTTCAGAAGCTTCAAGTAGTCCAATGGGCAGCAGCCAGATTGCTCACCAAAGTGGTGTACAGCGAGCAGACATCCCCCCACTCCCCCCGTGATGACAATTCCACTGGCTGCCAGTCTGCTACCAAGAACAATTCAAAGTGGTTCTCAACCTGTGGGCCCCCAGATGTTTTGGCCTTCAACTCCCAGAAATTTTAACAGCTGGTAAACTGGCTAGGATTTCTGGGAGTTGTAGATCAAAACACCTGGGGACCCACAGGTTGAGAATCACTGCCCTAAATGGTTCTGGCCCAGCTTACCTGTCTGAACATATCTCTCCTATGAACTAACTCGGGCGTTAAGATCTGCCAGGAAGGTCCTTCCTCCTTCACAGGCACAATTGGTGGGGATGAGGGACAGGGCCTTCTCAGTGGTGGCCCCTCAGTTATGGAACTCCCTCCCAAGCAATATTAGATCAGCTTCCTCCCTCCTGGTTTTTAGAGACAGAGTCAAAACCTGGCTGTGGAACCAGGAGTTTGGGGAATAGCACAACCTCTGTGCAATATACTTCCATGGTTTTGATATAACTGAAGCAGCTTGGACTATAATGGCAGGATTAGGTGCAATGTTTTAACAGTTTTTAATTTTTAATTGTATTGATATGTTTTATTGGATTTTAAAGTTTAATATGTTGTATATTTATCTGCTTTATGTCTCAATGTGGCATTGAATAATTTACAAAAACTGGAAGCCGCTCAGGGTTCCCTCTGGGGTGAGATAAAGCAGGGTAGAAATACAGTAAATAAATAAATAAATACATCTCCCTTCCTAGGGGCAGATTTGTAAGTTAGATGTTTATAACTTGGGCACTTCTTGTAGTTGATAACAGCTCTCTGGAGTTCCAGGCAGGATTATATCCAATTTTTACCTGTGGTCTCCCAGATAATAATAATAATAATAACAACAACAACCAGCTTTTTCTCTCCACAAAGTAGACTAAGGGTGGTTCCAGAAAGGACTTTAATTAGAACTCAATTGGGTTTTTAAAAGCCAATTGGCCCGCATTACAGTCCACACATGCTTTTCTGGGGTGGAGGAGGTGTTCAGATGCCCTGCTGGACCTTCTGACAGGGTACCAAGGCACCAACAAAAAAAAGAGAGACCTAAAATGGTTAAGAACTTACCTGGCCTCCATTAGGTCACACTTCCTGGAATGTACCAATTATGCACGAGGAAGCCAGGCAGCAGGAGCAATTTCCTCCCCCTCTCACTTCCTTGCACACAACTGGTACATTCCACGAAGTGTGTTGGAAGGCCTAATGGTAGCTTGGTAAGTTCTTAACCAGTTTAGGGCTTTTCTGAGGAGTTTTGAGAAGGAGGTGGGTGTCATCTTGCATCTCTGGGCTCCAGAAGGTGTGAGATGGGTGCATGGACAGGCCCCAGGTAAGTCCCAGAATTCCCCGTGGGCCTGTCCACACAGGGCCCATAGTCCATTAGACTCGAGCCTTTCACAAAAGTGCGGGTTTAATGGGTTATCTAAAGCAGGGTTTTCCTTCTTTGTGCTGAATTAATCCGCTTTTACCTGAGGCATCTTTAGGATGCCCCAGATAAAAACAAGGAAGCTCACACATTTTGTGAGCTGTCTGGATGTGCCCTCAGGCATTTAGTGGCCAGTATCTTGCAGGGGATACTGCAATAAATACATACATACATACATACATACACTACAAAATTGTCCACATAGGTACCTGAAATTGAGACATCTTTGCTGTTGGTTCAATGCACACAAACTTTGTTTCATGCACAACATTATGTTTAAGATTATATAACACAACCTTTGTACTATATGTACAAGTGTCAGGTGTATATGAAACATATAATTAATTTTGTGTTTAGATTTATGTCCCATCTCCAAGATATTTTATTATCTATGTACAAATCGGGGGGGGGGGGGGGGCACCAAAGCACCTCTGGTCTTAAGTATGTGTAGTATATATAACATTAATATTTGGCATCATATATTGTTTGATTGGAGAAAATCAATAGTTCCTACCAAAAACAATTTAATGCCATTGCCAGACCATCCTTCTCCTGACACTAGCAATGTAAAAAATAGGCACCATTTGGAATGTTCCACATCTATCATCTAACTACTGAGATTTCCAGAATAAAAAAGATTCAGAAAAACACTGTCACGCCCAACTATTTTTCAAGAAAAAGTTAGTAACAAACATGAACAGTCTGAGGAATGGGGGAACACTCCTTAATTAAGACATATGCATCAAGCTAAGTAAAGTAACAAACAATGGCAAGCAAAAGGTTAAGAAAAACAGAACAGATGTAATGTATATTTCAGTTGACTGTTATAGCAATTGGGAATTTGTACATGGCAAACATGCACTACAGATTAATGACCATTCTTTAAATTTTCATCTTATTCAATATCAGCTGAAATTAAACATTTTTCAGATACAATTCACACAATTGTCCCAGAACCAGCAAATGCAAAAAAGGTAACTTGATGGATGTGATTGTGAAACGTAGTTCTAATTTTTAATTTATGTTTACACGTAAGCAGAGCAAAATGTGCTATGACAAGGATGCTTAGAAAGGTGGGAACAACATAATATTTCACTATTAACCTTTTCAGCCATTTTATAGAGGCACACCCCAGGTTTTGTTGAAGTATTATAATATTTAACATCCTTCTTAAAGGAATTATTATCATATTTAAATCCAGTTTAAAGGAAAGGTTAAGTGTCTACAGAATTTATTTATTTATTTATATTCATTCAGTTTTGTATGCCGTCCTTCCCCGAGAATATAAAAACATGCTTTAAAACAAAATTCTAAAGCTTACCCACTAGTACTATGTATGTTAGCTGCCCTACTCACAATAATGGCATTGCCTTTCAGTGTCTTTCTGATTTACTTTAATAACCAAACATGGTATCTATAATGTTTTCACAGTAAAACATTGGTATACTGAAATTTCACTTCCTTCTAAAACTATTATTTCTATCTTGAAACTTACATATTTTAGTAATGTTTGGGAAGCCTTAAAGAATTAATGAAATAAATTATAAATAACCATCTCAAGAGAAAACTAAGCATGCTACTCTAAAATTCCCACAGAGACCCTCACCTCTGGACATCTGATCCTCTAAACCCCAAATCTAATCCTAATTTGACTCTCTGGGCTAACTTCCAGACAGAAGAGATGCCAGAACTCAAACTGCCCAGCAGCCTCTTGCAAGGGAGCCAATATATACTTCCCAACCTAGGCGCACATATGCACAGCGTCTATTCATATTAGATCATGTAAAATATATTAAAGCTTTGCAATTCACACAGTCATAGGTCCTAAAAGTGAGAAATTACTATTTAACAGAATTACTATAATGACACACTAAATTAATATTTGGAAATCAATGGAAAGAAGATAACTTGAGACTCAAGGTCAAGTCACAAAATATGATTTCCTTTGTTTTGGTTTGAGTCATTTAGTGCCCAAATCCCTAGCTCTGATATAATCTTCCTGCTCTATACTCCAAAAGGGCCTGGGTAAAGAAATTTGAGAGGGCTGTTGTTGTTATTATTATTATTATTAGTTTAAAAAGTTCATTGACTTTTAATGTCATTCCTACCCTTGACAAGCCTAGAGGCCATCAGGCTGTAACCCAGTAAGGCTAATTTGGCAGGTATTCGCTCTCAAATCTCAATACAACATGTATACTACATGTCTCTTAAGAGTGTCACCCCTCCCACACCCCTTCCCGGGCTCCTTTTTAAAAGCATTTTAACCTGGCCTGTGGTATTGAAAGATTGCCCAGTTTTGAATGCCTTTTTGGTTGACCTAATAAAACTAACAGCTCAATATGGATTTTGCCTTTTTCTAGCAGTCTACAAAGCTATCTGTGAACTCTTGAATGCAGAAAATACTATTATCATGGCTCAGTTATGAATGTCTACAAATTTATTATTTTATTCATTCCTATTAAAATTAACTTTCCAGGCTCTGTTCAGGTCCTCATTCCTCTCCATCATTTATCTGGATATGATGTTATTTTTTTATCTAGGGGCCAGGTTTTTAGTTCGTGTGTGTGTGTGTGTGTGTGTGTGTGTGTGTCCAAGGTCACTTCCCATCTCTGTAACACCTATTTGTGCCTTTCACATCTCATTAAACCACACTGAAATTATTTCCACATATTGCAAAAGAAGCAAACATATACAATAAAGAGTGCACTTTTAGAAGACTATAAAATACATAGAAGCTCTATATAATGAGCACAATCCTGCCAAAGTTAACATTGATTGCAATGGGAGAGATATAAGCATGTACCTCTTTCGCTGCCCCATAACCCGCTCTGTAAGAGATAGATTTCTTCCAGAGTTGCTGAAAGGACAAGAGCACTGGTCAAATTTACAGAATATTGACTTCCTCCTTTCAAATAACAACAACAAGATTATTTTTAAAATGGCAGTATTCACAATAGCTATGGCCAAAGCTAAACAAATGCATAAAGATTCCCATGTATTTTTGTTGTAGTATGAACCATTTTTAGTATTTGGGTCAGTCTGTCTATTTGTGAAACTCTTTCACAATATCTACTTTGATCTGACACCGTTTTATCGTTTCCAGTTATATTGCATATATTTAATCCATGGAATTGACTGTAGGTTTCTATAAAGATTTACTAAGACCCCAATTTGCTGTGTATGTATAATGCTCCCTCCAAAATATATATCTTGAAAATAGGCTTAATATTTCCAGTGGTTCATGAACAGAAATACTTTATTTCTCTTTAACCCCTTCCAGTGGTATCAATGTAACAAAGTGCTTAACTTTGGCTGGAAATACCCAATATGAATAAAAAAGCATGACTAAACTCTTAACATAGCATAAATAAAAAACAAAACTGTATATAAGAGGCAGCATTGGAAGGAATAACAATACCCTACGATGCTTTCAACCGAAGGAGGCAAGCAGGAATGAAGTGACATTGCTGTGTACTAAGGAGGAAAAAGTTTGCAAAAATGGCCTGCTGATAATGCAGTTAAGAAAGAAGCAGAATGTACTGACCTACTTCACAACTTATCTTCTGACTACCTTATATTAACTTTTAAGCTAATCATTCTCTTTCTACAGAAAGCCTTCCTTGCAAGGAGGTTATTAATATAGCACAGTGTGAAACAGCAGTCCAGTGAAGCAGTGCCCTGACACTTAGAATATGGTGGAGACGTCTTCTAAGGAATCTGCTATCAAATAATCTTTGATGCCTACTGTACACTTGGAGTCCATTGCAACACTTAGCAAGCATCAGTCAAGATGTACAACTGCCAAGGGTGGACAGAGAATTGGGAAAGAGGATTTGCCTTTTTTCCAAGTTAACAAAAATACATCAGATAATCTCATTCTTTTAGCTGAACTTAAAGGCCAACCATTATTGCTACGAACAAAGGGAAACCAGAGTATGGCTACCATTTAGACAAAGTATTAATTGAAATTGAAATTCAAACTGATTTCTGGGACAAGCAAGAGCAAACTCTTTCCTCGGTGTATCCGAATTCCACAGCAAATGGAAGCACAATAATAAAAATGAAATACTAAAAATGCTTTCCCCAAGTTGCTTGGCAGAGAATTTGTGGCAAGTAAGAATGCTTGCTTCCTCCAAGAACTCTACCTGCATCATATTTGATGCCATCAAGTGTGTAACACAACACAACATAAAGAGTAACTAGAAGATTTACGGTCAAAAATGAAGATTTTACTTTGCCATGGTGAATTCACTGTTCATAAAACAGAAAGAGAGCACTTCAGTGGAAAATGTTGGCAGACCTCTGGGGAGTAACAGGGCACATTAATTTATATGACATGCTGCCTTGTTTCTCTAGCAGAGGCCCACTGGAGGGGTTCACTTTTACTTAGGTCCTTAATGAAAATAAAAATGTTTAAGCCCGTTTATTGTGCACAGTACTAAATTGGACACCTTTTCCAAAAAAAAAAGCAAATGCCTTTCTTTGGATGTTTACAAAAGAACGATTTTTGACACCTCTAGAACTTGCTTGTTGTTGTTTTTTAACACATATCAACTACTTAAATATAGGACTAACAGGCCCTGAAATAACATAGGATGTCACTGAAAAAGAAGAAAAAAGTAATCTGTGGCCAGGTAATGCTGCATATATTTGTGTAAATGTGTATATATGTGGTTTTATGCATACGTTGTAATGTGGTTTTTTTGCTTTTTTAGTCTCTTCTGTTGTATTTTTCAGTGTTTTTATGAGTGATGGTCACTCATTGGCCTGATAGGTGCATTGTGTCCAAATTTGGTGTCAGTTCGCCCAGTGGTTTTTGAGTTATGTTAATCACACAAATGAACATTACAGAGAGAGGGGGGAGAGGGAGAGAGAGAGAGGAGGGAGAGAGAGAGAGAGAGAGACAGAGAGAGAGAGAGAGAGAGAGAGAGGTTGTTTTGGTGTATCTGTTCACATACTTTATTAAAATCCATGGCAGTTCCTGTGGATAGAAAACATCTCCAAGTGTAGTGGGGAAGAGCAAGTTTTCATTTCCCTACCTACCTACCCCTTGGTCTTCTCAGTGTTTGAGAGAGTGCAGAAGTTTCTACTCGGCTGGCCACTCCTAACTCCTATACCAGTTGCCAGAAGTGAAGGCACATCATACTGGCATGTTAAGATTGTAATGCCAATTAGGGACTCATGCCGCTCTTTTTCCAGATTGTGCTGGAGATTGGAATAGCACTGGTTTTTATTGGAAATTCAGGCTTGGAATGAATGTCTATAGGTGTAGACGTGGTCAAGATCTGCACTTGTACCAGGAAAGTATGCTGCCAAAACAGATCTCAGAAAAATGTCAGCTATTGGTCATGATAGCTATTGGTCATGAAGGATTCTGCGAATTGTAGTTCAATAATTCAGCTTTCCTAAATTCTGGCTCAATACCATTTTGCTCACCAGAGACTGACAACTGGCCAGAATAAAGACTGTGGAGACTTACCTCCCTAGTTTTCCCACAGCTCAACATCAGTAATAAATAGTAAAGAAACAATGATGAAACCAGATTCATGCTCTTTTCCTCATAGTCTAAAACAGCATTTTAGAAACAGATTGTCGCATAAGAGATGAGATCCCCGAATCGTTACTGGATTATATAATGTCCTCCAGGTCATGCTACCTATTCTACATTTAGCCCCCAGAGTGGCCAGTTTTGCATTTGGCTACTTGAATCAATTCAGTGAAAGAGCTTATTAAAATGTAGACATCATGGAATTACACACTGAGAACAAAGTAATGGGGACACACACACATAATTTTGGCAACACAGCCAATAAGACTGAGAGACATGAATTATGCCAAGAAAGGCCAATTGTCAAAAAAAATTGGCTAAATGTCCTTCTGTTTTAGACAATAGCTTATAAAGAAATTAAGGAGTCAGTTAAACTAATTCACTTTAGAGGAGCCTGCCATCATAAGGCTGACAGAATTCCAGTAGCTCAATAGTCAGACACAGAGACTGTCAATGGTCCCTCAAGCAATTAATTTCCTTTGAGCTCCTCACCACGGCATTATACAGAAGTGTAGATGGGAACTTACCCAAACCTATCAGAAAATGCTGAAAAAGGACCTGAGCTGGCATGTTGCAAGCCTTATAGGTAGTTAAAAATGGTAACACAGAGAATTGGAGGGTGGAAAATCTCCAAACAAGATATTACCTTTCATTGCAATATCAGCAACAAGCACATCTAAAAAGGAAAACACTGAACTAAGAGTAAGTACGGTTCCCTAAGAATTTAGACTTTCATATGGAGAGAAAAAACAATAATTGTTTCACTTTCTGCGTGAAATATACAGGGCGGGCATGGGCAAACTTTCTAACTTAAGGATCGTATGCTGGGCTGGAGCGGGGTGGGCAGGTTGGGAGGGAGGGGGTTCCCCCCAAGTCCCCTCCCTGCCCTTTCCTCCCCTTCCTCCTCTCTTTCGGAAACAAAAAGTGAAGGGAAGATTGGAAATGTTTGGATCTCACAAGGGTCGGTCAGGATGAGATGGTGGACTGGAGAGAAAAACTGTATCCATTAGACCCTGTACTGCCTACTCATGAATCCTAGAGTTGGAAGAGATCCCCAAGAGCTATCCATCCAACCCCTCACCATACAAGAAAGCACAACCAAAGCACTCCCGATAGCCTCTGCGGAAAGGTCTCCAGAGAAGGAGATTCCACCACATGCCAAGGCAGCCTATGCCACTCTCCAGGAAGGTCTTCCTAATCTTTACAGTCAAATCTCTTGCCCTGCCATTTGAAACTGTTCATCCCTTGTGCCGTGGTCTCTAGAGAAGCGGAAAGTCACTTTTCCCCCTCCTCCTCAATGGGGCACACTTTTAAATCTTGAAACATAGTTCTAAGGTTCCCTTTCAACTATCTTTTCTCCCAGCTAAACATCCCCCAGGAAGAAAGGAGGAAGGAAAAAGAGAAGGATGGAAGGAAGGGAGGGAGGAAGAGAAGGGGAGGGGAGGGAGGAGGAAAGAGAGAAGGAAGGAAAGACAAAAGGAAAGGAAGGATGGAAGGAGAAAGAGAGAGGAAAGGAGGGAGGAAAGAGGGAATGAAGAAGAGAGCAAGAAAGAGGGAGGGAAGAAGGAAGGAAAGAGAGACGGGAGTATATGAATGGTGAGAGAGAGGAGAGCCCAAGGGGCCACATCCAGCCCCTGGGTTTGCCCAAAGCTGATACAAGGTGTCCATAAAGTCTCTACCATTTTTAATGGTAAATAAACTTTTAATGGTAAAGAGACTTTACAGACACCCTGTATATTAGCAACAGACAAAGTCTATTAAGGGGTATCAACACTCCTGATTCAAAAAGGCTATTATGCTATGAGGATCAATTAATGTATGCAGAAAGTGAAGGTGAAGCTACATAAAAAAGACACATAACTTTATAGCTATGCAACTATATAAATGTGCCAAATGCAAATCACCACCCGCACTACAACAAAAGTTCCGACATTTTGTTTTTGGTTTACTGTGCAGTCAGAAACAATGGAAGGATGAATGGTTTCTTGAAATGGTTTGGGAGGAAGCACTAATTAGAAGATGCCTATAGCCAATCCTCTGTGCCACCATTAACTCTCTACCCAGGTATATTTGCAGATATATGAAGTCACTACAAGATGCAGAAACTACCTATATCTTTTTCTCCCATTGCTTGTAATGTAGGCCTCATTCTGGAACACAGTGCAAAGAGATCATATATTCCACCTACCGAGATGGGAGAACAGGAGGAAAGGGGCTCAGAGTTCTCCCTTTAGTAGCAGGAAGCGGCATTAACACAGGTGCAAACCTGCTTTTAATGCACACTACAGTGACTAGGAAGGTATCTCAGCTCTCTGAAACAAAGAGCAAGAAAGACCCACAGAAGTGTGCGCACACAGAGACATCATGAAAAAGAAAGTGCTGGTTATGCTTTGCGGACTTTACAAGCATTTGATGATTTATAGTTGAATCAAGCGTATCTTGATTTACTGCGTGTGTGTTTACACATGCACATTTGAAGAAAGAAGGAAAGGGAATCAGTGTCATCCAAATCTTTCTAAATATTAGAAGCAATATAATTTGCTCATCTGCCTCTTGAATAATACTAAGGGGGCAGCTCTTAACCATATAAAAGAATAAAAATAAAATAATAATAATACTTTGTTTATATCCCGTCCTATCTCCCTGAGGGGATAATTCAGGCATCTCGGTGTCTAACGTAAGATATTTTAATCTTTTGATTAAGGAGCATGTAGCCTTATGTTCTAAGTTATCACAACTGGTGGGTGGGGGAGAGCTAGGAAAAATACAGCCAGATCAAAATTTGCATTGCTCTGTACACCATTTGCACAGAATAAAAATTATCTGACCAGATCTACTTCTACCCTGTAGATTTTGCATTCTTTGGGGGATTGTAGGTGTGCTTTTCAAAAGGCCATGCATGAAACTATATTAGAGGTTCATGGCTTCTATTAATGTTATGTCCTTTGACATCCAGTCAGTGAAAGATAAAAGATGGCATTAACTTTTCACAGTGGAGTGAAATGAACATGTTAAAAGAAATGAACAAATACTAAATAGATGTACAGTGCAAGGTGACCCAGTCGACTTTAACAGAGTACCAAAATATAATCAAATAAAACCTATGATCTTTAGACTGGAAAAATGGTGAGCCAGGAAGGCAAACACAATTTTTAAATCTGCAAAGACCAAGTGAAATAAATCATGCATAAATTGTAACATGCAGCTGAGTCTGCTACAACTACTTGATACCTGCAAGGGCATCAATATTGAAAGGGTGAGCTTGAGTCACGTTGAGCTCAGCTTTCCTTGGAACTTCATCCTTTTGCTGCTCACTCTCTCCAGATTATACAAAACACATAAGTACCGATGCCAATACAAGAGGGAACTGCACCCATTTTAAAAATAATTATCAGTCTTGCTGTCTGCTTGGCAGGCTTAAGAGCTAACTGGTTTGCTGAAGACAAACATGTAAACTACCACAAGCAAGATTTAAGAAGGAACCTTCTTTTGCTCCTTATTATCATTTGTACATTCACCTGATTGGTGGAATAGTGGATCTAACATGTATATCTTGTGTTGACGAAGGCTTTTGTGGCTGGGTTGTTGTAAGTTTTCCGGGCTGTATGGTCATGTTTCAGAAGCACTGCCTCCTGATGTTTCACCCATATCTATGGCAGGAATCCTCAGAGGTTTTGAGGTTTGAGGAGAGAATGATTCTGGAACATAGCCATACAGCTACCCATTTATATCTTGCTTTTATTTTCAGTGAACAAGCAAAGTGGCTTATAACAAAACATATTCAATGTAATATGAAGAAATTAGTAAAAAAAATCATTCAATTAAAAGTAAAACATTACTAAATATCAACATAAACAACTGGGTCTAACACAATTAGGCAAACTTAAATTAGCTGCCTCAGGCAAATGTGGGACAGGAGATTTATTTATTTATATTAACTTTATTTATACCCCGCACTTTTATTTATTTATATTAACTTTATTTATACCCCGCACCCATCTCCCCAAGGGGACTCGGGGCGGCTTACATGAGGCCAAGCCCAATAACACATAATAACAAAACATAGCAACTATAAAAAACAATACAGTCAATAAAACTCAAACACATGCAATAACAGACCATTTAAAACCATAACAAACAGGTCTTGCAACACAAAGCTGGGTGTAGAACATAGCCATCCCTGAACCACTTTCATATGGGGAAGCAATTTACTTAATATTTGAAAGCTTTTTAAAAAACCAAGTGCAATCAAGTACTCAATTTCTTCCTAATCTTCAGTTTGGATTGCTGAAAAAATAATACAGCTTGTATAACTGATTGTGCACCAAGTACTAAGTACAATTTCTGCTATATTTTCATACTGCTTCGCTTCAAAATGCAAATCGATACCAGGAAGATCAGATGAATCAAGGTTTTCCCTCCTCCTCCTCCACAGTGAAAAAATGTCTGGACAACACTATATAAGAGGCATTATTAACTCCATAAGCCATTGAATAACTACTAATGCTGCAATTAAATGCACTTTTGTTTATGAGCAAATCTTGCTGAATGCAGCAAGACTATTTTCTAAACAAACAGGGGTAGGTTCTAAACAATGTATTTATCCACTGATGATATTTTCACAATGTTTTTTTTAACCAGAAACTTCATTCTCTCAGTTCCTCTTTCCATACCGATCCCCTTCAGTTAGCCTTGACTATCTTTTGATGATGTCCCATAAGTAAGGAATGCTCCACTTCCAGTTTGATCAGGTACTATGCATTGAATGTAGGTCATAAAGCGAAATGTATCCCCAAAGATCATGCAGTTGAACACTCTTGCAATCCAAGCAATCCATTACTGCAGCACCCCACATAAGTGGCCATATAATTTCTACTTTATTTCTCTAATGATGCAAAGTCCATCTCTTTCCGAGACAATGTGTTCTGACTGCTGCACAAGCTCAACCTGCCAGAAGTGTCACCTCAACAGGTTCTTGAAGTTTGAACCCATTCATAATCTGAAACATTGGTTCAAACTCTGTTTTGGCCAAGAAGACCAATTTGGTTCACATTCCTTCAAAGGTTATATAGCAGGGTCCCTAGAGCGAAGAGCCTGGCCTCTCTTCTCTGGTCTTCAGGACAATGGGAGGAAAGTCTCAATGCTACCTTGAAAAGAAAATTCTCCTTGTACTGTGGGATGCTAACCCCTCTTGCTGCATGCTGTTTCATAGTAGATGCTGTAGACCAGTGCTGTCCAACTTCTAACCGGCCAAGGGCCGGATTCCAGGTCACTGATGACCTGGGGGGCCGCACGGCCCCGCCCCTGGTCACGCCCCCAGCCTGGCCCGGCCCCCGGCCCCGCCCCCGGCTGCCGGGAAGCTTTGGGAGAGAGGGAGGAGTCACGCGGCACCCCCCTCCCTTCCAAGGCATCCTAGCCACAGATGAAGCTGGCGGTTTCGCCGGCTTCAGCCGCTGCTGGCGAGAGAGGGAAGAAGAGGGCGGTGCAGGGAGGAGAAGCTAGCCCTCTTCCTCCTTCTTGTACCACCCCTTGTCCCTCTCACCGGCGCCGATGCAATCGGGCGGCGCAGAGAGAGGGACGGAGGGGGCGGTGGTGCAGGGAGGAGGAGCTAGCTCTCTTCCTCCCTCCTGCCCCCGCCTCCCCCGCCGCCATTTTTTTAAAAAATTAGATTTTTTTAAAAAAATTAAAAATGGCGGCTGGGGCATAGCTGGGGCCGTGCCCAACAGGCTGGGGGGCCGGATCCGGCCCCAGGGCCGCCAGTTGGACAGCCCTGCTGTAGACACCCACTACAGACACCCACCACCCTCTTCTCCACCCCAAAGCTTCTCAAACTACAATTAAATAAGGGAGAGAGGTCAGTGGAAGAAAAGGTGGTTACCTCAGCATTTGTTGCTTTGTGGCTTGCCACTGTTCTTCATTTTCTCAATCCTGTTCCCAACCTCCTCTGTGGCTGAGGCCACAATATAATATTCTTTCTGAAACACATGTGGGCTGCTTACTGTTAGCAGAAAATGTGGTACAAATGTCTTACTTCCTCGCCCGCTTCCTCACGTCTTTTTACTCTGGTGATTTTTTCTCACTCTCTCATTAACATTTTGATTTCTGAAGGTCTTTTTTCCCCAACACCACAAGTCATGGCAAAAAGTTTTCTCCTTCCCACTGCAACTCCTGCCTACACTGATTTCTGCCTTTATTAACTAGTTCTTGTTCCTTAATTCTTTATTCCACTAGAACAGACATGGGCAAACTTTGGCCTTCCAGGTGTTTTGGACTTCAATTCCCACAAGCTGTTGGGAATTGTGGGAGTTGAAGTTCAAAACACCCAGAGGGCTGAAGTTTGCCCATGCCTGCACTAGAAGCATCTCATTTCCCCATTCACCTAGTTATTACACTTCTCTGGATAAACAGAAAGGTTTCGACAGAGCCAACCTTCAAGATACAGAAGGCCTTTTCCAGGAAAAGGAAGTTTTGAAGTAAATGTAGGGTTTTAAAGGTTAATACCAACAGTTTAACCCTGCTGTTCTGTCCGGACAAACTGTACACTTGTTATGTTCGGGTCATTTTGACCCGGGTGTTATTTTGAGCCACTGAAAAGTTCTTTTTGAATACCTGTTGCATTATTATACTGTGTGTGATCATAGTTGTTCATTATCAAAGAAAAATTGAATAAAAAACTTTTCTTTTTAAATTTTATGTTGATTAATGTAAAAGCCTAATTTGCATGTTACACCAAAGTAACAACTTGTGCGTGAATAATCAGCTATATCTTTTACAACAACATCAACAACAACTTCAGGTAACTATTAGAACAACTAACTTAAAACCCCTGCTGTTCTGTCAGGAAAAACTTACACTTGTTATGTTCGGGTCATTTTTGACCCGGATGTTATTTTGATGTTATTTTGAGCCACTGAAAAGTTCTTTTTGAATACCTGTTGCATTATTATACTGTGTCTGATCATAGTTGTTCATTATCAAAGAAAAATTGAATAAAAAACTTTTTAAAATTTTTTTATGTTGATTTATGTAAAACAGCCTAATTTGCATATAACACCAAAGTAACAAACTTGTGCGTGAATAATCAGCTATATCTTTTACAACAACATCAACAACAACTTCAGGTAACTATTAGTACAACTAACTTAAAACTAAAATAAATTTTAACAGTATAAAAGCATTTTGAAAAAATAATCAGAAAAAATAATCAGAAAAAAAAAAAATCAGTTTCCCCCAAAGGTTTCTGCTAATCTATTTATTCAAAGGCAAAGAAAGAAAAGCACTTTTTCCACACCCTTTCCCATCTAAATCTTTATTATTATTATTATTATTAATAATTATTATTATTATTAGTTATAAATGTATCCATCCATTTATGTCCACCTAAAGCAAGTAGATAACTTGATAAACAATAGTAGATGCAATAAGTAGTCTCAAAATAAACTAAAAATCCTTTGTTTTACTCAAAATATCGTACCGGGTCAATTTGACCCTAACATAACAAGTGTGTAAAAATCTAGCGCAAAAAGTAAAGCACCGTTAAGTACCCTTAGTATGAACCAAAATTAGGAAAATAGAAGGAACAGTTCAAAATAAAAAAAAAACTTACAAATAAAACAGGCGAAAAATGAAGAAGAAATGATATCAGATGATATCATTCTAACAAGACAACGTCACAGCATTGTGTTTGTACTGATGGATTTCATGGTTGTTTATAAAGACATTCCTATAAAAGCACTAGAACATAATCTAATTTAGAAGTAACTTTTATTAGGCTATAAATACAGTAATGGCACTAGACTTTCTTTCTCCAAGAAGCTGACAAACTGGTAGAAGCTGGCAAAACGCTACCTGGATGTATAGGGAAAGAAAGAAAAAAGGGTCAAAGCATAAAGCAAACTGCACAGCAGCTCCTTTGGAGAAATTAACTTGATCCAGAAAAGGTTGGATATCCAAATATCCAGAATAACTGACTAACATTACTTTCCTTTTGCTAAACTACCTGGAATTGGGTTCAGGTACAGATAGTTCATCACATACTTCCTGGAATCACAAGTATAACTCAGGGCTCTCTTGGGAAGATTTGTTCAGAGAGTGATGCCTTTGCCTTCCACTGATGCTAAGAGAGTGTGTCTTGCCTAAAGGCAACCACTGAGTTTCCATTGTGGATTAGGGATTCAAAGTCTGGTCTGTAAAGTCATATTCAAATGCTCAAACAGTTACACCAATGATAGTAATGTAAACGACATTAAGTCTAGTTGTGTCTGACTCTGGGGGTGGTGCTCATCTCCATTTCTAAGCTGAAGAGCAGGCATTGTCCGTAGGCAGCTCCAAGGTCATGTAGCCAGCATGACTGCATGGAGCACCATTATCTTCCCGCAGAAGCAGTATCTATTGATTTATGCATATCTGCATGTTTTTGAACTGCCAGGCTGGCAGAAGTTAACAACAGGAGCTCACCCACTCCCCAGATTTGAACCGCCAACCTTTCCATCAGCACGTTCAGCAGATCAGCAGTTTAACCCGCTGTGCCACCAGGGGGACTAACACCAATGATAGTGCTTTGTATATTAATCTGCTCTAGTCACAGTACAGGTGATCTTACACGTACACAAATGCCTGTGTAAATCCTGCAGTACTTGATGCATTCTCTATTAGTATCTATATAATAAACTTTTTGAATCTAGAGTACATATCAAGTGTATAACTGTACTCAGATATTGTGAATACTTGTATATATTTATGAAGTTAAGAATACATGCTCACTTTATTAAAAACTATGTATTTGTGCCCTGGAGTCTGAAAGCTCTTTTTATACCAGAGGAAATTCTGAGAAAAATGTTTTTTTGTGAGGGATGGAGGTTTGTTTGAATGGAGAATGGAAATCAAAAAGGGGGGAAAGACTAAAAAAGTACAGGGGCAACAAATAAAAAGCACCAACCAACTAAGACAAAACTACAAGTAATTCCTCAACACAGCCACCATCCAGATTTAAGGTCATACACTGTTGCTCTGGTGGTTGTTTGCCTTCAAGTCATTAAAGATTTATGATGATTCTAGTGTTGAACTATGACTCTGAAAACTAGGACTCGAATCCCAACTGGGTGATTATGACAAGTCACACTTTCTCAGCCTCAGAGGCAGGCAAAGGCAATACAAGCTTGACAAGTGACAGGTAATTTGACAGTATACCATCAAGTCATGCAGCTAATTTACCAAGGATGGCTACATTAGCCAGTGTGAATACTGTACAGAAACTAAGAAAATTGTGTGCATGGTTAAGGATAAAGATATAGAGAAAATATGTGGTCTGGGGGAAGTGTGACGGGGGAGCAGGGTGTTAACAATAAAATGTGTGTTCCACATCAGTGATATATATGTAAGAA
Organism: Anolis apletophallus; assembly: GCA_030556195.1. NCBI lineage: Eukaryota > Metazoa > Chordata > Lepidosauria > Squamata > Anolidae > Anolis > Anolis apletophallus. Next base: position 151,131,673 of record JARBWK010000002.1, read on the forward strand.
ACACCAATCCATTTTTCTGTCTTTGTGTTTTTTTCTGGTTTTGAACTAAATTTCCTTTTGAAAAAAAAGCATTTATTTATTTATTTACCACACTTGTACCCCGCCCTTCTTGGCCTCACAAAGGCAAAATTCAATGCCATATGCACATATACATATTGGTAAACAAACAACTGCATTAAAATCAGCATACAAAAACTATCAAGAGTATTTTATTATTAATATATTTATATTCTGCCACTTATCACAAGATCTCAGCCGTGGCATACAGATATGATCATTTTAAAATAATATAAGGGAAAACATTAAAATGAGTTAAATGAAGGTCATACATTGTCATATTAAGCTGATGTGGAACACACATCTTATGTGTATTGCTTTTTTTTTGCTGCCAGACAAAGGAGAGAAACTAGCCACCATTTATACTGCATAGCATTGGTAGATCACAGCCTACTCCCATGGCTTTTAAATGCTGCCCCACACCTGAAACATTGGGAATTAATTCCACAGCCCCAGTGGCAAGTTGTAAACATGAAGATAGGAGACTGTAATGCACAACACTATCCATGTAGTGAGGTCTACTGAGAAAGGAAATATGTTCATACAAGACTGTTCCCATAGATGGGTTTTCCTTGGAGATCAGAGTGAGCTCCATAGCTGTGAGATAAATGGAATAGAAACACAGTTCAGAGGTAGAGTGTTTAGAAATGTTTAGGCGCTGTCATAACCAGGTAGCAGGTGATGATATCAAAGATTTCCACATAAGATGCTAGACATTCTTTGCCCGTAAGATTAAGGGATAGATCTACAATACTGAAGGCAGTTTCTCTTGTCCCTAAAGACCACCATAAACAGAAATCACTACTATCCAACTTCAAGATACATCTATACAAATCTGGATGGCCATGTGCAATCAAAGGGCATAAGATGGTCATCATGCTACTTCTGTCCACAGTAACTCAAAAAGAAGTCAGCTTGAATTAATAAGCTTTTTGTGTAAAATAATGTGATGCCATGAGGTGGCTAAAGAGCTCAGCTAAACAGAATAAAATAATACTATGCTAAAATTGCACACCAAAGATAACTGACAATTGCATTAAGACTTCAAGTACTTCTTAACCTCTCCAACCAGGCTCATGCCACCAAGAATCTAACTTAATAGACTGCAAAGTTATATCTGAAAGGGAAAACTGCATTTCATATAACAGAATGGTAATAAAATCCCATACCAATTATCCCACTGTTATGTTCAAAATAGGAACATTCTTTCATGGCTTAATTTTATGTTTTACTTTGCCCCGTGCTAAAAGTACAGACATAATTAAGCCCTCCAAGGTTGAATAAGGTCCTTGCAAAATCTCTTCCAAGTTATTATATGACTCTCTTTTCATCTGAAGAATTTAGCTAATATTGTTTCAGGCTTTATTTTTTCTCAAAACAAAGGCGTGATTGGCTTTAGCAAATTCTGTATACTTGTTTAAAAATGAGTTTAGTAATTGATGTCTCATGGAAGAGAAGAAGGTTCAATGCTTTAATTTTCAATGTGCACAAACATGCGAAATACAACAGAGTTTTAGAATAAACTAACATAGTTCCTTCCCCAAAGAGATACCATGATAGCATTTATCCCTTGCAAATGGCAGGTTATAATGTTTCAAATATTCACTCTACATTTAAATAATACAGGTGCAAGCCATTAATAACTGTTTACAAATGCTTGTGAAATGTTAGCATTTGAATCTCATATGTATCTTTAAGTGATAAACTACGAAGTGTCTATGACCCACTAGAGCAGTGGTTCTCAACCTGGGGGTCGCGACCCCCAGGGGGGTCGCAGCACCATTTTCGGGGGGTCGCCGAAGCCGTCTTGGCTGACTCCGCCCCCTCCAAAATGGCTGCCGACGGGTCCGATCCCGAGCCAGCCAAATGGAAGTCCGCGGCCGGCTCCTCTTCTTGCTCTTCCCACAGACATGTGCTAGTCAGGAGGAGGAACTTGGGAGGCAAAGCCACGTGGAAGAAGACTCACCCTCTGTTATCTCCGGTGAGGTGGGTGGACTTCTTCCTGGCGGCCTCAATGCCTGGCCGCCGCCCATGGATGCCTCCGAGCTTCCTCGCCTCCACCCGAGCTCCCTGAGGAAAGGAAGGGGCGCCCAGGATCCTTGCCAGCATCCATGGGCGCCTCCCTCCTTTCCCCAACCCACTCGAGCCCGGTTGGGGTGGGGAAAGGAAGGGGCGCCCAGGATCCTTGCCAGCATCCATGGGCGCCTCCCTCCTTTCCCCAACCCACTCGAGCCCGGTTGGGGTGGGGAAAGGAAGGGGCGCCAGGATCCTTGCCAGCATCCATGGGCGCCCCTCCTTTCCCCAACCCACTCGAGCCCGGTTGGGGTGGGGAAAGGAAGGGGCGCCCAGGATCCTTGTCAGCTTCCATGGGCGCCTCCCTCCTTTCCCCAACCCACTCGAGCTCCGGTGGGTTGGGGAAAGGAAGGGGGCGCCCAGGATCCTTGCCAGCATCCATGGGCGCCTCCTCCTTTCCCCAACCCACTCGAGCCCCGTTGGGTTGGGGAAAGGAAGGGGCGCCCAGGATCCTTGCCAGCATCCATGGGCGCCTCCCTCCTTTCCCCAACCCACTCGAGCCCCGCGGTTGGGGGAAGGAAGGGGCGCCAGGATCCTTGCCAGCATCCATGGGCGCCTCCTCCTTTCCCCAACCCACTCGAGCTCCGTTGGGGGGAAAGGAAGGGGGCGCCCAGGATCCTTGCCAGCATCCATGGGCGCCTCCTCCTTTCCCCAACCCACTCGAGCCCCGTTGGGTTGGGGAAAGGAAGGGGCGCCAGGATCCTTGCCAGCATCCATGGGCGCCTCCCTCCTTTCCCCAACCCACTCGAGCTCCGTTGGGTTGGGGAAAGGAAGGGGCGCCCAGGATCCTTGCCAGCATCCATGGGCGCCTCCCTCCTTTCCCCAACCCACTCGAGCCCCGTTGGGTGGGGAAAGGAAGGGGCCCAGGATCCTTGCCAGCATCCATGGGCGCCTCCTCCTTTCCCCAACCCACTCGAGCCCCGTTGGGTTGGGGAAAGGAAGGGGCGCCCAGGATCCTGCCAGCATCCATGGGCGCCTCCTCCTTTCCCCAACCCACTCGAGCCCCGTTGGGTTGGGGAAAAGGAAGGGGGCGCCAGGATCCTTGCCAGCATCCATGGGCGCCTCCCTCCTATCCCCAACCCACTCGAGCCCCCGTTGGGTTGGGGAAGGAAGGGGCGCCCAGGATCCTTGCCAGCATCCATGGGCGCCTCTCCTTTCCCCAACCCACTCGAGCCCCGTTGGGTTGGGGAAAGGAAGGGGCGCCAGGATCCTTGCCAGCATCCATGGGCGCCTCCCTCCTTTCCCCAACCCACTCGAGCCCCGTTGGGGTGGGGAAAGGAAGGGGCGCCAGGATCCTGCCAGCATCCATGGGCGCCTCCCTCCTTTCCCCAACCCACTCGAGCCCCGTTGGGTTGGGGAAAGGAAGGGGGCGCCAGGATCCTTGCCAGCATCCATGGGCGCCTCCCTCCTTTCCCCAACCCACTCGAGCCCCGTTGGGGTGGGGGAAAGGAAGGGGGCGCCCAGGATCCTCGCTGGCATCCATGGATGCCTCTGGGCTTCTCTCATCTCCACCTTCCCTCCCTTTTCTTCTTTCCATCTCTCCTCCCTTCCTTCTCTACCTCTTTCCTCCCTTCCATGACTTTTTGCTTCCATCCTTCTTTCTCTCTCTCTTTCCTTCCCCCTCTCTCTCCCTGTTTCCCTCCTCCATTTGCCCCCTCTTTCCTTCCTCCCTTCCCTTTTTTCTTTCCTTCTTTCCTTCGTTCTCTTCCTCTTTCAGTCCTTTCCCCTCCAGGCTGCTGAAGTAAGGGGGAGGCTGAGGGTGTTTTTTTTTATGGTGCTTGTTATTTCTGTGGAATGATGTCCAGGGTGGAAGAAAGAACCCTTGTCTGCTTGTGGCAAGTGGGAATGTTGCCAGCCACTGGCCACCTTGATTAAGCACTGAATGGCCTTGCAGCTTCAAGGTGTGGCTGCTTACTGCCTGTTTTTATTTCTTTGTTTGTGGGTGAACTTCAACTCTAGAAAAGCCCTCCAGTGAACCACTGTAGGCAAGGCATGTGTGACAAGTTTGACCCAGATCCATTTTATGATTTGGTGAGAAAGAAGCAAGCACAACCTTCGCACTGATGTTGGCCTTTAATGTGTCTTGCTGCAAAACGTAGCAATGCAATTTCCTGTTCTTATATTACTTGGTTATAATGTGGGTTGTATGTTGTATGTATGTTAAATCTGTTTGCTGTTATATTGAGACTGTTACCCATGCTACGACATGCTTCAAATCTAAATTTCATTTATTTGTAAATAGAAATAAATATTTCACAATATATAATTACATATTGTTTTTGTAATTAATCATTATGGTTTATGTTCACTTAGTAACAATGAAAATACATCCCACTTATCAGATATATATATATTGTGATTCCTAACAGTAGCAAAATTACAGTTATGAAGTAGCAACTAATATGACTTTATGGTTGGGGGTCACCGCAACCTGAGGAACTGCATTAAGGGGTCACGGCATTAGAAAGGTTGAGAACCACTGCACTAGAGGCTGCCGAATATTAAATCCCATTTTCCATCAACATGCAATATATTGTCTATGGCTGAGGGAAACTACAGTCCAAGAACATTGTAAACCACCCTCCGAGTACAGTAGAGTCTCGCTTATCCAACATGGTAGAACATTGGATAAGCGAAAATGTTGGATAATAAGGAGAGATTAAGGAAAAGCTTATTAAACATCAAATTATGTTATGATTTTACAAACTAAGCACCAAAACAACGTGTTTTACAACAAATCAACAGAAAAGTAGTTCAATACACAGTAACATTATGTAATAATTACTGTATTTACAAATTTAGCACCAAAACATCGCAATGTATTGAAACGGCTGTGGATCCGGGTGGGAAGCAGACTGAGTCAGACAATATAGAATGTTGGATGAGAGAAGGTTGGATAAGCGAGACTCTACTGTATTTCAAAGCCATTCAAAGAGAGGAGGGATTTTTTAAAAAACAGTCATTTATTTCCATACAATTTTACTGTACAGAAAAACCTTTATAGCCTCTTAGTTTCACTTATGAAGCTATGTCTGAGCAGTCACTATAATTCACATTTAATGGATTTAGAAATATATCTAGAAAAAAATAAAATTCCCTAAGATAACCTAAGAAATCCAAATAATGGCTTAGAGCAGTGTTTCTCAACCTTCCTAGTGCCGTGACCCTTTAATACAGTTCCTCATATTGTGGGGACCCCCAACCATAAAATTATTTTCATTGCTACTTCATAACTGTAATTTTGCTACTGTTATGAATTGTAAGGTAAATATACGATATGCAGGATATATTTTCATTCGTTGGATGAAATTTGGCACAAATATCTGATATGCCCAAATTTGAATACTGGTGGGGGGTTTTTTGGGGGTAATTTTGTCATGTGGAAGTTGTAGTTGCTGGGATTTATAGTTAACCTACAATCAAAGAGCATTCTGAACTCCATCAATGATGAAATTGAACCAAACTTGCCACACAGAACTCCCATGACCAATAGAAAATACTGGAAGGGTTTGTTGGGCATTGACTTTTTGGAGTTGTAGTTCTCCTACATCCAGAAAGCACTGTGAACTCAAACAATGATGGCTCTGGACCAAACTTGAGACAAATACTCAATATGCCCAAATGTTAACACTGGTGGATTGCTGACATTTGGGAGTTGTGGTTGATGGGATTTATAGTTCACCTCCAATCAAAGAGCATTCTGAACTCCACTAACGATAGAATTGGGGCAAACTTCCCACACAGAAACTCTATGACCAACAGAAAAAACTATGTTTTCTGATGGCCTTTGGTGACCCCCCTGACACCTCTTCACAACCCCCCCAGGGGTCCCAACCCCCAGGCTGAGAAACACTGTCTTAGAAACAATCTAGTAATCTCTCGGTATACTATCTTGTGAATCTTTATGTGACGGTCTGGTACTACAGAGATTTGCTCATGTAGTACCTCCAAGCCATTCAGGCTTATGCATTGGTATGAGCCACCCCAAAACTTTTCTTGTCATTCAAGCTCATATTGCAGTTGCTCTGGCTGATGAGATTGGAACGGTACAAGACCACTGGGCACAGGAATGGATAGTCTTTCTGGTTTCTTCTTTAAAAGTAGGACTTCAGCAAGCCGCCTCCCAGAATTGGCTATGACCACTCTAGGTAGCCTGATAAATCACTGTAGGTGTTTTAATCCATTCATTTGGGTATGTGTATAACTAAAATCAAAACAGCTACTACCTCTATGAATAAAAGAAATGACAGCCTCTTAAGCTTTGTGTTTGAAGCGTGGAGGAATCACTATGGAGATTCGTTATAATTGTAAATCTAGAACTTATGTTCCCAATTTCACTTGCTAGGCTACAGCTGGCTTGTAAAGTGCTCTCGACAGATGTCAGCTGGCACTGCCAGATGTCTATTTTCTTTACATCTCCAAGCCATCTAACATACTCTCTCTGATTAGGCAATGATAGGATACTGCTTCCCTCACTATGCCAAGAGAGAGTCACTGTATTTCAATAACATTTGCATGCATCAGTACAGGCAACAGCAGATGAGAGACAATCTGATGCAAGGTTGTATACTTTATGTTGATTCTTGCTCAGTCTACGTGGATGAAGTCTCTATTCACAAAAATGTGTACATAACTGGTTCAGAATAGGATTTTCTTCAGCCCAGCTACATTATAAATTAATCTTCTGGTTCTTCTGGCTCTGAATATTAACCGAGCTTCAGAACGTATGAAAATTACAAGAGTTTCTCTGGGTAACATCAGATATTTTTGAAACTATCTCTGGTAGTTCATTGTACTTTGGATACAGCCATTAACAGGTTGAACAACATGTAAGAAGCTCTTGGACATGTTGCCTGGATAGCTAGTATCTCTAGTAGTCAAATGCCTGGGTAACTCCCTTGTCTTGCTATAAAACATTCGGAATGAAAATGTAAACTTCTGCCAGCCAGGTAAATTTGAAGAAAATTGATATTTAAATATTAATTAATTAATTTACTATTTTTATATTTATTTATTTTATTTTATTTAAATTTTTTGTATTTCGATCTTCTCACCTCTGCAGAGGGACTCAGACCGGTTCACAGCAAAGATTCAATGCTACAGTAATAATAAAAAACATTCACCAACAATAAAAGATTAAAATACATATGAATAAAATAAATAAAAGCCAAATCGCCGACTAAACACAAGTTCGCTCAGTCTATAAACGTAGTAATTCATTATGGTCTATAATCAGTCTCAGCCTTCTGGGAATGCTATCTCACCCTTCTCGACCCCAAAGGGGACTCAAGGCGGCTTACAGTAGATCAGGATAAACTAGTCAGGATACATTGAGAAATCCTCATTATGCATAGCTCTTTGGCTTTCATAACTGATAAACTAGATGTTGAACCATAGGAATCTTTCTCCCACATGACAGTAGAATGACAGCAATATAGGTAGTGGGTAGAGTTCTGCCACAGGGCCTCTTCCCGGTCTCTGTTCCAAGCCTTCACTTACTGTTTGGGAAAGCCTGGAGGCACTCACTTATCCAATGGAAGAAGCCTTATATGTAAACAGACCATTTGGTCCATTCATGTTAGAATTTTCAACTTCGACAGGAAGCAATGATCTCCAGGTTTCAGGCAGAAATCCTATACAGCCCTGCTTGGAGACTGCCGATATTTACCAGTGGCCTCCTATTTCAGTCATAAGGAGATCTGACCCTGTGTCCAGGATGCTATGATGTAAATCATGATTCATTTTAAGGGATGTTTCAAGTAAATGTTCAAGTATATATGTGAATTAGCCACATTTTAACTGCCACTTTCATCAATCTAAGAAACCGATTGCTATAAGAACTGGTTTATGTCAGCAATTAGGTATATTTTAATCTTTCCCAGCTATTTATTTTATTATTTATTTATTAAAATATTTTTATTCAGTCACATTTTGCGAGATCTCATGGTGGCATACAAGCAAAATTATTACATGTACCTACAATTACATGGACTAGGTGGCCCTGTAGTTGAACAATGTGATGTAGCTCCATCAAAATACAGTGAAGCCAAATGAAATTTAGCTTTACAGTTGTCTAGAGACTATAATGATATAACCAACCTAACTGGATATAAGAAGACTTCAATGCTTCCCAAATTAATTTTCCCCTGCATCAACACCTGAAATACTTTTGTTACAATCATGCAAATTTTCATCAAAGGCTAGACGGATTTTTCTTCAATTCAATAGTCCAATTTAAGGATAACAAAATCGTATCATAGTTAAGGGCCTCAGAAATTACAGCACTCCATGATAAACTACTCTGTCTCTAGTTTATATTAATACTTCACACATATAAGCTGCTCTAAATTTAATGCTCATCTAAGGAAGGTTAAATACTACAAAATTTTCATACAGCAAAACCCTGTACCTCTTAATGTCTTAATGCATCAGATTTTCTACATGGTGATTGTTCAGATGGTATTACATCTTAATGGATTCCTTTTTAAAGAACTAGATTGTGATTAATTGCAGTCCATGATTATGTACCTGAAAAAGATTGATTTGAACCTTTGCCCTATCCATGCACCAGGGTAAAAGGAAGTGATAAAAAGGTGATGATTTAATAATTTTAATGTAATAAAACTCTGACATCTTAGTAGACACAAACAATCCTATATGTGTGGTAAATTAACACAATTTTACTACCCAACATGAATGAAAGTCAAACAAACCAAACAAGTGTCTGAGGGAGGAAAGCATAATTTCAACACTAACCCATGGCACTATTTGTTTTTCCAAATTTTAGTAGGAAAAGCTATTTTAATTTGGAGAAAACTTAGCCCCAATCTGTACGCAACAGTCAATCTTAGGGCCCTTCTACACTGCCCCTATAATCCAGGATCTGATTCCAGATTATCTGTTTATATGGCAGTGGGGACTCATATATTCAAGTTTAAAGCAGATAATCTGGGATCAGATCCTGGGATAAAGGTCAGTGTGGAAAGGCTCTAAATCAGCAGGTTTGAACAAGTCCCTACAAACAAACTTGAAAGTGTTATTTTGAGTAGAGGCCAAGTAGAGTATAATGAAACAATTATCAGGGCTAGGAGAACCAAGAATGCAACCCTACTGTGGGAGGGGCTGGGATTATGCTTGATTAGTTATGAAAACCTATTTTTCAGTATTTATATAGTTACTTTCCAAATCCTCTGGAGTTTTCTGGAAGCAAATAAGAAATGGAGTACAAAACCATCAAAATTTAGAACTAAGAGTTGTTGGCTTCTACTCTAAAGCAGTAGAATCATAGAGTTGGAAGAGACCACATGAGCCATCTAGTCTAACCCACTGTCATGCAGAGAAAAGCACAACCAAAGTTGGCCACCCTGCCTCTGTTTAAGTTTCCAAGGAAGAAGTTTCCACCAGACTCCAAGGCAGAGAGTTCCACTGTTGTTCTAACAGTTTCAAAGAGACATGTGTGCTTTTCTATATAACATACTAGTTAAGAATTACCAGCCACAAAGTTTCTGGCATTGGATCTGGCATTGAATATTTGCCAACTTTTGTTGTAATCTGCCCTGAGTCATTTGGGGAGAGAAGGTGGAATATAAATAAAGTCATTATTATTATTATTAATGGTTTAAACAGTGGGTTTTAATGTCAAGATAAATTATTTTATTGCTTATGTATGTATGTGTCCTGGCATTGAATATTTGCTGCTTTGTTTGTTGTGCTCCACGCTGAGGCCCCTTCGGGGGGAGATGGGTGGAATATAAATGTTTTAAATAAATTATTATTATTATTCACCACAGGCAGGAAGATGAAATGTACTCAGGTATATTGATCCCACAGATGGTAAAAGCTTTTGTGTCTGTGGAACTTGAAATCTCTAGATAATCCTGCATCAACTTATACATCAAAACTGGAAAGGATGTAGTGTGAAGCCAGTGACAAGAGGCAAAGAACTTCCCACCCCACTAACCCTCTCTTGTCAAAACCAGAGAAAGAAAGGTAGCTCTCCTTCTTTACCTCTTTCTTTACCTTGTTTTATGGCCAGAGCAGAATTTATCATACTTTTTATGTGTTTGATGTAGAGTGAAGTGGCACCGGACATTCTGAATAAATGCTTTCTGCATAGACTTATCTACAGGGGAAGAAAGGCAGCTCCATCTTGCCTCCTTGACTTTCCATCAGCTCAGGTCCCCTCTTGCTGTGTTTAAAATAATTCTATAAAATTATTTATTTAGATAAGTAATTTTATTTGTTTAAATAAATAATGTTATGTATTATTTTATAGAAAGTATGGTGTAATGTAATAATATATGATATAATGTAGTGTTACATTGCATTATAATTTAAAATAATTGTTTAAAATGATTCTATAAAATTATTTATTTAAATAAGTAATTTTATTTTGTTTAAATAAATAATGTTATTTATTATTTTAAAGATAATATAATAATATATAATATAATATAGTGTTACATTGCATTGCAATTTGATATAATATAATATAATATAATGTCAATATATTGTATTATGTTATAGTATAATAATTGTAATGTAATAATAATATGATTACGGTATGGTATGTGGTATATGCATTTGGCATTGGTGTTGTTGTATTGTAACACAGTAGAATACTGCCAATGATAATGTGATACAATAATTATATCGTGATATTATAATTTATATATTTGTATTACATGCAATATTGCTAACAATATTGTGATATGTTGTAATGTTAATTGTTGTTTTTTCAGTTTGTTGTAAGCCGCTCTGGCAATATTGTTATATGTACACTGTAAGCCACTCTGGCAGTATTGTTGTTTGCTGTAAGCCACTCTGAGTCCCCTTCGGGGTTGAGAAGGGTGGCATATAAAAATAGTAAATAAATAAATAAATACAGAAACTCTGGTGGCCATTTTTAATAGAGATGCTCCTATCAAAAATGGCCACCATAGACACTCTGCAGAGCAACCAATGCAGAAAGTCCTTATTAAAAATGGCTGTCACTGCTGTATTCTACCCTAAGCACCCTAAATAGCAAGTGTGCTGTGTTTTTTGGGTTCTTCCACACTACTGATAAATACTGCTTATGTCAAAAAAGTGAATAGGGAGGCATTTCTTTCTCCAATTTGGGCAGGGAAAGGGTTAATGGGAGCTTCTCACCTCTGCTTCTTGTCACTGCATTAGAACTGGATTCATAATAGAAGCAGATTTTCTCTCCACATCTCACCATTACTTCCGGTTACGTTCTCATTCTTTTTGCTCATTTATATTCCTTTCCCTATCCGTATTTGGATAGACGTACATATTGTAAATTCAGCTAGGCAATTTACAATCTCTTCCCCTTAACCCCTCAAATAAACAGTCTTTCTCTTTAACTCCTCCTAAGAATGATTCCTCTATGTGTTTTTAAAAGAAAGGAAAATGTTTGTTACATGCCCCTAATTTTTAACTTGACCTATCTACAAAGCAAAGCAAAACACATAATTTTGCCCCTGAAAGCCTGCCCTCACCTTATAAATGAGGTCAATTTATACATGATATATACAGCAAATGAGATGAAAGTTATTTTTTAAATAAAAATGTGGATATTTTCCAAAGTTAACCTTAATTTTGTATTTTATATTCCTCCCTTCTTTTTGCACAGAACCCATTACAGCTTGTATCCTATTAGAACAGCTAAAAAAGCTACCTGTAGAAATGTTTTAAAAATTAAAAGAATTCTTTTAAAAGCATGTTGAAACAGTTCAAAACACATTCACAACATAATAAAGATAAAAGCACAGCCCCATTAAAAGCTCATTGTTTCACATGAAATATAGGCCAAAGTCTTCCCTAAATAAGGAGGTGTTTGCCTAGAGGTGGAATTGCAATGTGCAATGTGCAAAGAGTTCTTTGTTATAGACATGACTTTTTTCAGAGTTACACACATTAGAAAATGACACCGCATATTCAGTTTAACATATACCAAAAAAGATGCCTATATTTCATCCAAATGTTATAGGTATCAATGAAACTGTTTAAAAAATAGAAGATGCAGCATAAGTTAGCATTATAGGCATACTTCAATTAATGAAGTAGTTGTGACTATCACAGATTGGGCTAGAATTGTACTCTTTGCCAACTCAGTCTTTATTACATCATTTACTCGTTGCGGCAACACAGTACTAAAAGTCTGTATCTCTCTAAACCTTATCCAAGTACCAATGCTGCTAAAAAGCTTCCAAGCAGACAGAGGACAAAAAAGGTATGAAAAAAAACACTGTAAAAAAGAGTTTCACTATCAGAGACTTTGTTTTTTGAGGCATTTTGTTGTTGTGTTGTTTTTATTGCCCCCTTCTCCACAGATACAATTTGAAGAAGCAAAGCATATATGTTTAGATGCAGCTATCTGTCAGCATCCTTAGTCGTTTTAAGTTTTTTCCAGCTTACAGTATTTGTGACATATCCCAAACAGTATTCGTTACATGTAAGAGTTACACGATAGCGAAAAGCCAGGCACCGTCAGTGAAGCACACACTCAAATGCCAACTAGACAAAATAAACCCACTAAATAACAAAGCTTATATAATGATAAATTTAATAAATTCTCATTAATGCAATAGCTCTACTTTAGCTGGAACTGAACAACCTGAATTAGGCCATCATTTACCCTTTATTCATGAAATCCTCCCAAATCTATAACTAAGTTTGTGATATATATATATATATACACACACACACACACACACACACAGAGTATTTACACACACACACACAGCAATGTGTTTGTCAAAGCTTGTGATTTCCCATATTTAGAATAGTTGTTGTTCTGACAGCAAGAGTCTTCCCAGCATCACATCAAAAACAAAATGAATGGGGGAGGGAGGGAGGATAGAAAAATGTGTTTGGAACAACAGTTTTTCAGAAGGAATGCAGAAACAAAGCCAAGTCTCATTGTTTTGCTGGCCATAATAGGAAAAACGAGCAATCTTCCTGACGTCATCAAAATAATTCACCTGACATCATAGATGGAGAAGCCAGCCATAAACACCTAGCAAATTATTATTTGGATCCAGTTGTTAAGAATGAATTACAGCAAAACCGGCACTTTCCACAGCTATTAAAGCACTGACCCTAGAAGAGCATTCTTTTGTGCTGAACTTTTTTTTATATCACCAAGACTATTAATCAGGTGCCAGTTCAACTGAGGTGCTTTATATAGTTGACCCCAACCAGTGCCTTAATTACCAGATATTAAATGCTAATTAGGATTCTCTGCATTAAAGTTTAATTTCTAAAAAAAGAAGAAAAAAAACCTTTAAAGTATTGCATTCCTTTGTTGTGCTACAGCTCAAATGCAGGAGGATGCAGCAATTTGCTATTGACAAGGACTAAAGGAGCAGGTCATTTCACAAGTATAGTGTGGACAAAGGTGAACTGGGCAACTGATGAAAATCTGTAGCCACGGCAAAATAGCAATCTCTGAACCAAACAGTAATAAAGTTACTGAAATGAAGCAATGCAGCCTTTAAAGGGAACTGTCATAAGTGGGAAATGGGTTTCAGGGTAATTAAAACCAGAACTGAAGAAACCATTAGTCCAAGTGCACTATGTTTGCTAAAGCTCTAGGTAGCTTTAATATGGTTACCTAGTAAGTACACTCTTTTTAAAACAATACTGTCTATTTACAAATGTTCTCTGCAACTGAATGTCGGTAGCATTATTCTCAATCTGATTAAGCCACTAACATCTATATTCCAGTCACCTGTGGGATGGGAAACTATGCTTTTCATTGTCTGATGCAACCAAAGAGAATTAGCAACTCATGGCTGCCATTTGCAATGTCTTGGACAATTCTTTCCTTGTGGCCAGCAAGGAGCAGGAGTTCACTTCTACTGGCCAGTTGCTGATGGAAGCAAAGGGAAAGGGAGTGGATGCTTTCTCGGTTGCCAACACCCCACCCACCCTCTAGTCCGAACATGGAGTATCACTCATTTGCCACTTAGCATCACCTGCAAAATATCCCCTCATCCTCTGCTTCTCCAGCTGGCCATAGTGGCAACTTCAAGAAGGAAAGAGAGTTCAGGCAGCTAAATAAATGATAGTTGCAATGGGGAATAACTTGTTATTCTCAAACAAAATCTGTGTGTAGTGGAGCCCTTCTGTTTTGTTTTTTTAACAAACCCCTTCATATTAGGAAACACTAAACAATCCTGCTATTTGTTGAAATGCCTCTTTTGTTAAGAAATAAAAAACACACAGATACCATTTTGCTGAAGGCTAACCATTTCAAACCAAGACTGTGTCGAAACTGAAGTGATGAGAAGTATGAGCGGCAGAGAAAATAAGCCGAAAGTGTCAGCCAACATTGCCCAGCCCCCACCACCTTCACTCATTTTGCACAAATTATGTTAATTATGTTAACTAAAATATGCAAATTAGCTGTGGCCCTCTACATATCCCAAGGTGACCCTCTATGCTGAATACATTCCATAGCCAACATACCGAGAGATGTTGGTTAGATAGGCAAGTATTCTATCTGCTGAAGTATTAAGAATAACATGTTTTAAATATTACATTCTTATTACAATTAAGACTTCTCTTTTCCAGAAATAAATTCTGTTTTTAACAAGCATGTATCCGTAAATTTATATTTCAAATAGGATGAAATACCTCTTAAGTATAAACCTATATATTTTAGAATTACTTATCTTTGGTAAAAACCTAAAAGAAGACGTCTAAATATTGGAAAAGCACAAAAATATGCACTGAGATGGGGAGCAATTTGTTTAAATTCCACTGTGAACTGGTATTATCACATACTCTAAATTGAACAAAGGAAAGAAGATATTGATATAAGCAGTTGTCAATTATTTTTATAGCAGTGGAAAACAGTAACCTGAAGAACAAGCTACTGCTTAATTACTATTGCAAACCTGTACAATGTTTAAAAAAAAGTAGAGCTGACTCTTTAAAAACCTCAGGGAGAATTTATTATATGTAGAATTAAAGTAAATATGCACAATATTACTCTCTGAAATTTATTTGATGTCTGATTTTAGAAAAAGCTTGATATGAAAAGATTTTCTGCCTTAAGTAACACACATTTCAGTAATTAAATAAGCCATTGAAATGTACACCACCTAAAAATGATCAGACATATCCACATTTACTCTTTCTGCTATTAAGAATTATTTATCCTTGAATGTATTAAATAACATGGTTAGCTTGTAGAGTGGGGTGGAGGCTTGGAAATAAAAGGCACGTCTATGGTAACAAAAATAAGGTGACCTATAATCTGACCTTCTCCCATGAAAGGAGGAGCAATAACAGAACTAGCGCAGCAGATTCCCCAACAGAATGGGCAATTTGTAGAATGCTTCAGGCACAGAATGAAGAGCTCTGTGTCAGGGGCTGGGGAATAGAGTCCATACAACATGGGTTCAGAGCTCTACCAAATACCAAGTGCCACATAAATTGGCAGACATGAGAAAACAAAGTCATTCATACCTATGAGGTCTTGTAGTTCAATAGTTCTACAAAATGAAGATTTATAGTGGATATTTGGGCAGAACGTATCTTCCTAGGCCCTTTCCACATGGCTGAATAAAATCCCACATTATCTGCTTTGAACTGGAATATATGGCAGTGTGGCCTCGGATAATCCAGTTCAAAGCAGATATTGTGGGATTTTCTGCCTTGATATTCTGGGTTATATGGCTGTGTGGAAGGACCCCTAGTTAGAGAGACCAAATCTGCCCAATTCTTTCTCCTCATGGCCTTTAGAAGTTCAGAAGACTTCCCCTTTATAGAATTCGGAAACTCTTAATATCCTCTTTATTCTAATCAGTCTTGAGTGCATTATCCTAAGCAATAATCTAGATGCACATCCTTCTATCCATGAGCTAGCATGCCAAGTAGCAGGCTAAGCTCAAGACTCATCCATTTATGAATGCTTAAAAAAATTGTAACGTTTCAGAATTTAGCCAATGCAAGGAAACCAAAAGAGTAGAGGTGCCTTGCCTTAAACTTTTATTTTCTTTGATATGCAAGAACACTTTTCCAAACATGCCAGAACATAATTAACGTGGAATATATATATGGATGGCATTCCAATTTTGGTTGTAGTTGAAAGGGAGAAAAATTGCAATTATGAGTTCAAGCTGCATCTCCGATCATATGCTGCTATGTGTGATGGCAGCACAATATTCATGTGGTCAACCTTCATCCCTTTGATCAAATCTGAAAGCTTAAGACAAGGCAAGAGTAAGGCAGTACCCATATGTTTTTTAACAGGCTGGTGTCAAGGTTGATGTGCAATGTCAATTTTATTTTTCTCAGATGAAATGTTGTACTTGACAATACTGGCTGTGCAAGAGCCACATCTCTAGCAGCATTGGGAGTAAGCAGAGTGACATCCTAGGATGCTGTATGGCCCATTAGTAACTGGGTTTTAACTTCCATGAATCTGATTCACCATAATGGAAATCTAG
Organism: Anolis apletophallus; assembly: GCA_030556195.1. Lineage (NCBI taxonomy): Eukaryota > Metazoa > Chordata > Lepidosauria > Squamata > Anolidae > Anolis > Anolis apletophallus. Next base: position 151,148,265 of record JARBWK010000002.1, read on the forward strand.
TGTGCTCACTCAAATACAATGATATTTTTTTAAAGTTCAAATTACTATTTCCTCACACACAAGCACATATCAATAAAATAAACATAATACTTGAATCCTTCTTTCCCTGGAAAATTGCAATTTTCTTTATCAGTTGTGGAGGCAGGAGGAGCCTTCTTCCCCTCTCGAAGGAAAGGGCTCATTTACCATAACTAATGTGCATTACCACTTTTAGAATTCTAATTGAGTTTAATACAGTTTCATGTTGCATCAAAGTACAAAATCAATACCATTTGTCCAGCATACAGGAAAAATGGAATCTATAAACTGCTCTTATTGAGTAATTAAACACCTATTATAGTCATGCGTAGCAATGGGGAAAAAATGAATTTAGCAAGATAAATTTTCATCAGAAAACACTGCTGTGATTAATACTTCCTGTGTAGTAAATAAAAATGACTGCCTTTTGTACAGGACTGCTGGTGAAAAACAGGAACGAGAGAGGTAGTTGCCAGAACCACAATAACAGTCTAACCTTGAAGTGAACTCCTTTCTTCAAGAAATTAAATGCTATAGCAGGACGTTAAATCCCTCCACTTAGAGCTCATTTGTGTTCCGTATAACCTGCAGTTCCTGAAAAGGAGGAGGGCTCATTATCTTCAAAAGGAGAATCCTTTTATAATTTCTTTACAAATGTGCATATTGTTTCGCTAAAAGAATGAGAAAAAGTATTTTACATTAGAACAATAAGGGTATTAACAGTATAAGCAAGCAGGAGGGAAGGAGGGAGAGAGCAAACGCTTGCATCACTGGAAATACCATTTCTGAGTCTTGGACATTCAAATACAGTCTATGCAGTATTATGGGAGGAAATGGGATGTGAATAGGGGTTAAGGAAAATGTACCTTTACAGCAAAATTTTAATCTGTCAAATTGATGTTAAAATGTGAGGTCTCCTTCACTTTATACTCGACACACAGATAGCTCCTCCCCCCACATTTATTCTGAAGGCTGCTTTTCCAACCCTGTTTTTTTCCTTTTCACTTTCACCGACGCACTAGGAACAACGGATCAAGTACAAAAGATGAATCTAGGGATGCGACACTTGTAAAGGGTAACCCTATTTCACAAGTGCGACGGGACCAAAAAAAGAAGGCGGGGGAAGGAGAAAAAAGGCCACTGAAGCAATAACTGCTCACTGAATTACCATTAAATTGTAAGATTTATAATCCAAAGTACAGTAAGTGCATATCTAATGGAGTTTGTCCTCTAAAGGAATATAAAGTAGATCTCTGAACATACAGATGTATACAGGCTGGCCTCATTTTAGGTTTTAAAATTGGAAAACAAAGAGGCTGACAGCAAAGCCACCATAGCACACAGATACATATCCACATTTAAACATATTTACACAAATACACATAAATATGAAATTATATGTGTACACCCACAAATACAACCTAGAGTTTACAACTGAAAATGTATTTACTAAATGTGCCCTTGCCTCATTGGAAAAAATAATAATCGGAACTTATGTATGAGATTGTACCCAAAGCTGCAAGCATAAATTAAAGACATGATAAATGTCTGCTACATGCTAGGACTTGTGTTTTCTCATTTCACAAGCTAAACAAATTCACTCATTGTAAAGGGTGAAAAGGCAGCTTTATCATTACATGTTAACAGACCCTTTCACAAAAATCATTAATAATATGAGATGCAATAAATTTAGCGCAAGAAGATGGACTAACAAGCAATGTTGTTTCAGCAAGACAGAACAGGAGTAATTTTCTGACGAGAACCATATATATATATAAATATAACATCCAAGAAACAATTGCAGTATTATAAGGATCTAATGTTGATAAGGCTGTCACACTTTTTTTTGCTCTTTTTCACATCAGCAAGAAAGTATAAAAGGGCTTAACTATGGTCCCATCCAAATATTATTGGTATTCATTAATCTTTCAAATCAGGACCCTTCGACACAGCCATATAACCCAGAATATCAAGACACAAAATCCCACGATATCTGCTTTGAACTGAGTTAACTGAGTCCACACTGCCATATATTCCTGTTCAAAGCAGATAATGTAGGATTTTATTCAGCTCAGATGGGTTTGAGTGAGCTTTCTGCCCAAACCCTTCCCACCACACACACAGAAAAAGAAACCAAAAGGGAGTGAGATTTGTGCCCACCAAATTTATTTTGGAAATAACTTTTCAAAAATTCTTTCCCTCCTTTCTCAAACTGGGGGGAAGCTTGGATATATGCACATACTCTCATACTAAACAAAATTATTAGATGCTTTTAAAAAATGAGATTTGGTAGAATAATCTCGACATAAACAAAATCTCCTCTTGGACTTTCAAGGTGCTGTTGCATTTAGGTTACTAAAAACCCAGGATCACCCACACAGCAAGGTATACACTGTATTGCCAGGCACAGGAATTGAAAGGTAAATGCTGTGACATTTATTGAGACTTACTCCCAAGGAAGTAGGAGAAGGATTACATAGTTCATCTTTTATGTTCAGATTATGGTTTTATTTATTTTAAAAAACAGACATTACAGCAAGTCACCAGGCAAACCTGCCCACGATCAGAATAATACAGAAGATTAACAGACAGTGCTTGCCTTGTACCTTGCTGAACGAAGTTCAGTAAAAGGTGAAGTAGTGGAATTAGAAGGCTAAATGGCAGCGTTCCAGAATGGTAGCATACAGAAATGCCTAAACAAACCAGAGCATTAATGCAGACTATATAAAGCTAGGGTTATCCCTCATCAGTCATAGTGTGTTTTCGTTAATGTTGCTGCTAATAATTATTATTGCTATTCTCATTATCCCCCCCCACACACACACACACCCTTTCTGTAGCATGCAAAAGCTTGTCATTACTTCAGTACTGAAAGGGTTAAAACGATCTTCTTTCTACGCTACAGTGAGTCACAGAATTTCCAGCGGCCAAGGAAGGCCAGTTGACCACCTGATTATTTTTGTTTCAGCCGAGGTGATAAAATTAATGGATTGGTTTGATTCATTGAATAGTGTGTGCAACTTCCTGCTAGACTCCTATAACCAGAATAAAAAAGGAAGGTGAGGGTGGGGGAAATTATCACGAAGAAGGAAGCCGTTTTGATAGAAAGAGAACTAATTGCAAAATGATTAGGCTCTGTAAAGCTAGAGGAGTTCTGGCTTTATATACCATCACCAAGGGCTAAGGCTTTTCCACCCTGCTGCCGCTGCCTCAAAACAAGCTGATTTGCTAACAAAGTGGTCAGTTCGGCATTCGCTCAGCATCTCAGTAGGTCCACTGCTGGTTGATTTCCCAAGCAGAGAATCTCCAGCACCATTTTCCAATCTGATTACACGGCTCCTTATTCCAGCAGCCTTAAACCTTCATGGCAGTTTACCAACGTTTTCATCCCCTTTCTTTCTTTTTTCTTTTTTACATAACAGAAGAAGAGGAAGAACTGATAAGCTCACAGGTACCCAGGATTTTGTAGTGAATGGCTAGCAACCAGTCAGGCAGCTCCATTCACTACAAAAAAAATTCCAATACAACAGTGAAAGAGAAAGAAGAAAAAGGGGGAAGGGGCACTTTACAACCCCTTACTCAAATTTAAGTCCTATTTACCACTATGCTTATGATTAGCCTTGCCATTTCAGAGCCAGAAAGAGATAGAAAGATCAGAAGGGGGGATGCCACATTATATCATTCAAATGTGTAAAAAAAAACAAGCTCTGAGTTTTTTTAAAGCTACACACCATTTCTCTACATGTGTCACAACTTGGTATTACCAAAGCTGAGAGAATGCCACCCTCTGAAAACATTACTTCAAAATACTGATTACATCTTTTAAACTTGCCACCTTTGACAACCACCAAGTCACAAGGGTTGGTCTTTGCTGCTCTACAATCAAATTAAATAGTACACAGTTTAGCAAACTTTAGGAAGTGTATTGAAAAAAAATAATTTAGGTGATTCAAACAGAACGAGCCATGTTTTCAAACAATTTAAATTAATCAGTGCTCTTAAATTGTACATTGCATGAGTTAGAAATAAAAATCTAGTTGAACAAAAGAGTCAATAATGGATACAGGAATTTTTTAATTATGATTTATAAAATCTCTGTGGACATTAAAGTGGGGGAAGGGGGAGAGAGGAATTTTCCCTCCACGTTTAAAGATAATACGAGATTGATTCTTGGGTATAAAATGTTATTAAAGTTAAAATATGCCTTAGAACTACACGGCAAGGAGTGCCATTTTTCTGTCACTCATTACACTAGGTATCTATACTTTGCATACAGAAATAACAACAAAAGCCCCAAGACAGTGTGGAAGTATGAGAGCTAGTTTTGAGCAAAAAGCCAAATGTCTTCCAAAATTTTCTACCAAAAATTCAGTATCAAGCAAAGTGCAAATTTGGGAGTGGGTGCTTCCATTTAGCTTTCCATAATAAACTGCTAATTATAAAGAGTTGGAAACGGTGAGAGTTGGTGGGGTTAGACAGAAAATAAGAAAATGTACAGCTAAGCTGGTGCAATGGCTCAGTACTCCAGATCACCAGTGCATTGACCCTCTGTATCTCTGAGTCATTAACTGGAATCCCAGCTCTGCCTTCCGGAGTTGGGATTTGAACTCGCACACTTATGTGGGGAGATTCAGGATCTTGAGTGTGCCAGACAGAAGGGTCATTCTCCGTGATGAGGAGGACGGTTGCCCCCCTAGGGAGGGGAAGGCTGGATGAATGATTGTCGCACGTTTCCAGCAACGGACATGCTGCTGACTCAGGAATGGACACTGACAGGCGCCAAGGCATCAGACCAGCTTGCTCCTAGTGGGAGTTGTTTTAGGGCAGTAGCACTGACAGGTACATGCAAAAGTCAAGGGGAAATAATATACATATACATGGTGTCTGTTTTACATCTCTATATATACCAACAGAGAGGACACACATACAGCCAAGCATTTTGAGAGCACAGGCAGAAATGGAGTCCTGACATCTTCTAGTACATACAGGATGTGCATTAAGCCATTATTTGCAGTGCGCTTGCGTTGTTTTGCATTAGACATTTAAGTCTGACACCCTGGTATACGTGCATATATTACGCACACATGCCATTTGCATATGTGTAGTATCATGCATAAATGACGGCCAATTTAAAAATGCCATTCTCTAATTTATATGCAAATTCTACCTCTGGTAAAATAAAAACATATTTAAAAGCAGCTTATAATGCTAACACATTATTCCCATGAATGATTCTCAGTAAACTACATATGCTGACTGCAGGGCTCTTTTTTATTATTAAATGATTTATTGGGTAGAGAACAAACCCACTTAAACTACAGTGGTCCACATGAATCAGTAAATTTTCATGTTTCTAATTAAAATGTAAACAGTGTAATGAAGACATCAAGTTTTTAGGCAAATGTCTCTGCTGGTGCCACTTGGGGTATGGTAATTACTGGAGCAGATCTATGGATGCTCCTGAATCCTCTACAAGTCCAGATTAAAAGCATTACTGCTAAACCCTCCTTTTCCGCAGGGGAATTGTGTACTCCAACCTATTCCCAGTTTGCTTACAGATGCAAATATGCACTCCTCACTTTTAACTACCAGAGTGTGGCAGTGGAAGTTTAACATACAAATGGCATCTGTCATGTTGAAACAATGACATGGTTTAAATTGAAAGTTGATTTCTAAGTTAAACTCATTTATCCCTTTCAGTTGATATGATCATGAAATATGGAACACAGTCAGAAAGTGGCCCCTTTGGGAGACCAATGCAGTAAAGATCCCTACTTCCAAAACATGGATACAAAATTGAGTGGGGAAACAAATAATATTTGAAGATAAAAACCTAATATTTTTCAAAGTGTTCTTCATACAACCTTTCAGGCTGAAATGCTTAAACTGTGATCCTGGACCCAGTTACACACACATTAAAATCAATAGGGCTCGTGTACTTAACAGACGGATTCAGGATAGCTGACTGTCTATTGCAAAAAGTATTTCTTGTTATGATCCATTTCCAAATAACTAAATGTGAGTTGTGCATTTGGCTAAATGTGCAAATGGTTAAATGTGCATTTGGACCCATCCACATAAAGCATCTACTTGGGATGCAACTAAAGCCTTTTAATCATTTTGATTTCACCTGCATCTTAAATTTGTCAGAACTTATCCTAAAGCAAATGCCCTCTCTGTGTATATCCACATGATATAAGTCTGGTCTTTCTGCAATTAACTGGTCCTGTCTAAGGCAGCATCTATTTCTCTCCTTCCCCTTCTCTCTCCCTCCCTTCCCCTTCTCTCTCAACCCAACACCCACCCATCGAATGAGCATAGATTAAAACACACTATATATTCGATATTTTCCGCTATGCTCTTAAATAGTTTTCTTATTCATTTTATTTGAACATCATTCTAAGCACGAACCAACACTCTCCAGCTTCCCTTATTGTACTATACCAAGTTAAAAGCTACAACCCAGTAAAATGCAGGCTGTATGAACAGTTTAAACATGGATACACTGGTACACATGTGAACATACACATTTGTACACACAGAAGGAGTTCGGATTCTCGTTTGTATATCCTAATCAGCTCTCTGGATGCTCCCCCATAAACAGTAGACAAACACATCTATGTGGCTAAAATGGAGGTACAAGTGCACAACAAACAGGGGAGGGGGAGAGAGAGATGGAGGGACATATGATACTTGCCTGCCCTCTTAATACAACACATACTAACCAGCACACATTTCCCATCAGCATATTCTCAATTTGAAATCCATCAAATTGCTACGTGTTTAGTCCTTAAAATTACAAACAGCATAGTAAATCACAAAGAATTTCATTCCAGGGAATCGTATGAACCTTGTCTCTCAAGTTATCAAATATTCGGTTTAGTAAACATGAACAGTATACTGAAGCATTGAGGGGGTCTGAGACATTGAGTGTTTATACTAATCGTTTTTATTAAGCTTTTTTGCAGAGTTAGAAAAAATTCCAATCAACATGATCTCAGACATTTATTCCCACCTCTTGCTGAAGACAATGAAAATAGCCCTATATATTCCATCCATATCCAAGGTCCACAATAACCAGATGTTTTTAATGCATGCACTAGCTGTTTTGGAGTTCATTCAAGGTATTTCATTAGGAGCTTATTCATATCAAGCTCTAACCTTTCTTGAAATGTGAAGTAATGGTTTAACTGGGTAGATTAATAAAGAAAGGGATGTTCCAATTCCAAGCATGGCATGCTATGTATTTTTAAATTTGTCTATGCCAGATGCTGTCAGTCAGAACAAAAAACTGTCCAAGCAGACAATCTGTGTGTCTGAATGTTGATCATGTTGGAAAGTAAAAAAAAAGGGGGGGGGTGTTTGTGTCAAGGATTCATGGTCCTTCATCTTTGCAGTAGAGCAAACACGTCTCTCAGTATAGCGACAGACAGCTGCTTCCACTTTCTAATGTGCCCTAACTTAGATCACTGAAAGAATTGTCAGCACTCAGAGAAACACACAAAGATAACACAGCCAGCTGCCATGAAGGGAGGGGGGAGAGAAACAGCACAGCTCAGAAGAAATGGGATTTGTTCCATTTGCATGATGCTGGCTCCCTTGGGCCCCTTTCTTTCAAATCCACAGCACAAAAGACAACACTTAACATATTTGCTTAAAGATGACAACCTCATGTTGATTTCATTTGGATGTAACAGTGTCAGGATTACAGATATGAGAATATATTATATCCGTAACAGAGACTGACAAATGTATCCATCAGTAGAACTGTCTGATTCATCTGCTTATACAGCCATTTTGCCATCCCAAGGGTTCCATCTAAGTAGTAACTTTGGAAGACTGAAGGTCTAATTTTATTACACCACATTTCAACCTACTAAACAATATTATTTCTAAAATAGATCATTTTTATTGGAAGTCTCCCTGATGAAAAATCCAGTAGACACTAGAAAATTTATGGACTAGATAGATCCTCCAAACGCTATATTTTGCAGGTTTTAAGCAACTTTCTGTAAGTGTAATGAAAACATAAGATTTTAAAAAACTATTTGAAAATTGAGCGTTTATACCATCATCCATTTAAAAACATATTTTTCCAATCTAACTTATTTGGGTACTTCAAATACACATGGAACATAGGTTTCTGGAGTTTCAGTGCATAAGCATGCTGGTGATTAGTGGTAACAGTATAGTGGGGTAAGTAATTATTTTGTTAATTTCTTACTTGGAGGTATTAGTAATTGATTGCTTTTTATGTTGAAGAATTTCTCTGTTGTGTTTTGATTTTGCAAATAGATTTACATCTTTTTTAAAAAATGATTTAAAAGATGTAAAGTGAAGATCCACTGTAGCTATTTAAATGTTGATGCCTAACAGAAACACGCAAGTCTGCATAGTTCTCTGTTTACGGCCTTACAGACCGTCCCCGCCCCCAACTGATCAAATTAAACAATTAGGCAATGGTTTCACTTCATTTCCAAATACATTACTTTGAATTGTGTATAGGGGCTCATTCGCCACTCATCCCCCCCACCTTTTCTCTCATCCTCCCCCCTCCCCCCTTTTCCCGGCACACAAAATGACTAGGCATAATGAAATGCTGGCTGCATGTCTTTGTCCAGAGGAACTCTAAACTGCTTGTTGCTGTTTGCTGGCACAGGAGAACGGCACCATAATTCACTAGATTGGAGCTGTTTTGTAAAATGGAGTTAACTGCCGTACATGGAATTTCAGCCCTGCAGACAGTTACCAATCATTATTTCCAATTTGTTTAGTTTCACGTAGGAAAGGGTGGGCAGGGAGGGGGAATGAGAGCAAAATGTATGACAAGGTGGGGGAAAGGGGTCACGGTACTGGTTTGCAATAAAAGCAGCAGTAAAAATAGCCTAAAACAAAATCAAACCTCTTGTTTAAAAATGCTGATGTGCACATCCTACCTATTCCTCCCTCCCTCCCTCTCCCTCTCCCTCCCTCCCTCTCTCTCTCTCTCTCTCTCTCTCGTGTGTGTGTGTGTGTGTGTGTGTCTGTGGAAAAGAGCTTGCTTATTGATCACAACCTGGATCACGTGTTCATTTTTTCTGGGTTTGTTTTGTTTTGCAAATGGTCTTGTAAGGGATTCAAAAGCAAAGCCAGCCTCCTTCACATTTGCCATCACTCAAGCCAAACCATTCTTTTCTATAAGTGGCTCTGTTGTCCAAGCAGAAACGGCAAATAAAGCATTTATAGACAATTCCGTGGGGATGGAAATATATGGGCAGGAGAAATATAGACGCTAAGGAACATCCAGGGCTGGAATTTAAAATGTGACTTGCCCCCCGAAGTGGCCACCTAATTACACAAGTTGATTTATACTCTTACAATTTTTATTTTAAAAATCACTGAAAGGAAATTCAGGAAGTGACTGCTTCAAGAAGGAGGGCTGTACTTCGATCTTATTGCAGAATAGGTAAAGTAAGGGGGGCAAAGCACCACCCACTCTTACATTTCTTTAGAAAACAATAGAGGCATTTCTACTTCAAGGACAAACACTCAGAAAAGCTTTTAAATTCAAACCAAAAGCACTATCCTACAAAAGGTGTGGCCACCAAGTACCAATGTTTAAGAGCATCCTTAAAACATCCTTTGAGCAGTTAAAAGATTAAATAAATAGCTTCACTTTTTTTTTAAAAAAAAACCCCCACATTTAATTATGTTGTTCAAAAGACATCAACAGAATTAATGCACTTATCAGCATACTTATTAGTATTTCATTCTGGAGAGTTGATTCATTTGATTTTGGTGCCATATTATCACAGCTGCCATTTGAGGCATTCAGACATGCCCTCCTCCTAAGCGGTATTAAGGGGGCCGTGAAGACCCTCTTGGTTTTAAAGCTTCTGCCCTTCTTCACTGCAAAAGAGCCTAAAAGGAAAAGCTGTGAAAGCCATCTATTCAATAGGATGGCTTAGAAAGATTAAGGGTTTGGGCTTTTAGGCACGGGTGGGATATACTGTCAATCATCCACTGGGTGAAGCTTAATTTTCTCATTGGATTATATTTCTGGATTTATTTAGCAATTAAAATATTGCCATAGTAGTATAAGATCACATGAACTTCTTGTTGGACTGGAAGAAAGATCCTTCTAACAGTATTGTCTCCAGTTGTGGCCAGGCAGATACTCCAGAGACACTGATGAAAGCATGTTGGAAATCTTCAGTGATGTTTCCTATCATAGCATCCCTTTCCAAACTTTCATGGACACACACAATCCTGTTTCCCCTAGATTTTTCCCTCTTATTTTCTAACTAGCTGAGGACCCGGCGGTGCCCGGGTTATTTGAGGAAGGCATTGTGTGCCAAGGTTGGTTCCTATTAGATGTGTATGTGGCTTGCAGTGGTCTCAGGAAGTTAGTGAAGGTACTGCAAGTCCCATTGGCCATGGTCCATCCCCCTCCCAACAGCACAGGATGTAGAGTGGGTCATGAGGGCTTTGTGTGCCAAGTTTGGTCTTCATTAGTCATTGAATGAGGGTCGCAGCAGTCTTGGGAAGTGAGGGGAGGTACTTCAAGTCCCATCATTCGTGGTCCATCCTCCTCAATACTGCACCAGAATGTAGAATGAGTCATGGGGGCTCTGTGTGCCAAGTTTGGTCTTGATCAGTGTTTGGATGAGGTTGGCAATGGTCTGGTGAAATGAATGGAGGTACTTCAAGTCCCATCATCCGTGGTCCGCCCTCCGAACTGCATCAGGACGTCCATTGGGTCATGGGGGCTTTTTGTGCCAAGTGTGGTCATGATTATGCACTGGATGAGGGTCGCAGCGGGCTTGGGAAGTGAATGGAGGTACTTGAAATCCCATCCTTCATGGTCCATCCTCCTCTAAACTGCAGTAGGATGGAGTGTGGGAGATGGGGGTACTGTGCGCCAAGTTTGGTCTTGTGGTTCAGGGCCGCCTTGGTCTGTGGGGAATGAAGAGTTTGAAAGTACTACAAATCTCATAACCTGTGATGGTACTTCAATTCCCAGCATCCATGGTCCTCCCTACTCCAAACTGCAGTAGAATGAATCATGGGTCATAGGGGCTCAGTGTGCCAAGGTTGGTTACTGTTAATTCAGGCCATACACAATGTCCCATTAACTGAGGCCTAGTCAGGGAAATCAAGTTAATGAAGCCGTACTGTAAATTTTGGGCCTGGTTTGTGATTTGTAGGGGCTACAGTGTTTTCTGGGAAGTGAAGTGGGATGCAAATCCCATCATTCATGGCCCATCCTGCCCTAAACTCTCTTTTGGGGCCTGGCTATACACAATGTCCTATTAACTGAGGCCTAGTCAGGAAAATCAAGTTAATGAAGCCTTACTGTAAATTTTGGGCCTGGTCTGTGATTTGTAGGGGCTACAGTGTTTTCTGGGAAGTGAATTGGGATGCAAATCCCATCATTCGTGGGCCATCCTGCCCTAAACTCTCTTTGGGGCCTGGCTATACACAATGTCCTATTAACTGAGGCCTAGTCAGGAAAATCAAGTTAATGAAGCCTTACTGTAAATTTTGGGCCTGGTCTGTGATTTGTAGGGGCTACAGTGTTTTCTGGGAAGTGAATTGGGATGCAAATCCCATCATTCGTGGGCCATCCTGCCCTAAACTCTCTTTTGGGGCCTGTAATGTTCTGGCCTGTTCTGCTGGTAATTGGTAACTTTAAAAGGCGGAATGGCAGGCAGCCATTTTGTAAAAGCTGAGGGGGAGGAGAAAACAGGATTCCATTTTGTTTTCACAGAGCCAAGTGGGGAGGGAATGTTGATGGTGCATTTTTTCCCCTCAGTGGGAAGAAATCCTGTTGTTTGAATGTAGAGGCCTGGATTCTGGGATGCTGGCTAATCTGTGGCTATCAATGCCCTCTGTCTGGTGCCTTCGAATTTTGGAGTGGCGAGGCTGGCCAATCAAAGGACTTTATGCAAATAGCTGGCACTTAGAATTTTGGAGTGGCGAGGCTGGCCAATCAAAGAACTTTATGCAAATAGCTGGCACTTAGAATTTTGGAGTGCCAAGGCTGGCCAATCAAAGGACTTTATGCAAATAGCTGCCACATATCGCTGTGGCCTGTGAAAGTGGCTGCCACATATCCGCCCTTCCGCCCTCTGCACACATACATACAAACATTCCGCTTTATAAAGGTATACAGATGTGGCCTGTACTGATAGCACAGACAACTGGTATGCTAGCTCTGAGCTCCACATGAAAATTGGAAGCAATTTATTTAGATCTTCCTGAACTTACATCTGATAGTTTTGCTGGAGGATGCAAATTTTACCAGATTAAGAAATCTGGTAAACGGCATTAGGCATAACAATGCTATTTAAATTACATGCCCATTATGAGTCACATCCTTATTTCTATTTTTTAAATGTTGTGCTTAGGTGTGCTTAAGCACAGGGCCCCATTGGCTGGGGGGAATTGTCCCATCCCCCCAAAATTACAATGGATTTTGATAATAATAATAACAACAACAACAACAACAACTTTATTCTTATACCCCACCCCCTTCTCCCCAAAGGGACTCAGGGTGGCCTACATATGGGACAAAATACACAAGACATAAATGCAAAACAATTAATTAAGGCAAAAACACAATTAAAATAAGAGCAAAGTTAAATATAACAATCCAGATAAAACACAAATAAATAAAAGAATATAAAACTGCAGCAAAAAACCAAGAACCAGTAATACAATGAGCATGACCAGGTTATAAAAGGGGCTGAGCATGGGATAGTGCAAACAGCGTACCACGGGGCCAGGTTATTAGATAAAAGTGCATAGAACAAAAAAAATTACAGGCAACTTAGGGACTAGCCGTTTATTACTAGGGACTAGGTGTTCTCAAATGGTGCAATGCTAAGTTTGAATTATTTTTTTTCAGTGTGACTCCAGACATAACAATAGAGTTGATAGTATATGGGAGTGTGCCATAAACCAGGCAGTGTAGGCCTATCAGGCCTACCTCCTTCAGGGCCCAAGTAAGAGGTCTCATACCATAACCAGCACAGGGTCTCATTTGTCCTAAATCCAGCACTGCCTGTATATGGATCATTAGGTAAAGGGATGAACAAGATCTGCATTTTCAAAAGAAAACATGTGGAAAGAAAACGTATTTGCCCACAATCTTAAACCAATAACCACAAGAGTCATACTCTGTGTTAGCTTTGCTTGCTCTGGCATGCACATGCCACTTTCCACTTGTGACCCAACTTAATTGCAACCACACATTCATTTCTGTTCCCAGCTAACCTTTCCATGTTTTCCAAACACAGAAGTGAACCCAGCAATTCCCTCCAAGGGGGAACATGAAACAATGCAAAAGAAATGTTAGGGTGAGAAGTATGTATTAAGTGAGCATCTGAATTCTACCATACAGTTACACAAGGTTTGAATATAGGTGGGAAGAACAGGATATCTATGTCCATTAGAGCAATGATTCCCTACATCTGTAAAATATCTCAAACTTAGAAAACCTGAATTCTGATGTGAAATATCTTTGTTCCAATTGAATACGTAAGAGATCTCAGTGAGCGTTCAAGTGCATACGTGTCTCCCCATGTGCTCAAGCATCATTGGTCTGAACAGCAAATATACTGAAGTATTAGAAAAACAATAGAGGACAGGCCCTCCCTATTAAGCCAAGCATAGAGACAGCATAAAGTGTCAGTACCTTGTTTGAATGATACACTGTAGGTTCACCAGTAAAAATCTGAGTCTTTCACGCTGGCCCAAATTTCATTTATCAAAGTTCAAACTAACATTATTACCAAATGCAAAATACATTTTCAAGTATTACTCTGGTGGTTGTCATTCTTTCCCTCCAATCAAAGACCAGGCCAGCAGTAGTATTTTAAACCTACCCTTCATCTAGCAATATCAGAACAATGTATGAAATGAGAGACGCTAATCCTTCCATAAATGGCCACATAACTTTAATCTGCAACAAAGCAAAACATGGGCATAATTTTCTTTTTAAAAGGCAATAAGATGTAACAAACTAGGCAACTAACCTGCAAAAGCAAAGAAACAAATAATTTTAACTTGGCAGTGAAGGTATAGTTAAGCCAGTGCCAATCACACTTCCATGCAAAAGGTGTACCACAAACAGAACAGAGAACATCTTCCTTGTTAATACATGATGTGTGGGTGATATACTGAGTAACTCCTACAAAGAAGAGTTTCAGACATGGAGAGGTTGCTACAGAGATAAATGTTCTTGGCTTATTTGAAATTCAGTATCGTATATAGCACCTATTTGACAAGACTATGGCTGAAATCAGATGGTGGCCATCCTTTGGTCATTTCTAAATAGAATAGATACATTTAGTCAATCAATCAATCACTGAATGGTGAGCCAACACATTGATAAATCCCACTGATTCATTGTGTCTGTTCTAGTTAGATGCATCATATAATCAAAATAATGTTGTCTCTAATGAAATGGGGGATCTTACCAATGTGAACTGAAATGATCAGTTCTTCTCAATGTACTCTACCACAATGACCCCTCTCCCCTTCACGGTTGTATTTCAATTAGCAAGCAAAGGCCTTTTTGTTTGAACAAGCTTTTAATGCAAACTTTTTTTTAAAAAAAAGGTTGCGGTATGCTATATTGTTTCAAACTAAAGTTTTAAAATAGTTTTTATATTTTAATGGGTACATTTTAATACAGTGATTAGTTTAATTCTATCTTAAGTTTCACTTTTTATATGCTTTTGATTGTATTTTATTAATTCTATGCTTCCGGATACAATTTTATTATTATTATTACTACTACTAATACTACTACTAATACTACTACTACTACACTTGAGACTACTACTGCTACTACACCTGAGCTGTCCAGACATCAATGGCCCCATCTCTCCCAGATGGAAAAAGAATTAGGATTAGTATATTTTTTCACTTGGAATCCTTTACTATGTCTTTCTAGGACCTTACGTAGTAAATCCATGTCTTGTAGCAATTCACAAAGAAGAAGTCGATAACATTTGGAATCACATCGAAGCACTTTCTGTTGGCATACTCCCATCTTATGATATAGAAGTAAAATATTAGAATTAATGTTTACAGTCAGAGATAACAGAGTTGTGAAAGCTATCCTAAAATGTATACCCACCAGAATGTCAAAACACAAGAGATGAACATGAAGCATAGAACTAATATCCCTATTAAAAACTGTAATTTATTTCAGCACCCAATAGTTATTCAGTTGTCAACAGTGAGAGACCACAGGAAAGATTTGCTTACACCAGATATAATGCTACCAACTATAAACCAGTTGTAATTGAGAAACTCCCAACTATAATTATAAACAAGTGGGAAGAAGATACTCTACTCATTCTCCATTCCCACTGATACATTGTATATTCATCTTATTATCTTACATCTATAACATTTGTTTTTTAAATAATTTTATTAATAGTTTGAAATAACATAAAATAGAAATAAAAAACAAAAACAAAATACTACAAGGAAAGTGGGAGAACAGTATGTTGAAAAAAAGTAGGAACCAATGGGATCAATAACATTTGTTTACCAAATTGCAGCAATATCCTTGAAGAACAGTACCAATGCTTTTGATGTCTTAATCTATATTGCTTTTCCAGTAATGTTTGAAGGACTCAATTATATGAAAAGATGGTGACATTGCTTGTATGCCAAAACCACTGGTCCCCAGTTAAACAAACCACAGTCACATCCACAATACTTCAATTACTGGAACAGCCACACTGCCACTGCTGGATCTGCATACCTTAGCCACAAAAACATGTCACAGTAATCAATTCAGAGTATCTAAGAGTGTGCGTCAAATAAATATTTCATATATTGTGGATGAAGGCAGAAAAGCTACCTAGAAGGACAGTGAATAGTTGCTTTCAAAGAACCAGAATAATATATCTACTTATATTCTCAAGTGTGGTGCAGTGGCAAGTATATATTGTACCTCTGGGCTTAATCCAATGTCTTAAAGAGAATTTAATAATGCATCGCTGCATACTACAGCATATAGCAACATTAACAGAATCATACTGCTGGAAGGGATCCAAGAGATCACTTCGGACTTTGCAAGATATAATCAAGCAATGGATAGAGGCAAGTTCTTTTCTAACACACAGTCTACCAGACTTTAGCAGCAACTTCTTTTTTCCTAAAGAAAACAAGTTTTGAATATGGTGAATAAAATTCTTCTAAATAATTTTAAAGATCCCCCCCCCCCCTAAAGCTAGTATAAATACTTAACCTTAATAGCCACGAGAAAGCTATCTAATAGGATAGAATCACATGGGGGGGGGGGGCAATATCCAAAACACCACTTTGGCCAAATAACTTATCCTACAGCTACAAAACTGGTGGTAGATTGTGGCCAAATTTTGAAATGTAGACAAACATCTCTTCTTGCAAATGTGGATTACATTGCCAGCACCAGGGTTGTTATAAAGCTCTACAGGTGGTCAATTTTTGAATAACGGAGTTTTCACCCCAAGAAGACAAAGCTCGGGGGGGGGGGGGTAAATGTACCCTAAATACTCATTTATAAGTATAAAAAATTTAGTCAAACATGCCCCCCCCCCAAAAAATGGGTCAATTTCAAAGGGGTCATTTTGGCCCCCTAAAAACTGCCCTCAACTGGGTCAAGTTATACAAGTTATACAAAAACTGCCCTCAAGAGGTCAAGCTATACAAATATGTTTGGTATGTGGCCTGCAGACTGAACCAGAGTTCAAGCATCAGCATGTTTTCTAGATCCACAAGTATTCTGCAGTAAGATACGTCCAACTTTTCTGTGAAGCTTAAGTTTATTGATAGGACCCAAAAATGCTTGCAGGTTGAGAATGGAGCCAGTGACATAGACCAGGCACACACATGCTCACTCTTCAGCAAAATTCATAAAGTTCAGAGGACTTTATTTTAATGTGGAGGTACACAGGACTTAAGAGCCTATACATTTATTCTGCCCTACCACAAAGACTACTGTATGTTGCATGCAGATAACCCATGTAGACTTGTTTTACAAATGTCTTCAAAGTGGGACTAAATCATTATACGAAATAGGCAATCTCGCAGGATGCAGGTGATGGTCTGCAGTTTCAATGGCATTAAAAAGTAAGTGTAGTAAATTCTTGTAAATTACATATATCACTCATAATTGCAATGTGGAACCAGCATGGTTATAGAGGGCTTTGGGAACTGCAGTCTGAAAAAGTTAATTTTCCAAGTCCTGGACAGATTGTACTTTGGTGCTTAATGCTGGATCTACAGAACTATCGGGTCAGGTGTTTTCAGACTGACTATCAGATTGACCTTGTGGGTTTCATATAAGGGAGAAAAAAATCATAGGAGAGAAACAAACTACTTGGGGAAATCTACAATTGACAAATAAAGACAAACAGATGTTTTGAAAGTCCTGTGGTTTAAAGAATTACTGTAACAGGAAGAGTAGTAGTTGCATTTTAATGAAAGTGAAGCCAGAGAAAATTTATTTTTTCATATGAACGTTTTTAATTTCCATAGTTCATTACCAACCTACATTTCATTCCAAAGCCTGCTGGACTCTTAGAAATCTTGCCTAATTAACTTTTTGGCACATTATGCAGCATTAATATACCCCTCCATCGGGGCCATCTCTACCATCTTCTTTTAAATATATATATATTTGCCATTAACATATGGGCTGTACACAAGATGCATTTTAAAAAAATAAACAGACAGAGATAGAGAAATGTGTATTACACTGTTAATATCTTTAGCAATACTCTGTCCAAGGAAGCATGTATCAAAACTCTGGCTCATTTGCATTGTCTAAGTGCCTGGGAGGGCAAGGTGAGGGAAACAAATTCTACAACTTACTATATCCTTCATAGACACAGAATAATTTAGCTATCCTTGGTTCAAAATTCTCAGTAAAAATTGATCATACCTGATCAAATCTATCCTGGAAGTTTTAATGGCTTGAAGCTGTTAGATTGCTGGATGGAAGTGTGTTCTACAACAGCGACTTTCTCGGTGCTTGTCCTACAGCTGCTAAACCCAAACGTTTGCTAAAGTCCAAAGATGAGGATTTTTTAGGATATTGGAAGACCTTTCTTTAAACATCACAGCTAATTTTAATCTTTTCTTCTAGCACAATTAACAATTTCACTGAATGCATAAGGCAATATACCATCCAACACAAGGAAAATGGTTAAATTAAAAACAATTTAAAAACTATATACTAGAAGTTCTGAAGGCCCACATCTTATCTTTCAGTGCTCCGCATCCATCACATAAGTGCAGTTGTAGTTAAATATCTATTTCCAGAGAGCTATAAACTGTAACATGATGACACAACTCTTCTAGTGTTTCAAAAGGCATGTACAACTATTGAGTTTGTACATACTTTAACAAATACAGAAGGCATATGTAAAATTCCTGTTAATCCTATAAGCATATGGGTAAAATTGCCTACATCAGTCAGAAAGATGCAGGCAAAATTGGGTGTATATCATTGCTGTCTAAAAGCAGCTACTGTATTTTTCAAGTTATCCCCATGTGAGACTTCCTGAAAACGCTATTGTAAATCATACTAGAGGTACTACATGACAACAAGTTTGTTTACTACCAGGTGTCCTCATTAACAATTTGTACACACTTTTTTCTAAAATATAGTTTTTTCCTGCTAGTTTGAAAATACGTTATTATCTCAGCCAGATTACACCACAGTAGGCATCATGCTAGGGTATATGTGCCCTAGAAAGATGGAGTGAAATGCTCAAAATCCCAGCTTGCTGTGTGTGTGTGTGTGTGTGTGTGTGTATATATATATATATATATTTGTGTGTGTGTATGTATATATGTGTATGTGTACATATGTGTACACACGCACGCGCACACACACACACACATATATTCTCTCTCTCTCTCTCTCTATATATATATATATATATATATATATATATATATATATATATATATATATAACTAAGATCCAGCACGACTTGGGGGTAGGGTGTTTGATTAGGACACTGGGCGGCCAGAGTTTGAATTCCCACTTGCCCATGGAAACCCACTGGGTGACCTTGGCCAAATCATGTCCATTCAACCTCAGAGAAAAGCAAAGAGAAACCCCTTCTGAGTCTGAGGGTTTGCCTTTGCCAAGAAAACTCCGTGATGGGGTCACCTTAGAGACGCCAAAAGTCAGAAATGGTTTTAAAGCACTAAACAAACAACAATATTTAACTATGATTCATACCCTGCCTGCTGCGTTAATCCCAAGGCAATTAAAATAGATTTTTAAAACTACAATTTTCATTAAGTAGGCTACTTAGTTGTTCATGATTCCAGGTTTTTCTTTCAAGAGACAAATTGAATTACCAATGGAACGACCTACCTAAACCAAGGAAAATAGTAGAACAACTTGAAAACCAGGTCAAGCCACCAAGTACATGGCACAGCCATCATAAACAGCTATCCATTTGCTAAGATATGCTTAGAGTTGAACTGGGTTTGTACTGGGACCAGCCCTTGACCCCACAAGCAGTGCAAGTTCATGCATTCAGACTTCTTTTGTATTAAGCCGAAAGACAGTATAAATGAACTTATAGTTATTCATCATACATAGTTTCTGTCCCGTATACAGTATGTTGTTGCAAACTGCATATCACACATACAAATCATGGTAATCAGACCAAAATTATGTGTGCTGTCTTTCTTTCTCATATTATATTTCCTACTGCAGGTTCCCCCACCTTGGTACTCTCCAGATGTATCAGAGTACAATTTCCATCATCTCAATCCAGCAAAAGAACTGGCCCTACTGGCTGCGAGTAATAAAATACAACTGGAGAATCTCATGTGCTTCACGCAATGAGAATCTCAACAATAGTAAATAGGAGAATATCCTTTTTAAAATATGTCATCACATCAGCCAGGATCCTGTAAATGACAAGTGTATGCATACGTGTGGCTTACTCGTATGCAGGTCCTTCTTTCTACAGAGTTCTTGGAGAGTTCTACTGTCTTGCCTCTGTGCTCTGTCTCAAACTTCTCCCCAGAACTTCAAGCCCGGGAAAAGGCTGCTACCATACAGTCCAGAAAGATTGTGCTGCTCTGTACTTAAAAAGAGAGCACAGTCCAAAATGAGTGCACCCTCACACACACATACACCCCAGGGCCTTAAATGAGAAGAGTTTAGCTGCTACATCCTGATATGAATTATCACATGTATATGATATGATTTTTTCCCCTGTGTCAGGAGAAAGTTGAGAAACTGCAAGTTGCTTCTGGTGTGGGAGAATTGGCCATCTACTAGGATGTTGCACAGAGGATCCCTGGATGGGAAGCTGGAGATGAATCCACTCCCCGGATTCGAACCGCTGACCTTTCAATCAGCAGTCCTGCTGGCACAAGGTTTTAACTCATTACACCACCAGGGGCATAATATGATATAAGATATGCCCCTGCCAGCACTTGAGGGCTGCCAGAGGAGAAGGAAGAATGTGGAACTGCATGTGTGCAGCTATGCACCAATGTACAATCTCAACCATTATGTGCTACTAAAAAAAGGAGGGGGTAGAAAAATTAGGGATTTAAAGCACTAATATCACTGTTAAAGAAAATTAGCAGTCATAATACCAAGCTATACAATTCTGGGTAACATTAAGCAAATCCTATTTTAAAGCATGCAGGGTTTTTTAATGGTCAGGAACAATAAAATCAAAATCTTGGGCACCATGGGTGAGCACTCATGGCTGAGTATAATTGTCTTCCAGGGGTAGCATCTTTAGTATACAAAACTAAATGTTTAGCCAGTACTACATTTTCCTCTGTTTCACCACCTCCTCCTCACTTTATGCTTGCAACACACCTGTGAGATAGGTCTGGATTAGAGATCATGACAAACCAAGGTTCCAGACAAGCTTCGTGGATGAAAGGAGGTTTGAACCTGGGCCTTCCTAGTCTTGGTCTGACATCCTAATTGCTATATCATAATGACTCTAGAATAGAACAGAGTGCAAGAAGAACATTTTATTTGCTTTAGTAAGGTGATTGAGGCAAAGGGCGTGTTGCGGGCCACAATCAGTTTTCCTTTCAATATAACAACATATTATTTTATTTTCTATAGATAAAGGGGCAGTTTAAAAAGCACTCCCCTGTATCCATTTAACCCCCTGGACAGTCCAAAATGACTGTTATATTAGCAACAATCAATAAATATGTGTACAACTGCAGCAGAGTGTTCTGTTCAAATATTTGCAGGGATAATTAATTGAGGAGGGAAAAGTAATTAGGCTCATCTCCCAGATGTCTACCCTTTGTATATAACTTGCCCCTACCAACCTGACCACTTAACATTACTTCACATTGCATGTCTTGGTGTGGGTTTGTGTGTGCATGTGCTATCTCTGATAAAAGTTCATTTTGAGCTGGAGAGACTGTGTGTGTGTTACAATCTTTACTTCTGCAAAAAAAAATTAAGGTAGAAGTTAGAGCTTTCAAGTTGAATCTCACATTGTAAATGCAGCTTGATTTTGGACACACACTATTGTGATAGCAATTCATTAATTATTCCTACCAATATTCCACAGCATGGATTATTCTGGAGGAGTACGCCAAATCAAGTCCATTTGAAAAAGAGTTTTAGAGGACAGAACAGCAGTCAGCCTTGCCAGTTTACACAGCAGCTTTTGAGATGCAACAAGGAAAAAAACACACGTGTCTTTTCCTTTAGTACTCCCAGCATTCCGGCTTCCTACATCCTAGTGGCTGCGAGCTAAAAGGGGAAATGCCTATGCTGAAATATATCCTTTCACACCACAGTTAAAACAAAAGAAAGTCTGTACTTAATGAAGGCAGGCAACTCTACCATGAGCTATATCACATTCTCCAGCAATTTCATCTGCATGCCAACATGGATACTTTTAAGCATTATGAAGTGAATCAAGAAGATGTCCATCCCTCATTTCAAGTCAAGGCTGCAATTGTACAAACACTTTCTTGAAAATGAGGTCCAATAAACTCTTCAGCAGGACTTGCTTCTAAATTAATATGTGTAGGATTACTGAGCAGTTAAGTGATACTTATAGAAGGAGAAAGAATAGGTAAGAAACGGGACCAAAATCCCCTTACAATTGATGCTTTTGTATAACTGTACTACTGCAAAGTCTGTGACAATGCCTAGTTATGGGGTGTGGGGAATAATGTGTCATCAGAACAGCTTAGAATTTGTAAATATGACATAGACTAATTAAGGAAACTGCATCCTGAAATGGGGGGAAATTGAGTATAATCACATTGCTATCTGCACAATTAGGTGCAAAATCCTTGCAAAACCTGGGGTTTTTATTTAAAGACTAAAACTTCAGTACAAAGCACAATATATCTTTTCATCTTCATCAGGTAACAATTCAAGGTCTCTAAACTTTAAAATTCCTGGAAATCAAATGAAGGAGTGTCGTGACCATAAAGTTATAAGCTGAAGTAAGAGAAAATGTTAGAAAGGACACTCCTGCAATATAAGAAGCATCACTGTTTTTACAGCATGGATGGCTGGGATGCTTAGAATTTGACATATTAAAGCTACAGTTTGGCAAGGCTGTGTGGAAACATCACAAACATTAAAATTTACCTTGGTAGATCTCCCTGACATTTAACATATTTCACTACTTACAAATATTACTGTATGCATACACATTTTTACATCTCAGAAACATGGGAGAGAAAACTACAAAATTCCTTGTAGTCTACTAGCCATCCTATACAAACTGGGAGCAATAAGTACCAATCTCAGTTCAGGGTTTGGCAAAGAAAAGTTAGACTAAAGGTATAGAGTGGAAAGGGACAAATTCCAACATACAACTGTTACCCCAAAAAACTTATCTTCTGACAGGCTATGGGTTAGCACTGAGTTACCAGTTGTCCCTCATAACAGATGTCCCTCACTGGAGGGTTAGAAAGCTTGCCCCTTATAAGGCTGCTGATGTTCCTTATTACAAGAGATGTCGCCTCTTTGAGCGTTGAAAAGCTTTTCCTTTAAAACAGATTTAACAAGATTCCAGCCAAATCCTGTATTGGGGGGTGTGGGTCCTTCATAAAGACAGAAATGTATGCCTCGTATAATTTATGAATATAGACAATATGTTAATTTTACATAGAAATACATGGCTAGGTGAACAGAAATAATTTCATCTGGTATTTAGGTAAAGCACAACTTGCTAACAGCTACTTCCTAGTTGTCAAACCTGGATGTCATGTATTTCAACTATTACTGCTATTTTTGAAAACGTGGCAACACCGCTTGGCAGGAAAATACTCCTTAGTGCTTTAGATACCTGTGCAACCAATAAATCCATAAAGCTATACAAGGCATTTACCTCTGTCTCCGCAAAGGCACAGGGAAATATTTAAAAGGACAAACTAGTCTTTCCCATACACACGTTTTTATAGCTCTCTGTACACAGCTGATTAGGAAAAAGCAACTTCTAAACTTGGAGCAGCTAGCAAATGATGTGAGAAAAGATAATGCCTATAAGATTCAACTACCCACCCTATATTTCTAAGACATACAGAATTAATACAATACAGTGCAGCGGTAAGACTGGAATCAGAAAGACTTGAGTCCAAATCATTTAAGTTGACTGCCATAATCACCTAACCAAACTTGTGGGAATACTGTGTAAAACACCAGTCTTCCTTGAAGGATAGCCAAGATTAGAAATAACCAAGTCAATGGAACATTTTAATAATGTCTGTGCTTACATCAACAGCATGAAGAACACCGTTTCAATAATATATAAGACACTCACAGATGTGAAATGCAGGAAGAGTTAAACTACCCAAAACATGTCCAATAATTGTCATGATTGCATCCAAGTAAAACAGCTGAAATAATGTCGGGTAACATGAACTGAAAGGCAAGTTTAGAAATCCCATGAAGCACACGCCAAAACAGATAATCTTTCTTGAAACATTCCAGTGTGGGTCACCATGAGCCTGTCATTCAGGGACTTTTTGAATCTTTCAGGTTTTCTAGTCCCGCTTAGAATAGAATTTGTTAAAAAACCAATCAATAATATCTTTAAGAAGTTTTTTTTTCCAATATGGGGTGAGTGTAAACACAATGTGTATAAACACACATCAGAACCGCTCCCAGCTGCAAGCAACCTGAGTTACAAGTGCTCTTAACTCTCTAGCTTTTTACATAGAGATAATGAGCCAGTTCAATCCAAGCACTATGGCAGTAGAGGAATTTAGCAGGATTGATGAAAGAAAAACAAAGGAAAAAAGAAACAGGAGAAAGCTTTACACTGTATATATTTTGCAGCACATACCACAGCATGGCATATAATTAGCAACAGTTCAAAGTAATGGGGTTAATGAAACAAAGATCACAAGATGTTTCTTGTTCTTTCGTTTCTTCATTAGCCATTTCAAATATAGATTTGCTTCAATAAGCTTCTGTACTCAGATAACTTACTCTCAAGCAATCCTAACAATGCTAATGGATAGGCATCTATACCAAACTAAAGGTGTTTTTAATGCAGATTTAAATTTCAAGCTTTTTTGTAGACAATTATAGTACAAACAGTTTCCGTATTTGAGCAATAAATGTACTTGCTGACTGCCTTTACAAAAAATATCAGAACATAGTATTATCCATATTTCTAATAGAGAAACTTTCATATTAAAGTGTTTCACTGTCATTTTAATTCCCCTTCCTCTTTTGTGACTGAGGCTGGATTTTTTAAAAAAATGTGTACTACAATGCTAAGCATGTCGGCTAGGGGATCCTGGGACTTGTAGTCAAAAATGGCTTTTCCAAGTTTTGGAACAATTCCATTTCCAGAATTCCTACATTTTCTTGGACTACCATGCCTGCTAGGCATGTTCTTTTCTTAATTATAATTACTTTGATGTCCCAATTTGGTCACCATATCTTTTTTTCTAGCTCTGCTTCTCTGTATTGAACAGCAGCTGACTAGAGGAAACAAGCAGGTTTGCTAGAACAAAGATAAAAGTGTTCGGAAAGCCTTTATCTGCCAGATTCTTACGAAGTCAGACTTCTGTGAGGGGAGGCAATTAGGTAGCAGCTATTACAGCCCTATCTTATATACATCTATAGAAGTAGTTTACACTGAATTCAGTTAGGATTCACGTGGAAGTAAATGATCATGCTTCAGCTTTTGCAAGTTGGGACTTCTATGCACATTTAACTTTCAAATAAACCAAAATGAATGCAATAAAACTTACAGCTGTTTGCATGAGGGATATATACAGAGCTCCATATCTGTCCCTCATGAAAAATCTGTGCAGTGATATTAAGTAAAAAGAAGCTGTAATGTGGATGTCGCAACAACAGTGGATGTAGTAAAATGTTTAAGCATCCAGTCTTTTGCTTCCCAGCCACACTTTTCTATGTGGTTCACAGGTACATATGCCAGAAGTGAATTTGTATTCATATTATGAGCCCAATGGATCAGAAATTTTATTTTTATAGCTCTCCATATGGACCGCGGCTCGCAAATGCCAAACAACAAGGAATTCAAAACAGGATCAATTCTTTTCCCCCCTTGGAAACAAACTCCTAAGTGTCTGAGTACTCGAGAACATGAAAGAATATTGTTGCTTTTCTGAGCTCTTTTGATATCTCTCTTTCTGTGGTGGAGCCATTCATGACTGATGGCAGAAATTTCTTTTGAAAATAAATGGCAACCCTTCAAGTGTGCTCAGATACACAGTGGCTGGACCTTCCTGGGTGCCTCAGTTACGACTTGAAAAGGATGCTTGATTTTTAAATTTGTTTTAGGTATCAAAATGTGATGCCTTATATCAGTCTTCAAACCGTATTCGCGCAGCACTGACTTTATGAGTTTCTCCATGTCAACACAGAGAGGCAGAAAGCAATCAGACCGATGAGGAAAGGTAATGGGAGCATGGAAGAGCAGCAGGCTGAGGCAATTGTTGCTGCACATTCTAACAAAACTAAGTTCACACTTTGCATGAGACAGACTGAAAAGGTTAATGTTACAGCACTTAACGGTTTCTTCACATCCCTAAGCACAGCTGTCACCACATACTTCCACAGCAGCACTAATCACTTCACAAGAGTCAGAAGCACTGGGACAAAACCTCATGGTGATGCCTCCTGTTCCCAGGTGTCTTTACTCAGAAGTAAGACCCGCTCCTAAATAAGTACTCAGACAGTCAGAGCCTGACACTTCCTGCCCGCCTGCTTTTAACTGTAAGAATTATGGGCAAAATGCTACCTGCTCATACATGTGGGGAAAATGAAAATCTGGGGAAAATGAAAATCTATTAAATACATATGTGAAATTGGGTGCCCCGGCACTCTGCCCGGAAAAGAAAGAAATCCACAAGGATAATGATTTACATCACAGTTGAACCATTTATCTTCATTTCCTCAAAACAAGGGTACAGCTCCCAAAGTTAATACACAGTCTTTGAACTGGGTTTGCGGTTCTACACACTGGTAAACTTAAATATAACCAAAGTCAATTGAATTTAAAGAACCTGTGTAGATAATTGTACACTGACTCCCCACAGCTGGTCCAAGGCTTTCCCAAAAAGGAGTTTCTATACAGATAATCTTACAAAGAAATACAAAGGGGAAATTTAGACATATTTATAGAGTATGGTATAGTTACTAACAGAATAAGATTCCTAGTTCTGCCATTGTTCAAGAAGTTGAAAGACACACCCGAATGCAACCAGAAAGTGTCCATACCCAAGCAATAAAAGGTATAAAATAAACTCAGTTACTGCAATAAACCACTTCTCAAACTGCATTTTCACATTTAGAAAATGAATCAGAAAACAAAAGTGTTTATTTAGAAGGTGTTGAACATTTTATACCAGGTGTTTGCACATGTGAGCTCACCTAAGTGATATATTGGCACAAAAGCTACACAGAAGATTCACCAGGACTGCCTAAGAAATTCTATAGCACTCAATGCCATATTGAAAAAAATAGATGTCCTTTTGTAATCATAAACATCCTGGACTAAGAATATGTCATTCTTTCTCAAACTGTAACTGAAAACATGCAGTTAATTCACAGTTAACAGGCTGTTTTAAGACAACATGTTTCAGCAATACACTCGAATGACTTCTAATTGTTTGACAGAAATAATCATTGATACACCGTAATAGCAAGATTATTTCTGAAGTACTCTTGAAAAACCTAGTTTAGCTAAAGAGAAAAAAACACTGCATTTTATATCTGTGCCTCACAATAACAACCATTTCATTTTAAATAAAACTTAGCCTTGAGAGAAAATATGCTGCCATGAAGCAAATGACAGGAACCATTACTGACATTGCTAGAATAAAAGGTGACTAGTATTGTTCCTATAATACCTTGTCATTAGGTGCCCGCACAGATTTATCTGCATACAGAGATTACCTGGCTTGCATTAAAACAGAATGTTGTATTACTGTATCATAATTCTTCTGAGTTCTACATTTTTTTCTCCTTTCACCATTTCTATTAATACTACACTAAAAAGGACAGATTCATTCTAAGAGACGTTTACTGGACTGTCACTAATCAACAGGCATACATGTTTGCTGCTATATATCTAGGAAACACAGCTGACATTCGCTTTCAGATGTGAGTCCCTTCTCCAACAGAAACAGTGACAAATCTAATTTTAATTTGTCGTTCCTGAGAGTTTAGGCTTCACAAATCGTCAAATTATGCTCAGGCAAACAGTTACTTTGCAATAAGCTGGCTATAGCAAATGCAGGTTTTGGGTCTATATCGAGCACCTCTATTATTTAAAAACAAAAAAGAATCTGAAGTTGCAAGAGTTTAAAAAACTAAATAGGCTGCTTCCATATACCCACAAGAGCATTTCATACTCTCAATTAAAACTTCATGCAACATGCTCATCATATTCCAATGTGTTCCAAAATATATTTCAAAAAATATTTTACACACTCTTTTGATAAAGTATACTCAAAAATTTTGTAAAAAAAATATGAACTCCATCATGAAACAGACACCTTGAAGAAATAAGCATGCATAATGCTATGTGGAAGGGCAGTTTAAAGAATGCATTCTTGCACTCAACAAGAAATCAGACCTATTTGATTCAAATTAATTTACTTCTGGGTAGGTACTGCTAGCATTGCAGTCTCAATAAGAATACTCCTAACTTTACCCATCCCTGTCCCTTTAATACCGATGAGTTCCACAAACAATCTTTCCCAGAAATCATATCACTTTTCACTTTAAAAGGAGCATACTTTTTTTAAAAAATTAAAAAACTTCCTGCCATTATATCAATAAACCTAATATAGGATCATGGCTTTGCATGGCAGTGAGGGGAATCTGTTACAAAATAAAATCTTATACACATTAACAGAGCCATAAACCCCTATCATGCAGAGGAATTTATTTCTGTAAACATATGTAGAATAATACAATAAAATTCCCTATATTTGATCTAGCAAAACAGAAGTGGAAGTGGAAGGGAAGAAATAAGGTGGCACTTTCAATGCCCGCTGTGTTTTCTATTGAAGTGAGCAGATGACTGATACGCCTTCTACCAAGTCAAAAGAACTATGTTGATTTAATAGCAGCTGTAGATAAATCAATAGGCTCAAAGTTACTCTGTTATTATGTTATCATCATAATAATTTTGTGTCATTTTGCTAGACTTGCATTATAAACAAATGATAAATAAAAGTCTGATTTGTTCATCTCAGAAAATTTCCATCTATTTTTACACTTTTGTTCACCAACGGAATAGGAAGTAGAGAAGGGAGAAGGTTAAATATGCCAGTCAAATAGTTTTATCATGCCTAGTGACAGCTCCATTACTTCACAAAAATGCTCATGTAACAATTCCCCACCATCAATAACTATGATGAAATGCCAGTTAATTAGATAAACATTTAAGTCACTAAAGATATCACTTTATGTAAAGTTATGCAATATAAAGTTTAGTTTCAATAAAGGTATATATTAACTGGGGTCAAAGAGCCTGAAATTTCCTTTTATTGGATCTAATAACACTAGATTAGACCAGTGGATTAAAAACAACATGCAAGAGAATTTCTTGCGTACCGCTATCATGCTGATTTTGTATCATTAAAATGACTCCTAAACAAGCAGATTAGCTGATTAATTGATGATTAAGACTGCGGGAAGATCGGTCATTACATCCAAATATTTCTTGCATGCACAACAGAGCTAACTAATTGACAACCATGCACATACCAGAATGATAATTTGCCCCAAAGTAATATTTTAAAAGCACACATAAAACATATGCCCACAAACACATTCTTCTTGCAGCATTGTTACGTACAATAAAAAGTTGAATTTCTAAGCTCTCAAATCCTACTGTGAAAAAACTCTACATGGTTGGAGTAGATAGGGAGGAGCAAAGGAAAACAGTATCAACCATTTAAGAAATAACTACATAAACTAGCACAAGTAAAAATGTGATTAGCATCAGAACACAAAGACAATTGCATTTTTACTCTAACATGCTTACAGAATTATATTCTTCGGCAACTTACAATGGAAGATATTGGTAATCGAGATTTCATGCTGAAAGTCTGCCATCAGAAAGGAGTTGGAGAAAGTTCCTTGATGTATCAGATGTATTGATTTGGGGAGGAGTGAGGGAAAGGGGTGTAGCTGCCACTCGTTCTATGCTCTACTATGTCTTCATGAAAAGAACCTGAAGCCATTGCTTATCGTCCAGCAGTAAACAACTTCTAGTAGGCTATCCCAATGGCATACATCCCACTTCCCCCTGCCTTGCAGCTGGTTATAATAGAATAATCTGCTTTCTTAGGTGGATGGGTAGGTGCCTGGGTGGAGAGAGGAGGATAGCCAGGTACACACAGTTTGTATAACAATTGTGTATCTTTATATGCATCACACAGCAACACTTAATCTCACTGGAATCATTATATCAGATTCAATTATTTGCTTTCTTTTTTTAAAAAAAAAGCATTTAAAGTCTGACTACATATTTTTTGTTTTTATCAGCTAGTGAATAGACACAAAAGGCAACAATTTCTCAGCGAGAGTCTGTTTCTAGAAACAATTCTTTCCTACGTTAACTGAAACAGTCTAGCAAAGAAAACTGAAGACTTCCCTGGAGGTTGCAATGAAACTTCACCTAATCTGTAGTTTTCTAAAGCTCATTATGCAGAGCACTCTAGTTATAAAAAGGTATTCCTGACCTGAATTTGTCGGTAGCTGTGTGTCCTGCTTACGACACAAATGCTTACAGTATGAATTCCTGTTTTGTGCACTTGTCAAAGTGGAACTATAAGGGAGGAGATGTTCTTTAAAAAGATCCTCCTGATTGGTGCAAAGCTGTGCCAATTTCCTGCCATACCTATTAGTGATGGTAACAGAATTCCACGACAGAGAAGTTATGACAAATGCCACAGAGTGAAGATCTTTCTTGAGATTCTGCTCCGCAATCTAACCCTTGCAACCACTACTTGGAAAACAATTTCAAAATAGTATTATGTCATCCATAATCCTGAAGATGCAATACTCAGGAAGCAGAAAAAAGTCTCAGCTAATGAACACTAAAGGTAGCACAGCATCTCAAGTCTTCCTCTACAAATGTGTGCATGCTTAAAAGACTGGTGCATCTGACAGTCGCCATCTGTATCTATATAAAGAATATAAATGCCTCTCTATGTGGCGCAACACTGAATCGAGCTAAGATCTCCTGGCTTTGTCAATCTCAAAAAGAGATTTCCAAGAAAAAGTAGAATACGAGCTAGATCCATCCTATTTACCCCTGCTTCCTTCCTGGAGGTTTATACATTATTATTATTATTATTATTATTTTGCTTAAGAAGAAATGGGATAGTCACCTCAAAAATCAGCTTTCAAACTTAGTTCTAACTTTTCAATTTTTTTCAAATTTTTTGCCCTTCCTTTCTTTTTTAGCACTTCATTGTGACAAGTGGCTCCTTGAGAGATGCACCCCTTGACAAATGGCTTCTTCAAAAGAGACACAGTAGCTTTCATTTCCTGACCACAACATACTTTTAATTCGTACCAGCCAAACTGCCAGAGTGTGATCCACTCCTACATTTCAGCAGCATTTCAGGATCCTGTCACTGACAGACCACTTCTTTGGACAAAACAAAACAAAACAAAATGAAGACCAAACAATAACTAGGCACGTTTGCTGACAACCACAATTGCATTGTGCTTTTATTTTGTAATTCACATGCCTGATTATATTATATTTTCATTTTCTCGTTTCCTCTCTCCCACATCCACCCCCAAAATTTTTTTAAAAAAATATTGTCCTAGCCAAGATAAGGAAAATGTAAGAGGTAGTGGAGATATGGAGGAGGAGAAGGAAAGAGAATACAGTGGGACAGGATGGAGGATGAAGGCCACACAAAGTATCGCCCAGCCATGATTATTGTATATTACTACTGTTAGAATTATAATCATCATTGCCACCATCATCATCCAGAAATTGCATTTAAACAGTGGCCACCATCCCACCCCATCCAATTTCAGCCCTCAGCACACTATCCAATTCCCGATTTAAAATTTATAAATGTAATATCCTCATCACAAGCAGCAGGTCCAATCTGCTGTGAATATATATTACAGCTTTAACATCACAGAGGGAAATCTCCCATCTGGCAATCACATTCGCTCCAACAGCTCTAGGAAAGAAAGGGGGGTTGGGGGAGAGAGAGCAAGAGAGAGAGAGAGAAAGCCCTGTCTTTCGGCTCTCATCCCCTCCCCCTCCCCCTTGAAAACATGTCTCACGGCAAATTATGTGCATCTAAAATAAACAGTCGCCAGTATTGATCGCCTCAAAGTCAACAAGTACCAAATGCAAAAAAAGCAAAAAAAAATCCAATCAGATAAACATTCCTATTGTAACCAATTGCTTGAGGTTACTTTGGAGATGCAGAAGAGGCACCTCCAAGCATCAGCCAAGGAGT
This sequence comes from Anolis apletophallus, assembly GCA_030556195.1. Lineage (NCBI taxonomy): Eukaryota > Metazoa > Chordata > Lepidosauria > Squamata > Anolidae > Anolis > Anolis apletophallus. Next base: position 151,180,245 of record JARBWK010000002.1, read on the forward strand.
GCAAATTGGACAAGTGTTCTCAAGCATTACTTTGGATCCTGGTTTGCGATGCTCCAAAGCATCCAGGATCCCTCGGCCCGCTACTACCACTGCTGGCTATGAGTTTTTGCTCCACTCTTAATTTGTTTCTGCCCCAGGCTATGAGAAGTCAGTCTATTCCCCATCCTTCCTGGTCCTAGGAAAGTATTAATTTTTGTCTGTGCGTTGATGTGCAGAATGTAACTCTGCCATTATCAGTTCGACAGTCTTCCTCACCTTGGACTTGAGCATGTTGGAGAACAAAAATCGAAGTTGAAATTCCTATACTCCATTTCATCAGACTCACTGACACCCCAAATCCCCCACAATTTTAAATAATTTTTGCAATAATTTTTGCAAAGTCTGTTCCAAGCACCACATTCTTGCACTTGTACAAAGGAGCAATGACAAGCAGTCATATTTTGGGTTAGGGGGGGGGGGAGAGAAGAAAAAATACAGGCCATTATCAAAAGTGGACGCTGGCAAGAGAAGGCAAATAATTGTGGGGGTGGTTTTCCTACCTATATTAAACATGGTATTCATGTATCCTAATCTAAAACCACAGTTGAGGGTTGTCTGCTATAGTATAGAAAAAATAGATATAAATAGATTTATATTCTTTTATATGTATTTATATTATATTTATTATTTAATTATTGATATTATATTTATATTTATATTATTCACAGGCAGAAATATGGGCATGTTGTCCCCACAACTGCACTATCCCTTTAACAATCAGCAATTTTACTAATTTACATACTATACCAATGTAAACAGTCCACAGCCAGCAACATGCAACTTTCGGTTTTACCCAGGATAACAAAAGTAACGCCACAATCAAAGCAGGAATCGGAAACAAATATGATCATACGCAACACACAATGGCTTATTTATACAGTTGGAGCATTCACCACTGACATCAAACATTTATCTCTATGTATCCATATGCAAAGCCTCCAGAGATTTCCATCATGCGGTTTTAAAAAATCACCATCTGAAGTACAACAAACATTTTTAGAAGCAAAAGAAAAGGGAGGTAAATAGGAAGTAGATTGCAAAACAGACATACCATAAACACTGGTGCTACTGATCATTTCTTGATGGCAGCACAAAAACAGCTGAATGGGATTTTTCTTCTTTTTCTTCCTCCTCCTCTTCTTCTTCTTAGGAGCAGGAATTCCAAAGGTTCCTTTTCATTAAAGCCACTTTTTTCCCTCTCAGCTATCAAATGTCACTTGCCTTGAAACGTGGGCCCTTTCGTCAGGTATTCATTTAACCTACATGCATATAATTAAGTGGGAAAGCAACATCAACAAAAAGGGGGATCTCAGATCACAAGAGAAGAAAGAAAGGGGGGGAAAGAGAGAGAGATTGAGGGAGAGAGAGAGAGAAGAGCGAGCACATGACCACGAATACAAGTCGATGTCAATTTCACTCACTTCCCATTGAAACTAACAAGAGCTCCAGGGAGGATAGTAATAGGATCAGTGGGTTGTATATACCATTAAATTATACATCTTTCTCTCCCTCCCTGGCCAACAATACGCCCACCGTGCTGCCTATGCCTCTCTCTCTCTCTCTCTCTCTCTCTCTCTCTCTCTCTCTCCACCCCCCTTTCCATAAAACCACATTTCCCTGCATCGCCTCCTCTGACACCTTCACGCCCCCCTTTCCTGAGAAGGCAGGCAGGCACCCCTTCCCAACTCCCTCCCTCCCTTCCCCTTATTTGCACTCATTTGCTTAAAAAGTTAGTTTCCTCTCCCGCCTCTTTAGGCGCCGCTTTCTTGTTTTTGCCTGGAAGTTAAACAACAACAATAACAATCTGATCTCTCTAGAAACGGGAAATCAACTCACTTTTGTCAGGAAAAGAGCGAAATCCCGCTATTGTTTTAAGAGAATCCCACAAAGAAAGAGACAACAAAAAAAGCAAAATAAAGAAGGAAAACAGGCAAGCAGCGCCTGGCTTTGGAGCCTCTTGACTTCCCACTGAAAGGGGGAGAGAGAGAGAGAGAGAGAGAGAGAGGCCAGGCCTCTTTCCCCAGCTAGAAGGCTGATGGGAGCAGCACATGGGCAGAGAGAGAGAATAAACACACGCACCTTCTCCCCTTCTGTGTGTGTTCTCTGGCTACACAGTCTTTGGGCGCTTCCTCGATTTAAAAGGCGAGCGCTGAGGGAGCCACTGAGGGGAGAGAAACGGGAAAGAGGGAGAGAAGGGGGAGAGGGAGGGAATCCAAGGAGGGCGTCCGGGCTCTTCTTACCGGCGTTGGCGAGAAGGGAAGCCTCGGGGCTCTCAAGCAGAGGCGCCGGGGCTCAAGTTTGCAAGGCTGCGCGCGGCAGCGAGAGCAAAAGCAGCGGCAGCGGCAGCAGCAGCAGAGGCAGCCTCCTCCTCCTCTGCCATGTTGGAATTTCCCAGCCCAAACAGCTGCGGTAGAGGCGGCTTCGCCCGGAGCCCGCATCGCATGCCAGCCAGCCAGCCGCGGGGACGCCTGCGCACACCAGCGCCGAGCCAAATTCAAATCGCTTTCGCCGGGACCCGGGCTCGCCTGAGGAAAGCCTCGCGTTCATTCACACACACACACACCGCACACAGCACACGCCTCCAGCCCCTGGGCCGCCCAGGGCCGGGGTCAGGGCAGCCCCGGACCGCCCTCTGCCTGCCTTCCCCAGGAGGGAAGCAGGCAAGGCGGGAAGGGCGCTCTCCTTTTCCTCTGGCCCCGGCCCTGCTTGGCTCTCCAGGCTTCCTTCAGAGCCCAGGTCTCCCGCGAGGCAAGCCACGCTCATCCGAACACAGCGCCCTACCACGCAGCCCTATATCCCAGAATAGGAAGGCAGGGAATCCCACAATATCTGAGTGTGCACGCAGGGCCCTTCCACACAGCCCTATATCCCAGAATATCAAGGCAGGAAATCCCACAATATCTCATTTTGGGCTCCGGGCCCTTCCACACAGCCTTATATCCCAGAACATCAAGGCAGGAAATCCCACAATATCTGAGTGTGCACGCAGGGCCCTTCCACATAGCCCTATATCCCAGAATATTGAGGCAAGGAATCTCACAATATCTGAATGTGGGCTTAGGGCCCTTCCACACAGCCCTATATCCCAGAATATCAAGGTAGGGAATCCAACAGTATCTGAGTATGCACTCAGGGCCCTCCCACACAGCCTTATATCCCAGAATATCAAGGCAGGGAATCCCACGTGAGCTGATTTTGCGTTCAGGGCCCTTCCACACAGCCCTATATCCCAGAATATTGAGGCAAGGAATCTCACAATATCTGAATGTGGGCTTAGGGCCCTTCCACACAGCCCTATATCCCAGAATATCAAGGTAGGGAATCCAACAGTATCTGAGTATGCACTCAGGGCCCTCCCACACAGCCTTATATCCCAGAATATCAAGGCAGGAATCCCACGTTAGCTGAGTTTGCGTTTAGGGCCCTTCCACACAGCCCTATATCCCAGAATATCAAGGCAGGAAATCCCACAATATCTGAGTGTGGGCTTAAGGCCCGTCCACACAGCCCTGTATCCCATAATGTGAAGGCAGGAAATCCCACATGAGTTGAATGTGGGCTCAGGGCCCTTCCACACAGCCCTGTATCCCAGAATATCAAGGCAGAGAATCCCACAATATCTGACTGTGGGCTCAGCAGGGGCGGTCTAAGGAAAATTTAAATGGTAGGCGAACATTATTTTGGTGCCCCCCCAAAAACATTATTTTGCCGCCCCCCATGTAAAACAAATATACAATTATAATATCACAATACCATTAGTAGTATTATATTGTATCAATGTATATACAATATATTATACCATACTCATACTATATTATATCATAATTATATTATACTACATTACAATATAATTATATTATAATATATTGACATTACAATACAATGTAACATTCTATTATATTATTATAAAATAATAAATAAAATTATTTATGTAAATGAAATTATCCTCTACTAAATATTTTCATTACTCCTATAAAACTCAAATAACCCAAAATAAGGTAAAATAAAATATTATATATTACTATTTTGTACAATACCACTATACTGCAATATTGTTTCTAATATTACATGTAATATAAAATATATCATTATTCTATTGTTATATTTTATTTGTATTATATTGTATGACAATATTAAGCAGAACTGTATAATAATCAACAAGAAATGCAATGCAAATGCATCAAAATCAGAATATATTACCTACCACCTGTCTCATAATTCATAGGAGTCTCCCATAAGTCCAAAATTAGGATCCCAATGTAAATGTAAATAGAAAAACAGCCAAAATGTTCAAATGAGGTCGAATACAGGCAGCGTGGTCTGGGCAAACTTGGGCCCTCCCTCCCTCTAGGTGTTTTGGACTCCAACTCCCACAACTCCTCATAACCTCAGGCCCCTCAGGTCTAGACAGAAATAGTGCCGAAGAAAGTAAGGAGGGAGAGAAGAGGTCACAGAGGAGGAGGAGGAGGAGGAGGAAAGCCCTTCATTCATTCCTTCACTTACACTTCCTTCACTGATTATTTTCTCCTTCCCTGCAAACGCGCGCGCGGCGGAGACAAAAGGAGAAGGGAAGCACTCCCTGCCTGCCCGATAGGGAGTGCTTTGCTTACAGGCTTCTGCGCAAGGGAGCTACTGGGCATGCATGGAGGTTTTCGCGGATGTGCAGTTGCTCCTGCACTCAACTTCAGCTCTGGAGCAACTGCGCCTGCGCGAAAACCTCCGCGCATGCCCAGAAGCCGCGTCGGAACACACAAGGCCGGGGCCCAAAAGCAGGCAGCTGTGGCGCTGCCTGAGGAACATCGGCAGGGCCAGGATGGCGCCCCATGCGGCCAGGATGGCGCCCCCTTTCCAGATGGTGCCCTAGGCGGCCGCCTACTTGGCCTACCTTGTAGGACCGCCCCTGGGGCTCAGGGCCATTCCACACAGCCCTATATCCCATAACATCAAGGCAGGGAATCCCAATAGATCACATTCTCAGCTGCTGCAAGAAGATTGTCCAAACAGACTACAAGCAGATGCATAATACCATTGCTCAGATGATTCAAATACCATCTGCCTGTGACAAAGAACTGGTGGGACAACAAGCCTGAAAAAGTTACAGAACATGAACACGTCAAACTACTCTGGGACTTCTGAAGTCAGAGTGACAGAGTTTTGGAGCACAATACTCCCGACCTCACAATCGTGTTAAAAATCAAATAGACTGTCGATGTTGCAATCCCAGGTGACAGCTGGATTGAAGAGAAACAACTGAAAAAGCTGATACAATACAATCATTTAAAGATTGAACTGCAAAGCCAGTAAAGGTGGTCCCAGTGATGATCAGCACACTGTGTACAGTGCCTAAAGACCTTGGCCTGCACTTAAACACAATCGACGCTAACAAAATTACCACCTGCCAGCTGCAAAAGGCCACCCTACTGGGATCTGCATGCATTATTCACTGATACATCACACAGTCCTAGACACTTGGGAAGTGTTCGACGTGTGATCCAATACAACAGCCAGCATAGTGATCTTGTTTGCTGTGTACTAATCTTATTATGTTTATAATAATAGTAATAATAAACAGTTCATTTTATTTGGCAGTCCAGAACCTGTCCCAGTTTCTAAAGGACTACAAGATCTCTCTGCATACTGTTTCCCCAGACTATGTCTTTGAATTCAGGATACCATTTCATTCATTTAATAAAATGGAGTGTAGTACACAAAAGCTTATGGCTTGGATTCAGGCTATCTGAGACTATTTGTCCCCATATGAGTTGGCCCACTATGCCTGCAGATTGTGCAGCCATGACTTCAGCTATGTATAGCTTGAAAATACACCACACCACACTCACAAACTTTGCCATTTTATATAAGGGACACTATTTTACTACACCATTATGTACAAATGGGACTTGACCCTCCAAAAACTGTGGTATTTGTGGGAAGTCCAGGAACCAACCCCAGAGGATATTAAGTACCTACTGTGCCTGGGCCTTGGGGATGGTTTTTTCCAGTTCCATCACTATTGTTCAATTGAAGAGGGCTTTCTTTGTGGTTTCTCCCAGACTGCACATTTCCCTTCCATCGCAGGCTAGACTGGCTCTCTTACTGCTCTCCTTTGGTTAGACCTTTTTATTTAAATAGGTAAACAGGAGGGTATTTTTTAATCTTTATTGGAATGTATTAAATCATTGCTTCTTAATATGTAGATCCCAATTCCTTAGCTCAAAGTTGGGGTCCCAAAAGCTTTTTCTAAATGTCACCTAGTGACTGTTTCAGACTCTGTACTAGATGCTTCAGCTGTACTTCACAAAAATAAAAACAGGCTGTTTATTCAGCCTGGCAAATGCTGATTTGTTTTCAGTAAATGTTAGGTTTTTATACCTATTTTATGTATTGATATTCCCAGGATCACATAAAATTTTCTCTGGCTAGAAGGGGTCCCAAATAGAAGTTTAAATTCCATATGATTTTACCTTTTTAAAAAAAAATGGTATTCTAATATATTTTTAAATGAAGTTAACATTTTTATCACCAGATTTTTCTTCTTTTTTTAATCTTATGGTAAGCCAGTTTATGTTCCATGCTGGTAGAACCATGGGATACAAATTTAGTGGCGCAGCTGGCTGGGTGTCAGCTGCATAAGATCTCTACTGACCACAAGGTCATGAGTTCGAGGCCTGCACGGGTTGGGGTGAGCTCTCGATCAATTTGTGCAGCTCGTTGTCGACCTTTGCAACCCGAAAGACAGTTGCATCTGTCAAGTAGGAAATTTAGGTACCACTTTGTGGGGAGGCTAATTTAACTGATTCATGGAATGTTAAATTGCCTCTATGTCTGTCCAGATGTGTTGTATGTCAATGGCATTTAATGTTTGCCTATATTTGTGCATTGTGATGCGCCCCGAGTCCCCTGTGGGGTGAGAAGGATGGAATATAAATAACGTAAATAATAAATAAATAAATAAATGTGGCATAAGCTGTAATAAATATGACATTGAATTTCTATAATGGAGAGGTAGTAGGTTTGGGGGGAAATTTCAGCCCCTAGGATCTGCCAGTTGGATTCAAGAACAGCCAAACACACACACAATCCCAAATAAGTAGTTTTAAAATGCTGACATTTACTTCAACCTAATCAAAAGGTGATTTGCTTTTCCTGGAAAGATCAAGAAGAGGCGAGTCACTTTCTGTTATTGGCTACAAATAGAGGTGGTTCAAGGAGTCCACAAAAACGAATGCCTCCCCAGGGCTTCTCTTCTCTTTTCCCATCCCTGGTCCAATTAACGTCTTCTTAAAAATGGGTTGTAGGAGGCCTTATATGAAAGCCTCCTACAACCCATGGTCTACACGAGCTTCCCTTTGCAAAAAATCTACTCCTGTTATCTCATTCTGAGTTTTTAACATTTTTTCATGTACATGTGGCCCACTGCGTTGTTTGTGATTTTAGATATTACATTTGTACAGTGTATTGCTTTCTTATTTATATGTTTGTATTTTACTTTATTGTTGTTGATGTTTTGATTTTTGTTTTATTGTAATTCGATTTTTGGGCTTGGCCTCATGTAAGCCATCTCGAGTCCCCATTGGGAAGCTGGTGGCAGGATATAAATAAAGATTATTATTAGTATTATTATTCTCTATAATGCAAATCTCACAAATGACTTAATCACATACAATAAAACCAGTGTTTCTACACACATAAGAAAATGCAAGTGACAGTGCCCTTCACATAACATAAGCTTCAAATGTGGGTTAGAGGTATGCTGACGTTTTTAAAGTGGGGTTTTTCCTGATTATTTCTAAGCCAGTTGGCAAGTGTCTTGTCCTTCAATTCTCCACATAGAGACATGTAAAAATACCCAATTTAACATGTGATGATAATTCCCTCTTGCCCCTTTATAAACAATGATGACGTTACTATGGAGGGAGGAGCTGAGATGGGCAGTATTGATTCCTTTCTTCCGCCATTACTGTTTTGGGACTGAGGAAGCCAAACATTTAAAGATACTAAAAACATTACTGAGAAAAACACAGTAAAGCATGCAAATCTTGCGTTTGTCTCTCAGCTTCCTCTTTTAACATTTCCCCTTCCTGTGTTATCTCCCTTCTTGTAAAAGTCTTTTTGAGCACTGACCTACTATTTTCTCAATTGTCTCTCTGAAATTCCAGCTATGCTGTCAGGCTTTTGTTTTGCCTATCCAAAGGATAGCAGAGAGAGGGGAGGGGGAACTAATGCTTATTTACCCCTTCCCTCTTTTTCCCAATTCTGCAACCTAAGAATAACTTCTCTATATATGTTCTTGTGAGTTTTTCAGGTTTTAATTGAACTCCCAAGATTAGAAATAGAAAAGTTTATGGTTTTTTAAAAAAAGAAAATGGGATAGGGACAATGGGAGAAAGAAGTATTTACTATTTGATGGCAAATCAAATGAGTAAATCTTAAAGAAAGTGGAGAGAAGGATTAGATGTGATGGGGGTAGAAAAATCTTTTGTTTAATTTCAAAATGGGGTATGGTGAAGCTTAAGGGAAAACCTATGATCACAAACATTTTAATTATCCAATGGGATGAAGTCCTTAGTGTGAATCCCATCAATGATGAAGTATAAGTTACAGATGCAGCTTGCCCTAAGACATATTTTGGGATGGGAGAAACAAAAATGCTCTGAAGCTGCAGTCTTAAATATTCTGATCAAGTCCCTTATCATATTCATGAATATAATTAGGGAGTACACCTAGAGTCAGATACAGGCTTACTTGGGAGTACAACTAGTTAAACAGAATTGGATGTATATCTGAGTAGAGGATTTCATTGTCTCCCTTGCTACCCATTGTATTGTTAGTCACTGACTAAGATAAATATCTCCATTTGTAAAATAGGAATGGTTAATACTGAATTTTGGCATCAGTCGCAGATATTCATTTAAGCCTAAACAGCAATTGCCCCACAACCCATTTAAAATAGTTAACTGCTCTCCTTTATTCTCTATTAGTAAACACTGTTACTTAACAACATAATATGAGCTGTGAAAGTTAATTGCCAAGATTCTAAACAATGAGAGTGCTTCTTTACAAATCCTTTGCTACTTATCACTTTGGGTGTATTCCTAGCTAGAAGAAAGTGGTTGAGAATAACTGACCACAATGCTGCATTTTCTCTAGAGTGATGGCCAAAATGTATCTGTTGGTATATAATTTGATATTGCATTACTCAGTGATTCATAGCTGATTTTGTGAAGGACCTATTTCAAATTCTACTGCATTTAAAGTGGTGTGAAACAATGTGAAAGATCTGTTTTTGGTGTTAGATCTTGGTTGGCAATTTCATACCACTGAGTGTCACTTTTTGACACTTTCCAATTCTTGAGTGATTGTCATGCACATGTGTATTCACACCTAACACTTAGCATGGGATGCTTGGTGATAGAATAAAACCCTGACATATTTTGCTACGTAGATTTGGATTTGAGGACTTAAGCTTGGTAGTGTTGTAATATAATTTCTTGATGTTTTACTTAATGTTAAACTGTTTTACTGATTGTTTGTGTGTTGGCATCTAATGGTTGCCAGTTGTTAGCCACCCTGATTCTCCCTTCGGGGGTTGGGAAGGACGGGATACAAAAGTTAGTAATAAATAGATCCACCAGTGGTCTTTTATTTTTACAGTCATTCTCAAAACCCACATCAGAATCTGAAACCTTTAATCCACGACACATTGAAAGTCTGCACTTAGTTCATCTCAGTATTTCAACTCAGGGTTTCTATGCTCTTTCTGCCACTTTGGGGGGGGGGGTGTTTTGTTTTTGTTGCATGCATGATTACCATTGGTTGGATCTAAAGTCACATTTCATGTCCAAGTTGAAAACCAAAATCTATCTATATGTTGCAACTAGAGCTTGAACCGGACCTTGAGTAAACCAACACACAGTTTCTGCGGTTAAATGCTTTATTAAAAATAAATGAAAGAAGCAAAAGGCAAAAATAGAAGTCAGAAAGGTTGCACCCAATCCCAGATACAGGCACACCAAAAGCTTGAGAAGTTCCAAACTTAAGCAAAGTAGAAATGCTGCAAATGGCTAGTCCTTAATGTTCTGGAGTCAAAGCTTAGCAAAGTAAAGTTCCAACTAGAAGGCCTCCATGGCCCAACGCAGTTCCAAAGACAAGGCAAGGAAATCAAAAGTTGACTCGAGATGCGGAGCTCTCTCTGGACCCAGCTTTTAAGGGCCCCGATGACTCCGTTCCCGAATACGTTGACTGCGTCGGACAACTTTCCCAGGATTGGCTGGGAAGGTTTCGGTTCCCACCGCTTCTTGGCCAGATTGGACTGTTCCCTCATTAGAGCAAACACCTGGAGGTTGGGGAGTATCACTAGTCTCATGAATCTTAGCTGGCTTATCGGTGCGGGAACCAACAGGGATGCGCCTGGCCTTGGAGGCTTGGAGTTCACTTGGAGTTGGCTGCAGAGGCCTGCTTTCAGACCTTGTTGAAGCCGGGGCTGTAACATGGCGTTGCTCTGGTTTGGACTTGGAAAGTGTCTGGGGCGTGACACCAGAAAGTTGTGTTTCAACTCATGTTTTCTCCTTCTGTGTTATATAGGAATATGTTTGCTGATCTGTTCTGCTATACGGATCCACATCATTGATCTCATTGTCTTTTGTGAAGTCTTTATTCCAATTTATTAACCTTTTGAAACCATCCTGAAGAAACACATCAAATTTCTGTTCTAGCATCCAGCAATGGAACTATTTTGATCAAGTTTTGTATTTATGCTCATATGGACATCCTGGACATCTTTGTGTAATTATGTAACTGATTGAAATAGTCTGACTTCAAAAACAACCACACAGACTTTGATCAGTTCTGTAAGAAAACTAGTATGGAACAAATGTTGAGGATTGTAGGTGCCATCGCTCATTTGTTTTCTTCAAATGAGATACAAAACTATTGGCCAAAAACCAGGCAATGTCAGGCAATTTTCCTACAACACATTTCCCGTATTCACAGGAGCAGTACCTGCAGTTCCATGTATCCATATCTACCAAAGTATCTCCTCTCTATGCATCTTCTAATTCCTCCAGTGCCATTCTAGAGAATTCCGTGAATACAAAACAATCGTATGAGTGATAGCACCTACCATCCTCAACATTTGTTTCATACTAATTTCCATGCAAAATAGACTGAATAGACGAGTGGTTTTTTTTAAATAAAAAAAAACCCAGCAAGGCTGTGCCACATTTGATACTGCATTATTATCTGTGGTTTTGTATGTTCATACCTAGTCTAGGAACTTATCTGATGCAGATGTAGGATTGTATTGTAACATATACTATACAATCCCTGTATCTGCGTCAGATAAGCATATGTTACAACTTAAAAATTTGCTTATTTTCCAAAATCTTTCTTCAATCAGAAGCTTAACCAGAATAAACATAACATCAGTCTACTATTACACCTGCTTATTCAAAAGTAAGCCACACTGGTTTCAAAGGAACAAGTGTATCTAGGATTATGACCTGGATTGTTTCCTTCAGGGCCATGTCAGTGTACTCCCAAGAGTGGCATAAGATCCAAGAGCACCATTCAGTTGTTTAAAATGTGTGTGTCAGTGCCAAGCATTTCAGTGACACATTTGGCCATCCACAATGGCACATTCCCAGCTCCTGCCAAGGACTGGTGTAAAAAAGCGGCACATGGTATGGTTGTGTCTGGTATAAAAGAAATCCACTAGGGAACACAACGGTGTAGTAAAAAACTAATGTATCCAAGTCCCAACTGTTTAACTGAAGGTAAACAGTTTTATTATTGTGCATGTGAAGAAATCACACATACCCTTTGGAGCTATATCGTTCCAAAGGGTGTGTGTGATTTCTTCACATGAACAATAATAAAACTGTTTACCTCCAGTTAAACAATTGTGAAGGCTTGACCTAGTGAATGTTTACTCAGAAAAAAATCTCAGTGTGTTCAGTGGAGCCCAGGCAAACATGCAAAGGCTTACAGTCTAAATATAATACTATCAGTACTTAAAATAGTTAAATCCCATTAAACTCATTAGGAGCAACTTTTAATAGAGTAGAATGAGGCATCTGGTTTTTTAAAAAATCACTTGGGTCTCTTCCAGACAGCCCTATATCCCAGAATGTCAAGACAGAAAATCCCACATTATCTGAGTGTGGACTCAAATAACCCAGTTCAAAGCAGATATTGTGAGGTTTTATGCCTTGATATTCCTCACTCACCAATGTGGACCATTTTGGAGTAATGTATTTTGGATTTCAGAATTCCAGAGAAGGGCTACTCAGTCTGGTTTGTAGATGTACAGTACTTCAACTGTCCTCACCAACATTCATACTCATTTCTATCTGTAGTTATCGCTAAGGGTGTGCTTTTGTATAAATGAAATTTATTTTATACTTCCATCTAGGCTGGAAATATACTTCAGGAAAATGTCTTTTATCAAGTCTCTCAAATGTCAAAGATTTGCAACTGCCTGTTTATGCACTCCCAATTCCTTTCCCTTCTATTGGAGAGTGCCATCTTGTCTCATGGAGACTATGGTACCAATCCAGGTATGTTCACGTCCTGTTTTAGTAGAAATTTAAGTACCTTCAACTATTCTCTTAACTTTTCTCTTACATAAAAACCTACATAAAGTTATGTTGCCACTTTGAGGCAAAGTCCTACAAGGACCTTCCGCCTTACCATTAAAACTGTTGTTATTATTATTATTATTATTATTATTATTTTACTGACACAAAAACACAGTATATCACAGCAAATGAGATCTATATGCTGGATTTTGTATCAAAAAATCACAAGTCAAACACTTCCCAAGCATCTAGGACTGTTTGATGTATTTTCGAATGATGCATGCAGATCCAAGTAAGGTGGCCCTTTGCAGTTGACAGATTGTGATTTTGTCAATATTTATTGGTCTCAAATGCCATCTGAGATCCTTTGCCATGGCACTCAGTGTGCCGATTACCACTGGGACCACTTGTACTGGTTCATGCCAGAGCCTTAGCAGTTTGATTTTGAGGTCTTGATAATGGCTGAGCTTTACCTGTTGTTTTTCCTCAATGCTGCTGTCACCTGATATGACGACATCAATAATCCAGACTTTTCATATGGATAAATTAACTCAATGTATGAGCATAAAGCAGAATTTGAAAATATCTAAAATGGAATGGACACTTATAAAGAATTTTTTATTGCAAGAAAACCTGAAATGGTTAATAGATACAAGACAAACTTAATCAACAATCGCCCTTAAGAGAGACTACAACAAGAAACATGCCAAAGATCGGAAGAGCACAAAGATAGAAGAAAGAAAGATTCACCTGAAGTGAAGATGATTGGGAGTTATACTATATTCTCTCTCCCTGAAATACCCTAAAATACCTAACATCACCCAACCCCACCACCCCTACCTTTCATCTCTCTCCCCCTCCACTTTCTTACTTTCCTATATTGTAGAATTGTTCCCCCTCTTTTTATGGTTATTTGAAAACCTTAATAAAAAAGAAATCCAGACTTTTCCACAATCGTGATGTCTGGTGTATTGTGTTCCAAAACGTTGTCAGTCTGGATTCAAAAGTCCCACAGTATTTTTGCATGTTCATTTTCCACGACCTTTGCGGGTTTATGATCCCACCAATTCTTTACTGCTGGCAGGTGGTACTTGTGACATAAGTTCCAGTGAATCATTTGTAGTCTGTCTGTGCGATTTTCTTGCAACAGCTGAGGATATGGCCCATGGTTTCACCAGGATGGTAACAACATCAAAACATCCGGGCGTCCCCTGGGCAACAAACATCCTTGCAGACAGCCAATTCTCTCACACCAGAAGTGACTTGCAGTTTTTCCTGACACACAAAAAAGTTTATTCATGGATAGGTAGACATAATTTGATTTCTTTATGCACAGTGATGTATCCACAGTTATAGCAGTTTAGTTCCACTTTAACTTCCATCATTCCATTCTGTGGAATCTTGGGATTTATTGTTTGGTTACCTAGAAATCTGTGCTGCTAAATAGCTCTAGAGTTGGGAATTTGCATTAAAGCTCTTTCTAACAGTGACTTTTGAGTGCATCACTACATTACAAATCCCAAGATTCTTTAAAAAAAGTTTAAAATTCTAAATCACCTTGTGTCCCACAGTGGAAGAATGGAAGCATGGGAACTGAATAGATAAAAAGATAGCCATGGCAATTAATGTGCCGGCTGCTTTAAGTGTTGGGTTGATACACCCTCCTGAACTTGAAATACCCACTTGAACTACTAAAGTTGGGACATAAATGCTTGAAATGCCCTCCCCCTCATGCCTAGTGATCCATATTGTCCAAGGTGGCAGCAGTAACCATCTGTTAAGTGATAAGTATTAAGGGGCAGTGACATAGAATTCTCCCCCACTACACACATACACACAAAATATTGTGTACCTGCAAAAAGAGTGATGTGCAAAAAGGAAAACATTTCCACTCATAAGAGTTGGTTCACTAACATGATCCAAGATGAGCCTCAAGACTTAAGGACCTTTCAGATAATTCCAACAGGGCAAGCACTACGTAAGCAATATTCTCAGATAAAATTAATTATAGAGCAGAGCTCTGTATTTTCTCACCTCCTGTGCCACTCGCTCCTGGCATGCATGTCATTTGTCAAAATGAATTCCTATAAGTGTAAACAACCCCTGCAACTCTACATCTCTTCCCCCACTGGGTGTATTTCATGAAATAAAAGGATTCTCCCAGAACACACTTATGAATATTTTGACAGCTATATAAGAGCTAACACAACAGAATGGTTAGGAGAATGAGGCATGCTATGGATCAAAATTGCCTCACCTCAGCCAGGTACTTGGATACCTTTAGACAAGCTACTGTCAGCATAGTCCTCTATAATTTAAGGATAATAATATTGGTCTGCCTCAAAAGGTTGTTGAAAATGGTATAGATTGGTCTGATGCATGTTTGTTTGGAAGTCTAAATCCTAGAAAATTCAGTATCAACAAACAATTTTGTTTGCCTGTGATATTATATTAATATTCTGCATTTGTGACCAGACCGTTTAGCAGTTCAGTTTCTACCAAAATATGTATTTTCATATATATAATAACACTGAAAAGCTTTTGGTTCTCCAGATATTTTAGATCACAACTTCCCTAATCACTTACCAGTTACCATTGTATTGTCAAAGGCTTTCATGGTCGGAATCACTGGGTTGTTGCAGGATTTTCGGGCTATATGGCCATGTTCTAGAAGCATTCTCTCCTGACGTTTTGCCTGCATCTGTGGCAAGCATCCTCACATCCTCTAAGGATGCTTGCCACAGATGCAGGTGAAACGTCAGGAGAGAATGCTTCTAGAACATGGCCGTACAGCCCGAAAAACCTACAATAGCCCACTTACCATTGACTATACTTGGTAGAACAATGAGAGCTATAGGCCAAAACATTTGGAGGGCTGAAAATTCCTCATCCTTGATATACAGTTAGTTTTATTAGTTATACTTACATCTCACTTTCATCTAAGGAGCCCACAGTAGTTTTCGCAGCTTTTCTCCCTGATTATCCTTACAACAATCCCATAAGGTAGATCAGAGACTCATCCAAGCTTCTCCTAGGAGTGTGATGACTCAAAGGAGCCTAGGACCCCACATTGTATGTAATTAACTATCTAATATTCTAACCATGACAAATTGCCTTAAATGTTTAGTATAAAATAATTGTTCTCTCCACAAATCCAAATTTATACAAAACTAGCTGAGGACCCGGCTGTGCCCGGGTTATTTGAGGAAGGCATTGTGTGCCAAGGTTGGTTCCTATTAGATGTGTATGTGGCTTGCAGTGGTCTCAGGAAGTTAGTGAAGGTACTGCAAGTCCCATTGGCCATGGTCCATCCCCCTCCCAACAGCACCAGGATGTAGAGTGGGTCATGGGGGCTCTTAGTGCCACGTTTGGTGTTGATCATTCATTGGATGAGGGTCGCAATAGTCTCAGAAGGTGAGTGAAGGTACTTCAAGTCCCGTCATCCATGGTCCATCCCCCTCCAAACAGCACCAGGATGTAGAGTGGGTCATGAGGGCTTTGTGTGCCAAGTTTGGTCTTGATCAGTCATTGAATGAGGGTCGCAGCAGTCTTGGGAAGTGAGGGGAGGTACTTCAAGTCCCATCATCCATGGTCCGCCCTCCAAACTGCATCAGGATGTCCATTGGGTCATGGGGGCTTTTTGTGCCAAGTGTGGTCATGATTATGCACTGGATGAAGGTCGCAGCGGGCTTGGGAAGGGAATGGAGGTACTTGAAATCCCATCCTTCATGGTCCATCCTCCTCTAAACTGCAGTAGGATGTAGTGTGGGTCATGGGGGTACTGTGTGCCAAGTTTGGTCTTGTGGTTCAGGGCCGCCTTGGTCTGTGAGGAATGAAGAGTTTGAAAGTACTACAAATCTCATAACCTGTGATGGTACTTCAAGTCCCATCATCCATGGTCCTCCCTACTCCAAACTGCAGTAGAATGAATCATGGGTCATAGGGGCTCAGTGTGCCAAGGTTGGTTACTGTTAATTCAGGCCATACACAATGTCCCATTAACTGAGGCCTAGTAATGGAAATCAAGTTAATGAAGCCGTACTGTAAATTTTGGGCCTGGTTTGTGATTTGTAGGGGCTACAGTGTTTTCTGGGAAGTGATGCAAATCCCATCATTCGATGCAAACTCCTTTTGGGGCCTCATTCCTATTAACTGAGGCCATCAGGAAAATCTGCCCTAAACTCTCTTTGTAAATGTTCTGGCCTGCTCTGCTGGTAATTGCTAACTTTAAAAGGCAGAATGGCAGGCAGTGTTTTTAAAAGCTGAGGGGAGGAGAAAACAGGATTCCCTGTAATTTGATGTTTACCTGCAGTAATTGCTAACTTTAAAAGGCGGAATGGCAGGCAGCCGTTTTCTAAAAGCTGGGTTTTCACAGAGCCAAGTGGGGAGGGAATGTTGATGTTGCATTTTTCCCCTCAGTGGGAAGAAATCCTATTGTTTGAATGTAGAGGCCTGGATTCTGAGATGCTGGCTAATCAGTAGCTATCAATGCCCTCTGCCCTCTGTGCCAAGGATGGCCAATCAAAGGACTTTAGAAATAGCTGGAATTTTGGAGTGCCAAGGCTGGCCAATCAAAGGACTTTATGCAAATAGCTGGCACTTAGAATTTTGGAGTGCCAAGGCTGGCCAATCAAACGACTTTATGCAAATAGCTGGCACTTAGAATTTTGGAGTGCCAAGGCTGGCCAATCAAAGGACTTTATGCAAATAGCTGCCACATATCCACCCTTCCGCCCTCCGCACACACACATACATACATACATACATACAAACATTCCGCTTTATTAAGGTATACAGACTAGTGATAGCAAAGCAAAAACCACATCACTTTAAAAATTGTTAAGCCTCTTTATGTTCCCTACTTGTTATTCTGTTCTCATGAGATAATTAGAGGCCTGATTTTTTTTCAGTTTTAAAAGACCTGTTAATAGCCTTCACAAAAGAATTTGTCCAGGACCTTGACCTTAAATTAATACAACTGCACCACAACATCAGAAGTAAGATGAATGAAATGACTATTCAACAGTATCAGGGGGTTCGAAGTGGTTCTTTGGCGGCTCAGGTACCATAAAGGCAACAGAGATTGGAACGTCATTGCAACAACCTCTCATAGTATCCCTTTGGAGACATTTTAGGAAGAGTTTGTCAATAAAATATTTAGCGTATTAATGAATGCACATTCCCTTTGTCAAAAGAACAATAGTAGGAAACCAGGAAACTTTAAAAATCCACAGAATGGGATTACAGGAAGGACCTTGGGACCTTCTGGCAAATGTTTTTTATCTTTTCAATGAATGCTACAGAAATCAACCATTCGGTCCTTAGGGTACTATAGCAACAGAAAATAATTGTAAAAATTTGATATATAAATATGTTTGACCAGGTTAATGCATTCCCATGACATAGGTGGTATTTAAGTGCAGCCACACACACACATAACCCATGATGTAAGCGAACCATTTGGGGCAATGGTTTCAGTCACACTAACAGTAACTATTTCAGTGGTTTAGTGTTAAATGAATGCGACCTTCTTCCTGTCTTTAAGCATGGGGATTGGAATATATGGTTCCCTTCTTAACTAACCAGTTTCATTCTGTGCCTTCAAGCCATTTTGGATTTATGCTGCCCCTAACATCATTCTAGCACATTTTTTGTAGAATGTGTTCAGAGGAGATTTGTTTTTGCCTTCTTTTCCCTCTGAGGCTGAGAGAATGTGATGTGGCCAAGGTCATCCAGTGGCCTTCCATGGTGGAGCTGGGATTTGAACCCTGGTCTCCAGAATCCTTCAGAATACATGCTCCTAAAATGTATTTTATGAAATCAGTGCTCAGATACACATTCCAATATATACATTTGAGGCAATTGTGGATTCATCCAGACGGACTCAAAAGTCCCAGATTTTGTTCCCATTTCCCCTCATGTCATACTAGATGAAAATTGACCAATGACCTGATTATACTAGGAGATGACAAAAAGTATTTTGGGATGTGTATATGTGTATATGTCCAAATTAAAATCAGATAGAATAGAAAACAAATCGGGGAGTTTCTAGCCTTTTTAATTATTATAGAAGTGCCTAGAATCATATTTTGAAACTTCCCAGTCTGTTTTAGGCCCAGAGACACTCGCTGGAACACCTCAGCAAGTGAGAGTCCAAAAGTGGCAGGCTGAAACCCAGAACCTCAATCAATGGCTGATACCAAATGAGAGATTCCATCCTGAGCACACAGAAAAATGGGTGACTTGGAAGGCACTGAACAGACTGCACTCTGGCACTACGAGATGAAGAGCCAGCCTTAAGAAATGGGGCTATGAAGTGGAATCCACAACATGCGAGTGTGGCACTCCAAGTGGCCAGCTACTGGTCAAAGGACATTTAATAGAATGCCAAGTGTGACGAATTGCCTGTGCTTTAGGCTGGTAGAAAGCCCAGGTGGAAACCCCCTTTTGGTGGGTTGGCTAGTGTTATGGTCTGTTTGAATAAACTGCCATTTTAAGGATGGGTTTCCCAGATAGGGCTGAGGTAGCCAAGATAAGGGAATGGAACCTTAGAGAGCCAGTGGGCGGAGCTTAGGCCAGGCAGAGAGCAGAATGTCAGTTGGAATTTAAAAACTGACAGTTGGAGCAGTTAGGGAGGCTCAGAACTCTGGGGGAGAGTTCAGTGGTCGTTGGTCAGACCTCTGACAGAGTAGGTCAGAGAGTGAGGTAGCTCCTGAGCGAGCTAGCAGCATTTTGCTGGGTTTTGAGATCTCTGGCCGAGAATAGGCAGAGATAGGTAGTTATTAGGTAGCAGATAATACCTCATCAGTATTATCAGGGATGCTACAGTTTAGTAACATTTATTTAAGTATTGTGCCAGTTTTGTAACCACGTGCTCCATCACAGTTTCCGTAACCATTAAGCAAAGTGCCTGTGATCTCTCACATGTTGTTCAAATAAACTTTTTCATCTTCAACCTTGCCTCCTGGTGCCTCAATCCTCCCAAGGGTTTAATCGTGGTAGCGAGGTTTAGTTAACAACAATAAACAGTTCCCTGATACTTTGCCCAGCCTATTGTGCCCTCACCACTACAGCCCTTGGTGTCCTGCCACGGTTTTGTTGTAAAAGCAGCATAAACCTCCACACCAAGTTTGCAAACTTTGTGGGTTTATAAAAATGCAATACAACTGTTTGGTTAGCTCCTGACACGATAAATAAATTTCCTTTTCCAGGAAAATGTTATATTCTCTTTTTTTGGAGGGGGTGTATAGATTTAAAATGTGTCAGTCCTTGAAAACAAAATCTTTTGGAAGAGGTGGGAAATTAAAGTCCTCTCTAGTACTCACATGCAGACCATCCACCACTATTCTTTACCACAATAAGTCACCATAGCATGAGGTTTCAATATACTCCTAAATCACAGTTGTTTGAAAATTGAATCAGACACTTCTGGTCATTTTGGTTGTGTCAGAAGAAGAGAGGAGAGAGAGAGAGAATGGTTTGAGCCTGAGGCTCATGTGCATAATGCTATCTTAGCATTACATCCATAGCAAATCAATACATTTGCCTCTGTTGCCTTCTAGATGTTTAGGGAAATAAAGAAAAGCTTTATGACTGTGGAGGGGAAACTCTAAAAACAGTTGTACAGATTGGCCCTGGGGGGAAACCAAAGCACATTTGTTATTGTCTGATGCCATCATAGAACCTACAGAGAAAAGCCAGCAGGGGGGAAAAAGAAAAGGAAAAACTAAAGTCTTTGCTTTCCACTTCCATCTCACATACTCTTTTCACTGATAGCGACTAGGCTAGAAAGTAGCTACAAAGAAATCTGGTTCATCTGTCTGATCTTCTGGGGCTCTGCTGAGATGCATGGTGAGTCACTGTTAATGACATTTTATTTACTATTTGGTTCCCCCGAACTCCTAGGCCAATGTTAGCACCAACTCTGTCTAAGTATCAATAAATGGGGAAGAGAAGCCTTCCAGATGTTGCTTAACTGCAATGGCAAACATCCCCCACAACTAATCAGGCTCTTTCAAGCTGGTAACCCAGCAATATCTGCAAGGCTGCATATTCCCCAGACCTCCTATAAATATGCCACATGTTCTGGTAAAATCTCTTTATTCTTTAAACAACATACTTTGTAAATATATCCTAAGCTTTCACTTCACTCTAACATACGGCGGCAGAGAGTTCCATAGAGTTGGAGCATAGGTCGAAAAGGCTCTACGCCTTGTAACTTTCAGGCATATCTCCCTAGGGCCCGGTCTGTATAGAAGATTTTCCTGGGCGGAATGAGGTAACCACTGATGGAATAACGGAATGAGGCGGTCCCAAAGATATGAAGGTCCTTGGCCATTTTGAGCTCTAAATGCCAGGATCAGAATCTTGTAAGAGATCCGCTGTTCTATTGGTAACCAATGCAGCGGTTTCAGGATCAGTGTAATATGGGACCTCATAGATGAACCCGAGAGAAGCCTGGCTGCTGCATTTTGGACCATCCGGATCTTCTTAGTGGTTGACTTTGGGAGGCCGGCATATAAAGCATTGCAGTAGTCCAGCCTAGTGGTGACTGTTGCATGGATTACCATTGCCAATGCTTCTGCCAGAAGGTAGGACGCCAATTTCCTAGCCTGGCAAAGATGAAAAAAGGCCTGCTTGCTTATGGCAGTGATCTGGGCTTCCATCGTCAACTATGAATCTAACACAACTCCTAGGCATTTTACAGTGGCCGATGGAACCAAGGCTTTGTCATCGAAATCAGGTAGAGACTGGAATAATTCTGGTGCCTGACCAGGCCAAAGAATCTCAGTTTTTGCTGGATTCACTTTCAATCTGCTCACTTGCAACCAATTCATCACTGCTACCAAACACAACTTAAAGTTCTCAGGAATCGCAGTTGTCCCAGGTTCGAGATGCAAGAGTAGCTGTGTATCGTCTGCATACTGGTAGCACTCAATGCCAAAACTCTGCACCAGTCCAGCAAGTGGACGGACATAGATGTTGAACAACAGGGGTGAAAGAATAGCACTCTGGGGAACTCCACAGGAGAGGTGAGAGCTCTCCGAGCTTTGGCCCATCCACTCCACCCTCTGTCTCCAGTCCCGGAGAAATGAATTGAACCATTTAAGGGCTGGACCTCATACACCAGACATGGCCAGATGATGAATCAACAAATCATGATCCATGGTGTCAAATGCAGCTGTGAGGTCTAGGAGTACCAGTAGCGCTGATCCGCCTCGGTCTAACTGACAACAAATGTTATCAATAATAGCTACCAAGGCAATCTCTGTCCCATGACCTGAGCGAAAACCTGATTGGAAGGGGTCCAGACCCACAGTCTCATCTAGAAAGCATTGTAACTGCCCTGCTACTGTCCTTTCAATTACTTTGCCCAAATTTCCTCCTCTTTTTCAGAGGAGACAGAAAGCAAACCTTGATTTTACTTCTTTGATATCTAGGCATAACTTGCTGCAATCTCTTTTCATTTCACAGATCCACAGGTTCTCTGCATCACTTGTTGGAGTTATCTGCCATCTCCCATAAGAGATGCTGTTTCACTACAACATATAATGGGACTTGAGGAGCCATGGATTTTGATACCCATGAGATATTCTGGAACAAATCTCCACCTCCCAGATATCAAAGGTCCACTGTAATTCTTATTTCTTTGAATGGATGTGAAAGCTGACAGAAAGGCAATCAACATTTGAAATATAGTGTTGGATGAGAGTTATTTGGACAAAAAGATAGATTAATCCATGTGTGTGTGTATATATATATGTGTGTGTGTGTGTGTGTGTAAATGTAAACTTTTGTTTCATTCAAATCATAGGCAGAACCAACCTGGGCATCATCAGGTAAATTTCCTAAACTGATATATAGTCTCAGGGTGCTTCCAGAAAAGCATTTAATGTAAGTGAAAGTTGGTTAAAGTAACCCGTTGCCACCCAACACCCCTCCCCCAAAGCATTAAAAATAAATAAAAATTTACTGGGCCACCATTAAGCATCTCTGGAGAGCCCCTGGTATGTAGAAATGATGCACTGGGGTGAGGTGGGGGAAGCAATTTATTATTTTAAGGGCTTGGAGGGGTTGAGGAGGGAGTGGGCACCCTCCTCGGTTCTCCAGACTTTTGGGAGCTCGAAGGAGTGAGATGGGTCTGGGCACTGATCCCCAAGAGGACCCAGTAGTCAGTCCTCACAGGGGCCATACCCCATTAGACAGCCCAGGTCTAATGGAGTATCTAATTAATTTGGGGCAAAGCAGGAAAACCCTGCTTTGTCCCAAAGTAATCCTCTTTTACTTGAGGCATCATTTGGACACCTCAAGTAAAAGTCCGACAGGGACGATCTCAGGGTGCATCAATACTGTAGAATGAATGGAATCATGGAGTAGTAACTTTACAAGGTCCCTGCCTTCCCTGCCAAAGAGTTCTGGAGCTTTACACTAAAAATCCCATAATTCTGTAGCATTGAACCAAGGCAGTTAAAGTAATATCAACTGCATTAATTTTACAGGGTAGAGCCAGCCTCTGGGTACATCTACACTGTTAATGTAGCTTGATGTCAATTTAATTGCAATGACTCAATTCTGTGGAACCCTGGGAGCTATAGTTTGGTGAGACACCATCACTCTTTGGCAACTAAGGTTAAAGACCTTTTAAAACTACTACCCCCATGATTCCATAACATTGAGCCATGGCAGTTAAAGGTTGTGTTAATTCACATTGCTATGTGAAAAGCATTTTTGCTGTTCACTCTGAGTTTCTAAAACATTTTCCCCCTCAAGTTTGAAGAACTGCAAAATTTTCCAGACTCAGAATGCAAAATGAACAATCTGTTTGGCCACATTATATGTATCACCATGCCTCTAAATTTTTGTGATGGGAAAAAGGTATAAAACCAGTGATTTCATCAAAGAATGGCCATGCACTGTTTCAAAGTGGCTGTGGATGAATGCAAAAGTGGTATAGTTTTAAATGTTATTGTTAATGTCATCTAGAGTACTGTACACACACTGTATTTACAAGGTTTTGCCATTCTACTGTAGTTGGGACTTATTCATGTCATAACGTTCTATAGGAAGGCCACAATCTAACACCAGCCTTGTTAAACCTTTGGATCGTATCCAATAGAACCTTCTACCTTAGCGCAATTTAAAGTTTTCCAAATGTTTTGTTACAACTCCAATGATTTCTACCACTGGCAGTAGCTGACATGAATTTCCTTCCTATAAAATCTGGCAATCAAACCATGGCCTACCCTTGTCGTTGTAGAAAATCCTTCTATACAGAGTATACGTATACAGAGGGATCACTTATTTTTTTCAAAACCGTCCCAATCTACTTACTTTTCTTTCTGCTTCCTGTGGGTCTTGCAAGTGACTTCAATATGGTCAGGACCTAATGGGAGTCAGCGAAAAGCTGATGCCTTGATTGATAGAAAGTGCCTCTGCTCAAAGCAAGGCCACCATTGGATGCAACTCATTGATTTCACTGGGCTTAAATATGTCTAACTCTGTGCTGGATGAAGGCCAAAAGTATTTTAAACAAAAGAATAGGGTCATCTCATCAGCAAATATAACTCTCTGGGCCTCTACATAAAACACTGTAGTGGAAAAAAATTCTTTACATCAGCTGAAGTGTCGGCCCAAAGTGTATAAAGGTTTTACAGAGAGTGCTCCTTAATTCCCTCAAATCTGCATTATGTTATGTAGTCTGTTGATGCTCGGAATTAATGTGCAAGTTGTTAATCTCTCTGGACCTGGATTTAAAATTAGACAAAGCAATAATTAGTTTGGCACCATCCCTTTCCTACCCAGAGAGTAATAATATAGGTCATAAAATATAAGCGCCCATTACAAGGATTTTTTTAAAAAAAGGAACACAACAAAGAATTGTTACTAGGGAGAGATGCATAGGTACAGAAATCAGAAAGTGAACTGTTGAATAAATGGCAACAGCATTTTATAGAACAGCATATATTCATCAGGACCCATTTTTAACAGTCTTATGAATGATGCTTTTCTAAATTGCACTTGAATACTGTGAACCCCCAAACCACCTAGTCCTGCACCCATTAATTTAATATAATTGTTGGGTACAATTGTAAAGGGGGTGTAAAAAGGTCCACAATAGTTTCATGAACTATTCATATGTGGTTTTCTGAAGGCAGCCAGTGGAAAACATTGTTGGAACTTGCAGAATGAGGAAACACATGACACAATCTGACATTATTAGAGCCATCCACTTTGTGCTAGACATTCAGGGTCCCACCTCAGCAGAGCCTCATAAGCAGGAGGACTGGCTTATCGAGTTGTAAAGTCAGAACATAGTACACATTGCTATCTTAAAAGGGGTTTGCAATAAAACCATTAAATGCAAGGTCAAAAATGACATAACTCCAACACTGTTTTTTAGAGCAACATCCTTGGTTTTGCAGTCTTGGAATCATAGAATCATAGAGTTGGAAGAGACCTCATGGGCCATCCAGTCCAATCCCCTGCCAAGAAGCAGGAAAATTGCCTTCAAAGCACCCCCGACAGATGGTAATCCAGCCTCTGTTTAAAAGCCTCCAAAGAAGGAGCCTCCACCATACTCCAGGGCAGAGAGTTCCACTGCTGAATAGCTCTGACAGGAAGTTCTTCCTAATGTTCAGATGGAATCTCCTTTCATGTAATTTGAAGCCATTGTTCCGTGTCCTTGTCTCCAGGGCAGCAGAAAACAAGTTTGCTCCCTTCTCCCTATGACTCCCTCTCACATATTCATACATGGCTATCATGTCTCCTCTCAGCCTTCTCTTCTTCATGCCCAGCTCTTTAAGCAGCTACTAATATGGCTTGTTCTCCAGACCCTTGATCATTTTAGTCACCCTCCCCTAGACACATTCCAGTTTATCAACATCTCTCTTCAATTGTGGTGCCCAGAATTGGACACAATATTCCAGGTGTGGTCTAACCAAGACAGAATAGAGAGGTAGCATGACTTCCCTGATTCTACACACTATACTCCTATTACATCATGAAGGTAGCGGCCTGGACCAATACCTTCAAGTATTCCCACACTTTGACATAAGCCCTCTTCTGAACTTTCATTTCTGTGTTTTGAAGAATCCAGTGGAAATTTGAAAGTCTGCATGATGTATTTTGTGCACTTTAGTTGGTCCCCAAAAGTTTTGTGGATTTTGGATTTTGACTTTGAAGGAAACTCTGTTCCACAAAGTTTCAATAGCATGAACATTGTAATAACTATGATGATTTTCTTGTCCACTGCTACTATTAAGAACAGTTTTTGCTCTTCCTATATTTTCCTGGATCAGAGGCTAAATGGTCAGTAGGAACCACAGAGGATTGCCATACATCTGTATGTATATGTTTATGGTACAGCCCTGATATCCATGGGATTAGTAGCTGCAGTTTCATCTACCTCAACCCAATAAAAATGCCATGTCCTAGAGGATTATATGTCATACGTCTTCTAGAAGTTACTATAGTATCACATTGGATAATTGATGGACTCTATGGTAACTTCTGGCAAACATTTTTCATTATAATTGGGTTTACTATAATCTACAGTTTCCTGTTTCCACAGTTAGTCCAGGAATGTATCCCCTATAAATACAGAGGTTGTTTTATATTTCCATATGCCAGTGCTCTATAGGAATTTTTCAGGGAGCAACAAGTACCACAAAATGTGAAGTCTTACCCATAAAACCCCTTATCTGTCCTTCTTTTACTTGCTGCCATTGAGTTGCTGGATTTCAACAACTGTATGTTCTAATAATGGTAGCCTATAGCGTGTACAATAAGTAAATGCAAAAGCAGAGATACTCTATCTTGCTGTCGGGTTACCATGGTAGAACAGACAATTCTATATAGATTCAAGGATGATGGCTGTAAATGTTAACAAGAAACCTGGGGAAAAGAAGGAATCAACACAGAACAGCTCCAGAGTTCATTGTCCAGCAAAGACCAAAGGTTATTGTCCACAAATGGTAGAACAGCCAGAGGGACAAAATCAATGTGACATTCAAAACTGGAATTTTGTACTTTTACCAGCAGCCATGGGTTGGTCTGGATCATAACACAGTGTGTAAGGAAGATGCTTTAATTATAGAATACAATAAAAATCATCCTTGCCACTGAGGCTGGGTCTGCAGTGTCTTATAATGCAGTTTCAAAATGCAGATTAACTGCATTGAACTGATCATATGGCAGTGCAGATTTATATAATGCAGTTCAATCTGTGCTATATTAATCTACACTGAGCATATAATGCAGTTCAAACTGCATTATTTGGCAGTGTAGATCCAGCCTATGGATTGTTCATCATATAATACTTGCCTGCAGTTCAAACTATCTGGAAGGCATCAGTGGAACTCTCTGCCCCAGAGTGTGGTGGAGGCTCCTTCTTTGGAGGTTTTTAATTAGAGGCTGGATGGCCATTGGTTAGGGCTACGTTGAATGCAATTTTCCTGCTTCTTGGCAGAATGGGGTTGGACTGGATGGCCCATGAGGTCTCTTCCAACTCAATGATTCTATGATTCTAAATGCACCACATACTTTTTCCACCTTGTTATTCATTCTCTTCTGATTTCTAGTTAAACTTGAGAGATTAGAAAGTCATTAAACATCAGAATTGATTTGTTGGGATATTATGCGCTACATTCCATCTCCAACACATTTGTTGATATATTGTTCTACATAATGACCATAGTGTTAAAATATTTCAGCATCCAGTTCCATATATTTGGCAAGACCTTTTTGCAATGCATGTACAAAGAAGCATTGTATAGTTATATGAGGTATGTGCACAAATGTATACATACACACGTAATGTATGGAGTAGAGAATGTAGATCCATTGCTATTGATGCAGATATATTCATAACTCATTTAATGCCAAGCTTTTTGTGTAATGCAAGCCACTGATACAAAGTTGCTAATGATAATTATAGAAGTGTTGCTGATTTAGTCATTTCAAGAAAGCCATAGAGGCATAATTAGTGTCTGAATGGCCTCAATATTGCATTATTAGGAGGCTAGGGTGAAACTTGAAATGAGAACATCAAGGCAGATAGGAGAAGAGAAAACATGAAATCCATACATAATTCATTCTGAGATATTATGATAAAGGTTTATAACCAGAAACAATAATTTGCAGAAAGCATCTCATGTATCATAGCTTTCTGCCGCAACGATTTGGTCAACCTGTTTAAGATCAAACAATATTCTTCACTATTCTCAGTGGTATCTTTGTAATAAAGTAGCAGCAAACAGACAATGTTTGCTTCTGGTCAGTTTTAAAGAATGTGCAGTTTATCAGTGGATACTTTAATCTCCAGCTTCATAGAGTACAAAGAGAGCATTGATCCTACTGTGTTGTCCTTTAGGCCACAAGGCATGAGCATTTTTACATTCATTTGTCACAAGGAAAAGAAATAGAAGAAAAGAAAGAATTTAATACTTTGAAAACTCCAAATGCCATCTTTTAAAACAGAATAATTTCCTATTTTTCTTCCCCTGTCTCTTTTATCCTACAGCTCTCCCTCCCACTCTCATTCCCCAACCCCACATTTTGATACGCTTCTATTTTGCAATGCTTCACAGTCATAACTAGCAAAACAGGGTTTCAATGCAGAATTTCATGATTCTGGATCCCTGCCAAGTCACCCATTATCTGGTGACCCAATGTTCTTGTTGCATGGAACAATAGCAATATCATTCATATAGGCCCACTTTTGGGGTTTTCTCTTTTCTGTTGAGAGGCCACCCATCTATGAAGAATGGCACTTTATGCTGAATAGGTAAAAAAGATGTAAACAAAAGGCATTATTTGTAGTCAGATCAATTCTGCAAGAGAGAGAAAAAATAGAATCCTATTTGCATTTCCTCTTGTGAAATTGAATTTACCAAAACTATCTGACTATCTAGCCTACCCATGCATGTTGACCATAGTGGGTAAAATTAAACCTTCCCCCCCCCCTCAAAAAACTCTTTTATATCTTGAAAGTACAATGAAACACCTACATGCTAATTGCACTTACAATTGTGGTAGTATTTGTGGCAGCTTTATATTTGTTTAGCAGCAGATGTGTGTATTTGCGTTCATGTCGCTTATCGACTTATAGTGGCCCAATGAATTTTGTAGGGTTTTCTTAGGCAAGGAATGCTCAGAGATAGCTTGCTTTTTCCTTCCTTTGAAATATAGTCTACAGCAGGGGTGCTCATTAGGTGGATCGCGATCTACTGGTAGAACACGTAGGGCGTCCTACTAGATTGCAGGCAGGGCGGGAGGAAAGCTCAGTCCCGTCCTGCAGGCTCCCGACACCGCCCAGGTGCAGAAGGAGGTTGGACTGGATGGCCCTTAGAGGTCTCCTCCTATTCTAGGAACCCATTGTTGTTATTATCAGAGGCTGAATGGCCATCTGTGAGGAATGCTTTGATTGTGTTTTTCCCTTATGGCAGAAGGAGGTTGGATTGGATGGCCCTTGGAGGTCTCCTTCTACTCTAGGAACCTATTGTTGTTGTTGTTGTTGTTTTTGTTAGCAGAGGCTGAATTAATATTATCATCATTATTATTATGAATAAATTCAGGGGCTTATTATACTCACATTTAGTTGAATTCAGTCTTAAAATATATTATATGGCTCTCACTGAATTAAATTTCCAATTTTTTTGCTTTTATGGCTCTCTGAGTAATGGGTAGGTAGATCATTTTGACTTGGTTGTTTTATAAGTAGCTCGTATGCTGAAAAAGTATGAGCACCCCTGGTCTACAGTATATGGCAGTGATGGTAAACCTCTTAGAGGGAGGTTGGGGCATGTGTGGGGGATGAACAAGTGAGCGAGGGGAGGCAGGTGAGTGGGGGGAAGGCAGCCGAGAGAGAGAGAGAGAGAGAGAGAGAGAGAGAGAGAGAGAGAGAGAGGGTGAACCGGCGGGCAAGGGGGAGCAGGTGAAGCAGGGGGCAGGCAACAGCATGCATACCAGGAGAGAGGAAGTTGTGTGCCCCTTCTGGCACACATGACATAGGTTCATCACCACTGGTATATGGTATTTATTGGAGGTCTTCCATCCACGTACTTATTTATTATTGTTTCGACTTCTAGACCGCTCCTTCTCGAAGCTCGGTGTGGTTTACAGCAATATAAAAGCACAGCACAGTAATAAAAAAACACATTAAAACACACTAAAACTAAATCACACTACACTCAATAAAACTAAATCTCTACCTTCTACTAAATCTCTACCTTCTACTAACTGCAAAGGATGCCCCTGCTTAGCTGCTGGGATCCTATTGAATTCACATTGAAATTATTTCAGAAAAAAAACCCCAAATTATCCTTTGACTCAAAATCAGGAAACAAGTCAGCTAGGGTCTGATCCAATCCAAATGTGGTTTACATTGTTATAAGCCGCATACCCACAAACTCCCTCCAGTCTCCACATCCCAGATACTTTGCAGTTGTCTGTAATACCAGCCACCCATTAACTTGGCAACAGAAAGTAGCAGTGAAGAATGTGAACAGATGGAGATTTTTCTTCCTGTGCCTTCTGAGCTACATGGCAGTGACTCTACACTATACTTTGAGAGAACTATATTTCCCTAGGGTTATTGGGACCTTGTGTCTCAAAAGCTGCTACACTGTCCATCAGATGATGTACCAAGTCTCTACCTTTATACTTCTTTTCCTATGACCTGTTGAAGGTTATACTACCAGATAGATGGGTTTAGTTTAAAGAGAAGGCAGGATGAACTTTTTGGGATCTGTTTGTGGACAAGAGAAGGGGAAAATAGGGAAGTGATTGGGGCAAGTGGGATAGGGGACAATTTCTTCTCCAATCCATCTTTTAATTGCAATTTTAGAAGAATACAAGAACCATCATGTTTGCCTTTCAAATGAACATTTACAGCTACCCAAGCCCTAGAATAATGAGTATCTCTGATACCAAACTATCCTTGTGGCTGGATAACATTATGGATTAGCATTAATGTATTACAGGGGGAAGGCAACAGAGCCAAGAATTGGATGACCTTCCCATCAGTTATTGAAGTGCAACTTTCAACAGCCCTAGGCCTGAAATTAATTCCAACTAGCATATATCCGTCAAATCTCTGGGATTCATGCATGTGTTGGCTCCACCAAAAGTGCATATACACTGTAGAATTAATGGGCTTTGACACCAATTTAACTGGTGTGGCTCAATGTTGTGAAATCCTGGGAGTGTAGTTTGGTCAGGTAGCAGCACTCGGGAATCCATATTATTGAACCATGATAGTGCAAGTGGTGTTGAACTACATTAATTCTACAGTATAGCTGTAATTCCATTATAGCTGTATAATGGAATTATTCTAGTTGGTACTAACAATTTAGTTCCCCTACTAAATTGGGCCTAAGAATTTACCAGCATTGCTAACAGCGAGGAATGCTGAGTTCGACAACATTGGAAGGGCAGCACGATTTCTTGTCCTAGATCTACAGATAGTACCCACAACAGTGCATAGGCACAAGAGTTTCTGGATTGCTTCCATGTGTAGCCCAGGAAACAATCATCTAGAAATTAAATCATGCAAATGTCATCATGAAAATGCCAACTGTGGGCAGAATAAATCTGTTGTCAGGTAATGCTGCTTTCACAGTGGGTGGCTGTAAACTGGCTTAGTGTGTAAATTTAAATGGTGCTTCTAATTATCATTTAGATAACAAACTTGTATTTGGATGCTCATAGAGTATTATATTTTCAGTACACTCAACTACCATCTCAGTAAGAGCCATACTCCATGGTTGGTCTCCATTGAAAGCATGTCTCTGCCATTCTTTCTCAGTTCTCTCAGCTGGTTTTCATTGCTAATTGCCAGACTCTTAAGTGATGATACAATTGCATAGGATCAAGTCAGGTTGTTTATTACATTATTTTTATTTTTGCACCAATCACACAGCTTTTAAAATGTGTGTTAGGACTTAGTTTAGTTCAAAGCAATCGTGTCAAGATGTCTCTCAAGATTAGGCCATTAGCATTTATTTTATGGTGCCAATGGAGATTTTTCAAATAAGATGAACTCGGGGGTATTCACATGATTATTTTTCATCCCTTCTGAGAAGCTATGATCTGACTTATCCTCAAAAGCAGCCTATAAGAAATCTGTTAGATTTGAGGATAACAGCCAAATTCCCTCATGCAAATTTTATGCTAGGTATCCAGCAGATGTGATCTCTGGTAATGAAATATGTGTATATAAGACTTAATTTGGTTGTTCTTATCTCAGGAGGATCTGAGGATAGTGAAAAAATACAGAGCTTGTAACACATGCTGCATTTTGCAAGCCATTCTTAAAAAGTTATGCATACTTGGCAACAACCCCAGTTTCAACTGCAGCAGTGCCTCATGCCTAAGTGGGCATGATGCCACTCTAACAGATGGACATCAGGATAACTGTGCCAGAGTACTGGGGTATATTCTTAGGGGTCCAGACACCCATTATACCTGCAAAGAATACAGACTCTAGCATTAAAGAGCTGTGCTATTTCCCTCTCAAGTGTATTGATCTGTAGCCAGAGGTATTGGTCCAAGGATACAAGGATGCTGTGAAACTCAAAGACAGAACAGAGAAGATAAAGAACTTCTTATCTTTCTGGTGTGGTTAAATAGGATAGCTCTTGTTGTTCTGATCTACTAAGCACTAGCATGCTCAAAAAAGAGATTTATGTGCTCAAGAAAGAGATTTATGTACCTTCTGTGCAACAATTTAGAGAATATTTCCAACTTGCTTCAGGAGTGTGGAGTTGTCAAAAGTCACAAAACAGTCCTGGAATCAAGTGTGGTCTTCCTCCCTTTCCCACCTCAATAATATCCAGATGAAGCACCAATGTGGTATAGTAGTTTGAACATTGGGCTAGGCGTGGTTCTACACAGGCAATAAATCCAAGGACTTCCCATGGTGGTTTTCCAATTGTATCTCGACACTTAAGGCATGAAACACCACAAAGTCCATCAGACTACGCAAGAGCACCCATGGGTTCCCTGTTTGAGCCCATTTCTAAAGTGGCAATGCGATGAGAAGTCAAACATAAATCAATATTGTATTTCAAACATCAGCATTGTGATACATGAGTATCCAAATATCAACAAATAATAAGGTGCAATCCTCTCACTTTAAGGAGAATCAACGGCCGTTGCGTGCTAGCATCCCCCCATATACATCATAACAAAATACAATAAGGCAATACTGGGGATTCCCAGCGATATAGTCAATGGTACTTCAGGACACTAGATAGGTCCCCACAATAGAATTGAAAATAAACAAGCCCCCCGTGTGACCTGTGGCTGAATAGCCGTCAAACCCGGAACTCCGGGCAAGAGCGCAGCAAGCGGTCGCGTCGGGCGGGACATGTCTCCGCCCTCCCGAAGGTGGAAGCCGGAGCGCGGTGCTCTGTAAACAAGGATGCTCGTGAGCGTTGCAAGCGGCCTGGCAAATGCGGCGTGGAGAGGTTCCCAAATGAAAAATAAATTCCAAGGCGGAGGAGGTGTGTCGTCGACGGGATGAAGTATCGAGATCTTTCCCGTTTCGGGTGCTTCCTCAGGACGATCCACAACCGGGAAAATACACAACTGTACAAAATAAACACAATGTAAAACCTCTATAAAAGCATAGGCGGGTCGATGGGCAGGGTAGGAAAGAAAGGCTTACCAAATGTCGTTTTCAGGTCCCCCCAATGGGAGAAAACCGCCAATGCGGTAAAGGAAAATAATGGGCCAAATGGCGCAATGACCGAAGACCCGGTCCAGGCTAAGGCCTCCCTGGAGGCTTTATCCTAACAGGCAGATGGGATACAGCTGGAGCCCCAGCGGATGGGTCTAGGTGCAGTGGTTTAATTCAGTAAAGCATTTAAACTGACAGGCTCATTTAGTCCATAAGGTTGCTCACAGGCACATTGTACAATATGTTTCAATTCAGTTTTGAGTAGGGTGGATTGTAGGTCCGTGTGGGGTTGCATCTCCACTTTTTCTAATCCAACGAACTTGAAATCCGGAATGGATTTGTGGACTTCTTTGAAGTGTCTATATAAGTATACATCTTCATTGCCAGAGAGGATTTTCAATCTGTGTTCCCTAATCCTCGCCCTCAGCTGGCGTTTGGTGACCCCCACATAAAGTAGGGGGCACGAGCAAAAAAGGAGGTACACACATCTTTCAGTGGCACATGTACAGAACTGATGAAGTTTAATGGTATTAGGCGTGCCAGGAATTTGAATCTGCTTCAATGGGCTCACAAAGTCACAGCAAATGCAATGCCCACACCTAAAAGTCCCAGCTTGAAAGCTGCTGGTGGTCTTCCTCCTGGCCCCCAAATCTGAGTGGGTGAGCCAATCCCCAATGTTGGTGGTACGTTTGAATGCTGGCATCGGTGGTTTGTCCAATCCTGCAACATCGGCCACAAGGGGCCAATGACGTTTAACAACATTGAGTATTTGTTTACTTTGAGGAGTGAATTTGAGAGGCCAAATCAGCCTGTCTGGTGTGGTTTTTGTTTTATATTTGAGGAGATCCTCTCATGGTGTAGCATCTGTGTAGCTTTGTGTTTGGCACGGGCAATCAGGTTAAGGGGATAACCTCTCTTCCTGAAATTCTCCATCAGGACAGTGGCTTGTGTCTCGTAGTCCCTACTGGAAGTAGAATTCTGCTTTATACGAATAAGTTGTGAATACGGAAGATTGTTCTTCAGTGGTGATGGATGACAACTTCCATAATGCAATAGAGAATTCTTTGCAATAGGTTTCGTGAATGGTTTCACTCCCAAGCCATCATTACATTTGAAGATGGT
Organism: Anolis apletophallus; assembly: GCA_030556195.1. NCBI lineage: Eukaryota > Metazoa > Chordata > Lepidosauria > Squamata > Anolidae > Anolis > Anolis apletophallus. Next base: position 151,214,664 of record JARBWK010000002.1, read on the forward strand.
TATATCCAGGAAATTCACTTCCACATTGTTATATACGGTGGTAAATTTAATGTTGGGGTGCCAAGAGTCCAGCCAATGGTCACAATCACTGTGTCGGGTGTCCGGTTTGAGTAGGAGCAGGACGTCATCTATATACCTCCACCAGTATAGAATATTGGTGGCAGTTGTTCCGGATGCCGCCTGGGAATGAAGATGACGATCCTCTGGTGATCTCACGAATAAGTTCGCAATGGTGGGTGCGGCCGGGGACCCCATGGCCACGCCCCCTTTCTGGATATAGAATTGTTGATCAAATCTGAAATAGTTGTATTCTGCGATACAGTCATATAGGTCGAGAAGGAAGCCGGTAGGAGGTGTGAGGGGTCTTGGTCTGCTGTTGAGGATGCTCTCAATGATAACTCTGGATTCCTCCAGTGGGATATTCGTGTAGAGCGAGGTGATGTCCGAGGTTGCCAAAATGGTACCCACAGGGAGTTTAATGTGTTCTATTTTGGAGATCAAATCCGTCGTGTCTTTGATATAGGAGGGCATGGACTGCACGAAAGGTTGCAGGATACTATCGAGGTATTTGGCCAATGGTTCCAAAATACTCTCTCTTGCCGAGACAATGGGTCTGCCCGGTACAGGAAAGGAGCCCTTATGGGTCTTCGGTAGATGGTAGAAAACCGGTACCCTGGGGTTCTCTTTAATCAAGTATTTAGTTAGTTTCGGGTCAATGTATCCCATGCTCTCACCGTAGTGCACGATACTGGAAATATTTTTTCAAAAATCTCTGTGTGGGGTCAGAATTCACCTTCTCATAGAACCTCTCATCCTGGAGTTGTCTCTCTGCTTCAATCCTGTAGTCAGAAGTGTTTTGAAGGACAATTCCTCCACCTTTATCTGCCTTCTTGATGACAATGGCACTGTTGTTCCCAAGTTCTTTAAGAGCTGTCGAGTCCTGCAGGGAAAGATTCCTGTGATGGTTTTTGAAGTTAATCTTCTTAGTTTCTCTCAAGACCACATTCTCGAATGCTCTCACACTGGTAGATGGATTGGGCGGTACAAATTTGCTTTTAATATAAAAGGAGGGTAAATTATCCTTGGTTGTTTTGTCTTTGAAGAAATCCCTAAGTCGAATATTACGAAAAAGGGTGGCTAAGTCCTGTCTGAGGTCCAGTTGGCTGTAATTGGGAGTCATTACATAGGAGAGGCCCTTATTAATAGTCTTTTCTAAATGAGGAGATAACTGAACGTCAGATAGATTCACTATCATGTTGTCTTTTTGATGCCGGGACCCTTGGGAAAACCCTGTTTGTAGAACCCAGCTTGAGGTCTATTACGTTTGGGATACTGTTTCGTTTGGGGTTGAGAGGTACTGGAGGAATCGGATTGGGCATTCGTGTCCTCTCCTGTCAGTTTAAATGCTTTACTGAATTAAACCACTGCACCTAGACCCATCCGCTGGGGCTCCAGCTGTATCCCATCTGCCTGTTAGGATAAAGCCTCCAGGGAGGCCTTAGCCTGGACCGGGTCTTCGGTCATTGCGCCATTTGGCCCATTATTTTCCTTTACCGCATTGGCGGTTTTTCTCCCATTGGGGGACCTGAAAACGACATTTGGTAAGCCTTTCTTTCCTACCCTGCCCATCGACCCGCCTATGCTTTTATAGAGGTTTTACATTGTGTTTATTTTGTACAGTTGTGTATTTTCCCGGTTGTGGATCGTCCTGAGGAAGCACCCGAACGCGGAAAGATCTCGATATTTCATCCCGTCGACGACACACCTCCTCCGCCTTGGAATTTATTTTTCATTTGGGAACCTCTCCACGCCGCATTTGCCAGGCCGCTTGCAACGCTCACAAGCATCCTTGTTTACAGAGCACCGCGCTCCGGCCCCCACCTTCGGGAGGGCGGAGACACGTCCCGCCCGATGCGACCGCTTGCTGCGCTCTTGCCCGGAGTTCGGGTTTGACGGCTATTCAGCCACAGGTCACACGGGGCTTGTTTATTTTCAATTCTATTGTGGGGACCTATCTAGTGTCCTGAAGTACCATTGACTATATTGCTGGGAATCCCCAGTATTGCCTTATTGTATTTTGTTATGATGTATATGGGGGGATGCTAGCACGCAACGGCCGTTGATTCTCCTTAAAGTGAGAGGATTGCACCTTATTATTTGTTGATATTTGGATACTCATGTATCACAATGCTGATGTTTGAAATACAATATTGATTTATGTTTGACTTCTCATCGCATTGCCTCTTTGTTCTCATATATACTGACTGACAGGGGGTTCGATTGTATTGTACACGTATTTAGTACCCATTTCTAAAGTGTTTGAATATGCAAGGATTTTAAACATGCTTAGAAATTGATTCCAGCTGGTTCCCTGTACATAGGAATGGATTAACTTGGCAAATTTGAAATAGGATGGGAATTGTTTTATGTCTCTGTCTTCTTTTTATTTAGTGACCTTTATGTCTGGGTGATCCTTACATGCCTCTCAGTGCCCCAGTTTTCACCATTACTCTTAGGACACAAATAGGAGTGGGAGTTCCTTTCAAAATTAATTACTTTTAATGGTGAAACAGCACAATGTCAAATTTATAATAATCAGCTGTTCAGAAAGGTGTTTTTTTTTTTGAATGAATGGATATAGCAGATATAGGACTTTAAAACAAATGGATGATTGCAGTACAAACGAGAGAAGGCAAATATGTGTGATGGGGTTAGTAAATGATCTGTTTTCTTTTTAGATGGAAAAAACCCCCTAAAATGCAACATGAAAAATACTATTTCCCCCACTTCCCCCCAGTAATGGAATGAAGTCTCAAGTTAGGTCATGGATGAAAAGGAACTAAATTCACTGTGAACACCCCAAGAAAAAATTCAAGGCTGAGATGGTAGTCACAATGTCCACTGATCATGTATCAGAACCAAACTCAGGATTCTTTTTCTTACCCAGCTGAGATGCACTGATCTCCATTCAGGATAAGCACTGGACCATGGCAGGGCACAGGAAACGAGAACCAAGGGACAAAAAAGAGACTACTCATGGGAGTTATGTATTTCCCTCCTGGGGGAAAAATTATTTGCCTTCCGGCCAGCTTTGTTTTGGTGCTTCTTAAAGTGCATCTCTTGACAAGTGCTCCATTTTTCTTGTCCCAGTATTGAGTCCATGAGATATACTTTGATTGACTGCAGCATTTTATCTGGCTTATTCCAAACCTTCTGGTGTGTTTTTTAAATGTACTGTTTTGGGCTTAATGTGTGCTGCAGTGCACTTTGGGGACACCACATTTTGTGGACATTCCGCCCTCACGTTGGCTTCGAACTGCGTTATATGGCCTGTGTAGAGACACCCTAGAAATCTGGAGAACAGTTAGAATCACAGCTTTGCCATGGAAACCTATTGGGTGACTTTGGGAAGGTCACATTTTTTCAGACAGAGGACAGCAAAAAGCAACCCCCTTCTGAAAAAATCTTGCCAACAAACCCCACGATAATTTCACCTTAGTGTCGCCATACATTGAAAATGACTTGACTTACAACAACAAAAATCCAGATTATAAACAAACATAGGGTATACAGCATAGGGTATTCATATGTCTCAAACTGTTTCCTAAAAGTAGACATCTTTTGTGCTTTCATTTTCTCCAGAGCCCAGAAAAGTGAATATTTTGGCTTACAACTCCCAGAACTTTCCAGCCAAACATATGACCTATGCCGCTTTCATAGGGCACACAGGAGCTCATATATTGTTTACATTCTTTTTCACCTTTGTCAGAGAGGTGGCACAAGTGAACCAGCTTAAAAGAAGAATTAGTAACGTCTGCCTTGTAACAGATAAGGCAGAAAATGGATTGCCCCGTACCAGACCATGTTTTAGAATGGTCTAAAGACAGCACAAGGAAATGGGAAGAGGGGAGGGGGTAAAAGGGTAGACCAAGTTAGTAACTAGGTCAGGTACTGAGAGGGCCTGTCTGGATGTGTTTTTTATACTGTTCGTGTTAGACTTCAGGAAAGCATTTGGCTCTTTTTCCATTGAGTATGAAGAGACCTAGACAATGAAAGTTTCTATTGCTGTCTATACCAATTTCAGCAATGAGGTAAACTCAGACTGTAAGCAAGCCTTCCTGTAAATTCAGGGTCACTCCATTACAAGAAGTTGTTATGTGCTTCTGAAAAGGACAAGAAGTAGGAGGCAGAAATTCAATTTTTCAGGATCTCTCTCCTCCTCTCTCAGACCATTCATAAATATGACTGAAGTAACAGCTTGATAAGTATGGAAAAGGAATATAAATTGTGCAGAGAAGCAAAAACGGTGAAAATTATTGTCTTAAGCTACAAATCCCAGAATCCTCAACCAGCCATATAACTGGCCAGCCTAGCTGGGAGATGTTGGCACAAAAGTCTTATTCATTACTCCAGTGTCTCTGTATCTGTTTATGTATGTATTTATTACATGCATACTCTGCTTTTCTTCTCAAGTGCTCAAGAGTCATGTATGGTTCTTCCCGCCCATGTTCCCCAAATAACAAGCCTGTGAGATAGGTTAGCGTTATAAAACGGATTTGGGAGAGTGTACAAGAGGCTTCAGTATGGAGAAACTCTGTTCTTCTGTATGATGAGAATGAGGATAATGAGGGCGATAATTTCATTTATATTCTCAAAGAAGTTTACAAAAAATGACAGAAAATACAGATAAAAGCGCACATAATATGAGTAAAACATTGAAAAGGTTTTATTAAAATGCAATTAAACTATCGAAAGAACTGAAGTAATTTAAAACATAAAAGGTAAGACTTTGTTTTAAAGAATGCTTTGAAAAGCCTTTGGATTCATTTCCTAAAACTATTCTTTTCTGAACATTTCCTTCAACATAAATGTTTTCACTTACAGCTAGACAGAAAGCAAGGAATGGACCATGCTAGCTCTTTCGGGAGAAATGTCTAATCCTGGGAGCTGCCACAGAAAAGGTCCATTCCTGTGTTACCATTAGATGTGACTGTGCTAAATCAGGGGCCTCCTGCAAAGATAATAAAACCCCCAAAGGCATGTCCTTCACATATGTTGGATCCAAGTTGTTCTAGAGCTGTATAGTTAGTTTTTGGATAATGAACTGCACTGTATAGAAGCATCCATCATCCTTTTGGTGAATTAAGATGGTGTAAGTGAACACCATTGGAACATACTTTGTGTAGGTTGAAATTCTGTTCTGAGCATGCAATAATCACAAACCTTCCCAATCCATGTTGTAATCAGTGTAGCCTTCCTCCCAAATATGGTCATTTCCACGTTTCTGGAGAGTAGGTGATGTCGCCAGCTATGTTCCTGTACCATGCTGCAATGACCTATTCCAGGGCTGTCCAACTTCTACCGGACCTGTGGCCGGAATTCCGGTTACTGATGACCTGGGGGGCCGAAGGGTCTGCCTCCGCCCCCTCCCCAGCTCCCCCCTCCCCAGCTCCACCCCAGCTCCGCCCCCCCGGCTCCGCCCCTCCCCAGCTCCGCCCCCCCTCTGGCTCCGCCCCCTCCCCACCTTGGAGGTGTCTGTGGACGACACCGGGGCTTTGACTTGGAGATAGAGATGAACAGCAAAATCCCAGTCTCAAGTCCCAGTCCCTGCTTTGAACTGGATTATATTGCAGTGTGGACTCAGGGCCCTTCACACAGCCATATAACCCAGAATATCCAGGCAGGAAACCCCACAAAACCTGCTTTGAACTGGATTATATTGCAGTGTGGAATCACGGCCCTTCCACACAGCCATATAACCCAGAATACCTGCTTTGAACTGGATTATCGGAGTCCAGACTCATATAATCTGGTTTAAAGCAAATAACATGGGATTTTATTCAGATGTGTGGAAAGGAAGTCAAATAAGAAGCCAGGGCCCTTCCACACAGGCCTATAACCCTGAATGATAAGGCATAATATTCATTCTGCTTCTGCTAATAATAATAATAATAACAACAACAGGTTCCTGGAGTAGGAGACCTCCAAGGGCCATCCAGGGCCATCCAGTCCTACCTCCTTCTGCCATAAGGGGAAAACACAATCAAGGCATTCCTCAGCCATGTTGAATCAAACTTGGCAGATTAAACTCTCATGAGAGCAACAGATAGTACTGAACCTTGAGTTTGGGAGTTGTAGTTCTCCTCCATCCAGAGAACACTGTGGACTCAAATAATGATGGATCAGGACCAAACTTGGCACGAAGCCTCAGAAGAGGAGGAAGCCGGAAAGGGAATGGATGAGCCCCCCTTCCCGCGTGCTCCGAACTCGGCCCCGCCCCTTTTTCGCTCTGGCCACACCCCCTCTCACTCAGTGCACTCTCTCTCTCCTTCCCTCTCAGGTGGTGGAAGGGGGAAGGAATGAAAGGGGGAAAGAGAGAGAGAAGGAGGGAGGGAGAGAGGGGGGGAGGGAGGGAAGTAGGAGGAGGAGGAAGGGAGCCTGCTCCTCCTCCCTGCCCCCCCCCCCCCCCCCCACAATTTTTTTAAAAAAATATTCAAAAAATATTCAAAAAAATATTCAAAAAAATAATTAACAATTTTTAAAAAAATCTTAAAAAGCAGATATCTTGCAGGAGGGTAGGGGCCGTGGGGAAGGGGCTGGGGGGCTGTATACGGCCCCCGGGCCGCCAGTTGGACAGCCCTGACCTATTCCATAGGAATCTCCCAAAGATTCCTCGAAGTCCCTATGGTTGGCTGTCAGAAGATGTAGCTACAGAGACAGCTGTGTGATAGATGTACATTTCCCAATGCAGAATATCAGCCTTTATTTATTTTCTTGTGGCTTCTATTACATTGTCGTTTAAATGCCGTCAGCTGCTTAGGGAATCGTTGATTGAGAGGTAGGATACACTTTAAAAAATAAATCCATACATTTGTTTGAGAAGCAAAAGTAAGTAGGCTAATAGAAGGATGGGGGGTTATTATTTAAGATGCTTACATCTGTGAGCATCACATGGTGACCTGAACACTATTGTTATTGTTTTAGATGTTGAGATCAGCCTTTACTGCTCTCTTGCAGTTTTATTGACTTATTCCTTTTCTATTTTTGTAAGAGTTTAAATTCAATGATAAGTCATTTAAGCTTGCTCCAGAGAGAATCAGCCAAGCAGCTCCCAGGCACATTGCAATGATTGGAACCGCAAGCCAAACACTCAGTAGATCCTTAAAAATTTCAACAGCTCCTGGGAAAAATATAATGGAGCTTTCAGCAAACACACTGCAGCTAGTCATAAATGCATTTGCCTCGAAGGCATGAAATCAGAGTAGTTATTTGTATTAAACAGAAATATCCATGGCTACATAGGCATTTGCATAATAAATACACCTGCCTTCTAAATATAGTGAGCAACATTTCAAGTGTTTGTGGGGCGGTGAATATAAGGAGGAATATGGCTGTGCAAGGATTGGGTGTGGATCAAATCTTCCAGCACAGTTGATTCACATACATACCCTAAATGCTGCTGTAATTGTACTTATCAACACTTTTATATTGTTGGATATTTGACAACTCATCCAAAGTTTATGAATGATACCAGAGAAATATTATATTGCAGTAAGAATTGCCTTTGTTGTTGTTTCTCTGCTTTCCTAGAGACTGAAATTTAGCAACTTTCCAGGTCTTTGTGTGTGTCAGTTTCAGTATTCAGAATAATACAGAAACAAAAAGAAAAAAGACATAAGTTCTGTACGTAGCAAAAAGATAGTTTTTAAATGAACTTGACATCCCATATCCTTTTACTCTCTACTTTGATGTAACCAGTTGCCCTTTTAACAGTAAGAGCCCCCTCAGGATATCATATCATAAGATGAAAGCAAATGAAAAAAGGTGTTTAAATGTGCCCAGTTCATCTAGACATTAAGAGATTATATGCTCGTCTATTTACAGAGTGAGAGCAGGTCTAGTAACTTGGCCTCTCTTCTGACGTTGCCAGCATGGAAGCCAGTGCAGAGTATGTTCCTTCACTAATAGTAGGAGATCTAGGCAATGTTGAAGAAATCCATAGCATGATCAAATTTTATGGTAACTTCATTGCTCCCTGTAGTGTGTGATGGCTTTTTAACACCTGGCTGCCACCAAGTACTGTGGTGAGGGCTCACCTAATCCCTCTAGGCTGGGCAGAAATACAGGGTACTTTTATATTTTGAGGCTGGAGGCTTCTTTAATGCTGCCACCATTAAACTCAGGGAGGATTTAAACACAGGGAGACAGGACTTGATGAACAAAATTAACAGAGTTTATCTAACAACTTGTGAGAGAATCACAGGCACAGGAGTGTAATGGTTACAATGAAACGTTGGAGCGTGTGGTTACTTAATCAAAACTGGTACAAAACTTGAAACGAGTTACAAACAATGTAGCACCCTAGATAATACTGCGCTACGGTATTATCTGCTGCCT
>JARBWK010000002.1:151223160-151250701 GCA_030556195.1 Anolis apletophallus
TGGTCTAACAGTACAAGATGTGCTATTGGGAGACGTTAGTGCCAAAAGGGAGAAGAACTGTGCATGTACAGAGGCATTCAGCCCCATCCTTTGCTCCCAGGGAGAGGCGGAATGTGAAATGTTGCTCATCGGGTACAGCAGCGTCCCAGCCCACTGATATGTACTGTGAGAAAGAACTAACTTAGAAATGCCCATTGTTCTAACACATAGGTGGGACTTTAAGATGTGATGCTAATGAAAATGCTATGTTTTATTGGATTAATGAAATGCCATGTAACACCAGCCAATTATGATTGTGTAAAAACCATGAAGGAGGGCGGGCTTTTCCGAGATGCCGCCATGGGGGTATATATACTTTGTACTGAGAGTGACCGGGGCCTTTGCCCCTGATCAACAGCTTGTTCTGTTTGGCAATCCCCACCAGCTGGTGTTATCAATAAATCTCTTTGATTTCACACGAGCAGTGAAGTTGTTGCGTCCTTTCCTCACCCCTGCCACCCGCACGTCCGCGCACCTGTTGGTAAGAGGTCATTTGCCAATTTGGAGTTCCATAACTCCCTAATTTGCTGCTTCAAACTCAGTCTAACCTGGGACCCCTAACCTTACAATGGCCGTTCCTCCAAAACAGACCATTAACTAGCCAACCCACCAAAAAGGGCTTTTCCTCCTGGGCTTCTTTTGGCCCAAAATATAGGCAATTCATCGCACTCCCCAATACAGAAGCAATCGTGTTACTGTATGTACTTTTTCTCTCATGATAACCAAGTCTTACTGGGAGGAAAGTGCTTTGATAGTTTGAATTTTGGATTATGAGACTTCCGGTCTGGCTAATGGCGAGGAAGGACGCGTCCTAGGGAGCTGCTCTCCTGGAGACGAGGCAAGCGAGGGATCGGGCGCTCGTAGAAGCCCGCCGGTGCCGAGACCTAAAGGCACCTGGTCCAGGGTTCACAATCGCCCCGTCGGACAAGATCCGGGCCCCCCAAGGACCCGGACAGATCCGATTGGGGCAGAAGAAAACCTGAGGGATCCCCGCTGTGCGAGGGCTGTGCCAAGCAGCCCAAACCTCCCGCAAGCCAGCCACTTCACGAGGGTGGGTGGAAGACGAGCCACCCGAATGCAAAGAAGGTGAGACGAGAGACGGGGTGAGCGAGGCGGAGAGGAGAAAGGAAGCGGCTGCGGAGCCCGGGCGGAGAAAGGAAAGGCGAGAGAGGAGAGTGGTGGAGAGGTGGTGAGGAGGCGGGGAGGTGAGGAAAGCCAACGGCGGCGCCCTGAAGCCCCGAAGTCAAGAGCAAGAGCAAGTGATCTCTAAATACCTAAGCACCCCGGGCGAGGAGGTGGGAAAAGAAAGAAGGAAAGAAAGAAAGAAGGAAGGAAGGTATAGATAAAAGAATGAAAAGAAAAGAAATAACGCTTGGGAAGTATTAAGGCAAGTAATACATTTTACCTGGCTTCAGGCCCAAACATGGCTCCATGAGGGGGAGGCGTTGGTGAGAAGGAAAGACCTGATGTGGAGATAAGGGCCGCATGGTGAGAGTAGAGTGAAGAAGACGGAAGTTGGTCATTGGAGGAGGAGGGACCGGGGGAACAGGAGCGAATCTGATTGGAGAAGGGCTGAGATATAGAGCTACAGCCACAGAGAAGAGGGGCGGAGCTCGGAGTGGCTAACTCCAAAGTCACCGCCTCTGTAAACACAGTCAAATAACAAAGAGATAGAAAACCTAGAGTCACTTAGAAAGGACCAACCAGATGCACGAACTGACAATCATGACCACAACAGCCAAACCCGACACAGGAGACCAGACCGGAGAGTTACAGCGAAGAGCCTCCCATGCAGGAGACAGTGGCTTTAAGGAGCTGATGGCAGAGATGCAGGACATCAGAAGGCTGTTAGAGAGAGGGGAGGATGATAGAAGGAAAATGAAGGAGGATCTGAGAGAATTAAAGGGCGACCTGAAAGGCGAATTGCATGATATGAAGGGGGAAATCAAAGAAGATTTCAAAGAGATGAAAAGAGAAATGACAGTTTTGAATAAAGGGATGACTGAAGTGAAGGAGGAAGTGAAAGTACTAAAGATGGAGAATATAGAAATAAAATCAAAACAAAAAATCAACCTGGAAAAGATAAAAGAGCTAGCAATAAAAAATATAGTACTGGAAGAAAGGCAAACCTATATGGAGATAGCCCTAAAAGAGCATCAACTTAGATTCAGAGGAATTGAGGAGGAGGAGGGTGAGAGGATTAAAGACATCATAACAGCAATCTCGGCCAGTATAATGGAGAAACCAGAATTGTGGATGGCCAATATGATTGACAGAGTTTATCGGGTGAGCTCGGGTTATACGAGGAGGAACAACCTTCCAAGGGATGTGATCGTGAACTACTCCCTCAAATCGATCCGGGATGACATTCTATCGTGGCAGTTTAAGAGGCATGGAGCCTATAAAGGGGAAAAGGTAACAATTCTCAAGGAAATCCCGAAGGACCTGATGGAAAGGAGAAAGAACTATTATTTTTTAACAGATATTCTTAAAAGAAATAATATCAGGTACCGATGGGAGAAGATTGAGGGAGTGATGGCCGCATTCAGGGGAAGGAAATACTGGCTCACTTCCATCGATAAGGCGAAAGAGTTTATACGAAAATTTGGTGACGATCTGAAGGAAGATAAAGAAGGACAATATAGACCCAGATATAGAGACCACCCAGCGACCCCAAAAAAATCAATAGACGTACCCAGTGAGAACAAGGACGAGGAACCGGGAGAAGAGGAAGAAGGAGAGGAAACGGGAGAGGAAGAAACACAGGAGGAAACACAGGAAGAAGCGAACATCAAAGACTTGTAAATGTCTATAAAATTTTTGTCTTGGAATGTTAATGGGCTAAATAGTGGGATTAAGAGGAGGAGAATCTTTCAAAGGGTTAGGAAATGTAGGGCAAGGGTGGTAGCCCTTCAGGAAACCCATATAAAAAATCTGAAGTATCTGAAGTATCTGAAATATGATCTAATAGGCGAGGCATTTTCGGCCTCAGCAAATAAAAAAAGGGGGAGTGGTTATCTATGCCGACCCAAAACTCAGCCCGAAATTACGTTTCACGACAAGGAGGAAAAATATGGGGGATCCTAATTGAAAACGAGAAAGAAACCTCTCTAATTTGTAATGTGTATGCTCCTAATGATTCCAAAACAAAATTTTTTACGGAACTGGAAGAGAAAATTCTAGATCAAATATATGATAACCTGGTTCTCATGGGAGACTTTATGGGGTACTCGATCCCAAAATTGATAAGAGCGGAAACGGAAACGGAATGCGTAAACATCTAAGCGGAAAGCTGCCTAAGAATTTCTTCGATTTTAAAGAAAATATGGATGTTGTTGATGTTTGGAGGGAGATGCACCCCAGGGGTAGAGACTATACCTTCTATTCGAATAGACACCGGTCATGGTCGAGAATAGATTTCATCCTTACGTCAAAAAATTTACTCCCAAAAGTTCAGCAAACAAAAATTCTCTCTAAACATATCTCCGACCATTGTCCCGTTGAGATAGAGTTTTATGCCAAAAGAATGGAATACTGTTGGAAATACCCAGGTTGGTTAACTAAAAAGAAATCTATATTAGATGAAAGTAGAGACACGCTAAAAGAATTCCTAGAAATAAACTGTACGGACAATGAGAACTGGAGGACCATTTGGGACACTAGTAAAGCCTATATGAGGGGCTTTTTTATGAAGAGTCAGGCTGTCTGGAAAAAAAATAAGAGGAAAGACCTGCAGGCCATACAAAATAGGCTCGCTTCAGTTGAGAAAGATTTTAAAAAAGACCCCAAGAGAGTAGACAAAAGAAATGAATTGAATCTCCTACTGAAGCAATTGGATTTCTTTGAACTAGAAGAAATGCAAAGAAAGGTAAGATTTGCAAATCAGAAATTTTTTGAACAAGCCAATAAACCGGGTAGATACCTGGCCTGGCAACTGAAAGAGAAAAGGAAGCGAAACGTTATCTCGAAATTAAGAATAGGCCAGAAGGAGATAACCTCAGAAGAGGAAATAAGGCAAACCGTCGAGGAGTTTTTCTCTAAAGTATATCAGGATGACAAGATCGATCCGGTAAAGGTACAGAAATATCTAGGAGATAAGAAAATAGAGAAAATTAAAGATGAAGAGAGAGAAGCTTTAAATAGAAAAATAACGAGGGAAGAGATTCAACAGGCAATCAAAAAGCGAAAAGTAGGTAAAGCGGCGGGCCCAGATGGCTATACGACCGAATACTATAAGGAACATAACGAGGTGATCGGGGACATCTTGGAAAAAGTCTTTAACGATATATTAGAAACGGGTCGAATACCCGAAACCTGGACCGAATCCAACATAATCCTTATAGGGAACTCAGATAAAGATCTACTCAACCCGGCAAACTATAGACCGATAGCGCTGCTAAATGCAGATTATAAAATTTTTGCGTCTATACTAGCCGAAAGATTGAAACCTTTTCTAAACACAAGAATAAAGGCGGATCAAAATGGCTTTTTGCCGAGGAGATACCTAAAAAACAATATCAGGACAATGATCAACCTAGTGGAATTCTATAAAAAATATAAATAAAAAGCGGCCTTGATCTTTTAGATGCCGAAAAGGCATTTGATAATGTGAATTGGCACTATCTAAAAATTCTTGCGAATGAAGTTGATTTGGGCTTTAAATTTAAAAATGTCTTGCAGGCTATATATGATTTCCAAACTGCTAGGATCATTGTAAATCAAAATAAATCGGCCAGGATACAAATTCAGAAAGGAGTCAGACAGGGATATCCCTTGTCACCTCTTTTATATATATGGCTTCTCGAGGTCTTGTTAGAAGAGATCAGAAATGATACAGAATTAGAGGGACCAAAGATTAAAAATGAAGTATATAAGGTACAGGCGTTTGCGGACGACCTGGCCCTAATTGTAGAAAACCCCGAAGCAAACTGGACAAGATGGTCGGAGGTGATAGGAAAATATGGGGAGATAGCGGGGCTGAAAATCAACAAGGCCAAAACCCAAATGATGACCATGAATATGAAGGATAGTGACCGAACGAAATTACAAAGGCTAACTGGTATACAGATTACACCGATGGTGAAATACCTCGGAGTGCATCTTACCACAAATAATGCGCAGCTCTTTAAGAACAATTATGTTAAGAAATGGAAGGAAATAGTTAAGGACCTAGAGAAATGGTCAAAATTAAACCTCTCCATGGATAGCAACTATAAAAATGATGGCACTCCCAAAAATTAACTTCCTGTTTTCTGTCCTGCCAGTCATAAAGAGAGTAGATGTATTTAAGAAATGGATGGCTGACAACTCCAAATTTATCTGGGGAGGCAAAAAGCCAAGGGTAAAAATGTAGATACTTCAGGACTCTAAAGAAAGGGGGGGGGTCTAGCAGTTCCAAATTTGAGGCTATATTATGAAGCAAATTGCTTGGCATGGATGGGAAAATGGTGTAAATTAGAAAACGAGAAAATACTTAATCTGGAAGGACACGATTTGAGATTCGGCTTCCACGGATATCTCTGCTACGATAAAGTGAAAGCCGACTGGGGGTTTAATGATCACTTTACCAGAAGCGCACTTATTAAGATCTGGCAGAAACACTACAAGGACCTTTATAAAAAAATACCGTTATGGGTATCACCTCTCGAGGCCTTCAGAATTAGATAACTGGATAATATTAAATGGTTAACATATAAGGATGTGTTGGACTGGGATGGACAAAAACATTTTCTGAAACCTAGACACCAACTACTGGAGGAAAATAAAGAGATTAACTGGTTCTCATACCTCCAGCTAACCCAAAAATTCAAAGAAGATCAGAAAAGGGGCTTTAATGAGGAAGAAAGTGAGATAGGGGGGATACTCCTAGGCAAGAACAAAAATATGGTGGGTAAAATTTATAAAAAATTAATCGACAAAGAGGGAGAAGATAGTAGGATAAAGGACTATATGAAACTATGGTCTAGAAACATTGGACACAAAATCAATAAGGAAATTTGGAGGGGAATCTGGAAGAAAAACATTAGTGCTTCAGTATGCGCCAGATATAAGGAAAGCTGGGTGAAAATAGTTTATAGGTGGTATCTGGACCCGGCAAAACTAGGGAGAATCTATAGAACAAACAAACCGAACTGCTGGAACTGCGGAGAAAAAAATGGCACCTTTTTTCATATGTGGTGGCTCTGTAGAAAGGCAAGGAAGTTCTGGAATATGGTGAATAGTGAGTTAGAAAAAGTCTTTAAAGTACATCTTGAGAGGAAACCGGAAAGTCTGTTATTAGGTTTATTTGACCCCAATATAAAGCTGAACGAAAGTGATAAAAGAATATATTTGATTCTGACCACGGCGGCAAAGATAACATACGCAAGGTATTGGAAATCCGATAAATCTCCAACAAAGGATGAATGGGTCCTAAATTCAATCGAGGCCATACAAATGGAATGGCTCTCTGAAGCAATTAAAGAAAATAAGGTAGGAGGGGTCCCGGGCAGAAAACAGGAATGGAATTGCATGCAGGAATATTGTCAAAGGGAATACAATATTCCCATACAACTAAACTGGGAGTGAGACCATCTATAACGATGGGAGGTTAGTATTATTTGTATAGTGTGTTAAACTAGATATGCTTTCTCTTCCCCATGCTCCGCAGGCATCTCGCGAAGCTCCAAGAGGAAAATGTAGGGAATACCGAAACCGTGGCTGTGGAATAAGAAAAATCCACCCACCCAGAACTTTGTCAACTTGCGTCATTTTTTTCCTTTTCCGACACCCTTTGCTATTGTATGTATAGGAATGCCGGTTGCATTCCTCACTCCCCCTCTACTTTCCCACTTTTTCTTATGGACTTGTATGTTGTGTTGTGTTTTTGTATGTGCTCATTTCTTATTGTCTAAATTGAATAAAGATCATATTTTTAAAAAAAAGAATTTTGGATTATGAGTCCCAGAAAAAATGCTTGACCCCCTTTTCAGCCATGAAAACCCACTGGGTGACAACTCTCCCAGCCGAGGTCATAGTTACAGTTCTTTTGAAGGGGAAAATGATGCTTAAACAGAAGAAACGCCAGGAGAAAGTGCTTCTTAGCATAGGCTCTGAAATAGTGGGGTCAGTTTGCCAGCAACAGTGACAAGAATAATCTACTCTGATTGGTCAATACAAGCACAGGCTGTGATTAGCCCAGAGAACATCATGTGCCTTAAGATAAGAAACAGCCGTGATTGGCTTATCATCCCCATGTGCGTTTGTTTACAAAGTTAGCAATTGGCTTAGGAAATGCGCATGGCAAATAAGGTTCCCACTTGGCCGGCTCCCAGTGAAAACCCGGTAGTAAAATGTATCGATTCGAGTACAGCCTGCACATTAGGGCAGATAATATAGAGGGAAAGATGGAAATTTACACTGCACAACGTTTGTTAGCAAATAGGAGTGAGATGCTAAGAAATGCTTTGTTTAATTGGGTAGAGTAATATGGGTTCATGAATGCTAGCCAGTAACAATGCATGAAGAAGGGAGGGACTGAAATATTGCAGCCATTGTTTGTATAAGATCTGTTTACTGGGAAAGATCGGGGTTCTGTCTGCAGCGGCTTGGTTCCGCCAGGGGGCAGGCCCATCAGCTGATGTCATGCAAATAAAGCTGGTTTCCTGAATCGCAGTAAAATTGTCGCGTCATTCCGTCCTTGTGCTCGCTAGGAACGGCAGCTTAAGCCTTGGGAGTTCTGGGACTCCAGATACTGCTACACTTTCAGTCTTAGATTTCCCTCTGACAAACTCCCTCTGAAGAAAGGCTGAGAGTGTAACTTTGTGTTTACCTTAGGACATCAGAAGTCAGAAACACACACACATTTTTTAGTCTACCACAAATATATTTATACATGTATATACACATATAATTTTGATAATATAGTATATAGGTAGTGAACTATCACATGGCAGCAGGCCCATAGGCAGAAAGAAAATTCAGGCTGTGTGGGGGATGGGGTGTGTGAAACAATTAAATTTTTTAGTGAATCATGAAGAGTAGTTTTATAAAACAAACAAAAAATTATATGATTCACTCTATGTGTTTATTTACTGTAGTCTGACAAAAATCAGGCTCCAGCCAATCTTTTTCCATTTCTACACCACAGGTCAAACTCTTCCATCAGTATCATGAAGGCATTCATTGTAAAGTTCTGTGCACTTGTTCAAGTTGGATATTAAATGGCCACAATTAATAAGGAGGAATACTTGCAGTTCCTGAACTACTACCTTGTAAACCTTTCTTGAAGCTGACCACCTATGGAATGCACTCCCAAACGAGTTAAGATCAACCCCATCCCCTCTGGCTTTCAGAAAAAAATTATAATCATGGTTCTGGGACTGGGACTTTGGGGAGCAGAAGTAATTATGCACTTTAATGGACATAGACTGGAATGGAGTTGTGGCAGATGACATTGTGACTTGTTTTATGGCTCTAACAAATGTTTTATATACCCGTTTTAATGACTATGCTGTTTTAATGTTATGTAGGTGATTGTGATTTAATATTGTATTTGTGATGTGACGGCCTTGTACCATTACTAATGTAAGCCGTCCTGAGTCCCCCTTTGGGGGTTGAGAAGTGACGGGATACAAATCCCAGAAATAAATAAAGTCCAGAAATGGGATGTACACATTTAGACTATAATATTCCAATGGCGTTAGTGAAGTTGTCTGGATATTACTTTTACAAATCTGTCTTGAACAGATGTGAGAAATCCTACCTTCTCAACCAATAGATTCCACCACTGATTCTTTCACAGATTCTGTGAGCATCTCCCTGGCTTTTTCTATGTAACTGTTGACATATTGCAGACTGCAGAGAATGTCCATATCGACTTTTGTAATGTTTTGTTAAGCTGAAGGGATGGCAGCAGAAGCTTTCTTATGATGTGTGCAAATTTATTTATTTATTTGCAGTATTTGTATACCACCCTTCTCAACCCCAAAGGGCGGTTCACAGTGTTGGCAACAATTCTATGCCATCTATAAAAAAACCAGTATAAAACATTAAAATTGATCCTGTGATAAAACATTAAACATTATTAAACGCATCACATAAAATAATATCACATATCACACAAAGCTGTTGTCCGTAAACAGTCCTGGGTCACTGCACTATCAACTTTGCTTTACCTTTAAATATTCCTATCATGGACCGAATGCTTACTTCCACAACCAGATCTTTAGCTGACTCCTAAAGGTTACGAGGAAGGGGGCCAACCCAATCTCACTCGGGATGGAATTCCACAGCTGTGGGGCCACCACTGAGAAGGCCCTGTCACTTATCCCCATCAGCAACACCTGTGAGGACAGTGGGGCCAAGAGCAGGACCTCCCTGGAAGCTCTTAATCTACAGACTGGTTCATAGAGGAAGATTTGTTTGGACAGGTGAGTTGAACTGGAGCCGTTTAAGGCTTTATGGTCTAAAGCCAGCACTTTGAAATTGTGCTCTGTATCTAATTCAGCATTGAGAACAACTAAAAGAAGGTGTCCAGCTTGGGAAGAAGCCTCATTGTTGTATAGAGGACTGTTTCTTTAATTCTTCAAGTGTTCTCACCACTAACTACACTGTACAGTTCAGCAAAACATAAAACTGCATCATGTCGCTCAACCCAACAGGTTTAACAAAGTGGCAACAAGTTGTTTACTCTTGATTCAGGGAAATACTTTTTGTATTTTTCTTCAACAGTTCCAGTCTGATGGATGATGCTCTGAAGAAATTGCACACAGATGATATTGTTCCTTGGCAGTTTCCAACACATGGTTAAGGCTAGATTTAGTGAGAGAGCACTGCAGTGGATGTAGACAGCCACTGGATACTTCTGTGATATATTTGCATGTGCACCATGAATATGACCACTCATATTAGCAGCCCCATCATAACCCTGTCTACACAAGCATTGCAGGTTCAGCCCATGTTCCAGTGTTTTCAAAATAATGCCTGCAAGTTCTCCACCTGTCATATCACTTACCTTCACAAGGCCTATAAAGTCTTCTCTTATTCCTGCAGCTTCAACATCAATGTACCTTACCAAGAGTGATAACTAACTACTGTTAGTGTTTCCTGATCTGGCAAGAGACCTCAACAAATGAGTTCTTCACGGGGTAATAGGTCCTGAATCATTGCTCTCTCTTAAAGCCAGTTCTTGTTGGCCACAAAGAACAATAGTTTCCCCAGTTGGCTGATTTCTTCTGCTTTCTTCATATTTCCTTTATCATGATGGCAGGTTTCTTTGGCAGGGCTTAGATTAGATAAACCAGTGGTAGACACCTTAGTTTACACAGTTTACTCAGTTTTCACCTGGAATCCAACTGTGCATGTTCTAGAGTCTTCTTTGGTACCAGTTGCTGCAATTGTACTCAACCTGCTGCCTTCTTGGTCTCCAATATTTGGCTTTTTCTTTCTTACAATGAACTCAAAAACATTCAGTTGTTTTAATAGACCAGAAGGCAACTTCTGAAGTCAAATGGATGATAAGCAAGCACTAACAGCAGGACTTTAAGCCTCAGAAAAGCAACCCACAACTACTTTCATGCCTTTCGTTTATATCCAGTGGGAGGAGCAAGAGGCAGGTGTAAGAGAGGGCTCTGAAAGAGGAAAGAGCAAGCAAGTTATGAAATGATTACTTTCAGGAGTTTTTAAATATTATTTCAAAAACTATTGACGATAATAACTTGGGGTAAAAACAAATGAAACTACACAGTTAAATCTATAATTGTATTCATATTTCATGAAAAAAATGTTGATTAGAATCAGGGATACAGCATTCTGAAAGATTTTTTATAAACATATTTTAATTTAAAATTGGAATAGTTAAAATCAAGATCTATGACCCACACTTGTTATTACATTTTTAGAAAATACATAAAATACCTTTAATCTAGTACCAAGTTATTCAAAAATACTTGATCATTTAAGAAAAATTAAAGTATAAACTTTTAAACCAAGCACAAATTATCATAGCTGTTATGTAACTGGAAACATTGTAAATTATATTTAAACTTAAGTTTTTCTTTTGGAGATTAGCCTGGGGAGTCCAATTCTGATGTCAGTTTTGGTGGATTATGCCATTTTCACATCGAAAATGTTGATCAAACATCTGTAACATCAAAACAAGGTCACTTCCACTATGGATATTGCTGCTACTGCAATTTAAATTGGTGGAAAGGTAGGTACGCAGGAAATGATAGTGAACAAATGATCAAAATTGAGAAAGTGCTTGCAGTTCTGGAAGAACTCTATTTTTTTGCTTATCATAAAATTAGCACAGGGATTTGGTTAACCAGTTAAAATTCATGAGTAAACCAGATTTACATGGCACATTGCAACCTCTACTTAAGATTCATATGGGTGATATGAGAATGCAAGCCTCAGACATTGTGGCTCAAATGTGTTCTTCTGCCCTTGATATGTGTGGGACATCAACTGCAAAAAAAAAAGCCACACTATCATATTCAAACGTATTACATGTTCCCTACATGCCTCTGTAAAACAAAAACAAAAACCCCATATATACACAAATTGTCTCCTTGGAAACTTCTCCAGGAACAAGTGGTAGCAGTAACATAATACTGAATAGCAAACATTTCTGTCCATGCAATAGGCTTCTAGAAACATGCCTTAGGCTCGAAGAAACTCTTTCACTGGAAGATCTTAAGAGCAGATTTTCTGGGACCGGATTTTCCAGTTAAAGTTGTAAAATATCAGGTTTTCATTGTTTCAAGATGATCAGAGAATTAGATGGTTGAAAATTCTGTATGCTAGCTTAGTATTTTCTAATGTCCCACAAAATAAGACATTCTCCACAATTCTAATCTGAAGCCATTTACAAAGCTGTGTTCTTGAATTTGGTGATGCTTTTTATCTAATGACAGCTATACATTTCCTGCAATTCATACTGAACCAAGCATGAACCTCAGTTTGTCTTCCTAACTAACCAAAGGCCCCACACACACTGACCATTTAACACAGTTTCAAACCAGTATTGAAGAAAGTAGTTTCATTGTGCCAATGATTACAAAGAAAGTCCTGGGACCAGTTCAAGGCCCAGATGTGATTCACAAAACCACAGAGCACTAACGAGAATTCAGGGCTTCCTTTTGCACACTTTAATGGGAGCTTTTTGTGTGTCCACCACAGTTCAAAGCTAGATGGGGTTTAAGGGTGGCTTTACAAAGCATTATAATACAGTTCAAGGTATCTACATAGCATACATTCCCAATGCATGCTATAGCATGCAATAAGCCAATACTCAATGCAAAGTATGCTTGCAGGAATCAATAATAATGCACAATGCTAAGCCAAAAGGATAAAGGGCCAGATCTGAGAGCGTTGCCAATAAAAAGGCACAATGTAGCAAAAGTATCAAAATATATATTGTGGACTATAACAGTGCTATAATGCAAAACAATATCACATTCAATGCAATGCTGTGGGTAGCATGCTATATATATCGCAATGTAATGCAAATATAACAACCAAATGGTACTAAATGGTCAAATACAGTAATAGACGGTGGTAAACCCAAACACGCAGGTGAGGGCTGAGACAAATACAGAATCCAAATAACCCTGTAGAAGGTCCGGAGCCAAATAACTCACGGACTGAAGACTGAGTCCTTGGGGGAGCCTTGATGGATGGATGAGCTGGCACAACGCCGACTAGGTTGATCCCAAATGGGCATAGATATATTCATTAGTTCATTTCAGTGGACTGGCTAAGAAAAAAACCCTCTGAAAATCCCACAAATATATAAACCTTACTTGCCTAGTTTCCAGCAGACCCCACAACCTCTGAAGATGCCTGCCATAGATGTGGGTGAAATGTCAGGAGAGAATGCTTCTGGAACCTACTTTGTTTCTAAATAGTGTAAAATATTTGTATTGCACACAAAAGAGAAAGCACCGTGCATTTCTTGTGCAGCAAGTTGCCCGCCAACAACTGAAATGGCAAATACAAAGCAATTAAGCTCAAAATATTTCATATGATGTACTTGTAATGTAAGATTCTGTGAACTTCTGAAGTATAAAGTGTTATTCATTAATCAATCCACTCAAAAACATCAATACACATACCTTCCATAGATATGCCAATACACTTTTTTTACAGCAGTGTTTTTGGCTTTGCACATATGGTCCAACCCTTAAAACAATAGCTGCCTATGCCAGCCCTAAATAACGGTCTATTGCAGTGGTTCCCAAACTTTTTTGGCCTACCACCCCTTTCCAGAAAAGAATTTACTCACCGCCCCCCTAGAAATTAATTTTTTTAAACATTTAGTAGCAATTAAAGAGAAAGCTATATGTATTAATGCAGTGGTTCTCAACCTTTCTAATGCTGTGACCCCTAAATAAGGTTCCTCATGTTGTGGTGACCCCCAACCATATTTTCATTGCTACTTCATAAATAATTTTGCTACTTTTACGAATTCTAATGCAAATATCTAATGTGCAGGATGTATTTTCATTGTTACAAAGTGAACATAATTAAAGCATAGTGATTAATCACAAAAACAATATGTTTGGGGGAATATGGACAATGGATGATGAGATTTGCAGTACCTTCAATCGATTCAGCTCTGACTTCCACAGACCACTGAGACCCCCACAAATTACAGAACTGGACCAATCTTGGCACAGAGAACCCACATGACCAACAGAAAATACTGGAGGGGTTTGGAAGGAAATGGCAGTGATTTAGAGGAGATGAAGTTCACCTACATCCGGAGAGAACTGAGAACCCAAGCACTATGGATCTGGACCAAACTTGGCACGAATATTCATTATACCTAAATTTGAACACTGGTGGAGTTTAGGGAAAATAAATCTTGACATTTGGGAGTTGTAGTTTCTGGGATTTATAGTTCACCTACAATCAAATAGCATTTTGAACTCCACCAACAATGGAATTGAGCCAAACTTGGCAAACAGAACCCCCATGACCAACAGAAAATACTGGTGGGGTTTGGAATGAATTGACTGATTTAGGGGACATGTAGTTCACCTACATTTGGAGAGCAGTATGAACCCAAACAACTATGGATTTGGATGAAACTTGGCACAAATACTCAATATGCCTAAATTGGAACACAGGTGGAGTTTTGAGAAAATAGCCCCTCTCATTTGGGAGTTGTAGTTACTGGGATTTATGGTTTACCTACAATCAAAGAGCATTTTGAGTTCCACCAACAATGGAATTGAGCCAAACTTGGCACACAGAGCCCCATGACCTACAGAAAATACTGGAGGGTTTTGGGGGAGTATGGAAAACAGATGATGCTGTTGAAGGTATTACAAATCCCATCATCTGTTACACTTAACAATTTATATATATATAGTAGTGGTGGTTCACAGGGGGTGGCGGAGGAGGCCTTCACTTGCCCCCCACATGTTGCCTTTTGCTGGCCTCACAGGTTGTGGGGAAGGGGAGGGGCGAAAAAGGGGGGAAAGCGGTGAAAAAAGGAGAGGCCTTTTTTCACTGCTTTCAGCGCTCCATTGGCCCCATGGACTTTGGGGAGGGTGGGGTGGAAGTGAGCCCTTCACTCTCCCCCCCCCCATTGGCCACAGGGCCGATGGAGCACTGAAAGCAGCAAGAAAAAAGGCAGCAAGGGAGGGAATGAAAGGCCTGCCTCCTCCTCCTTTGTCGCCATGGTTGTTGTTATTGGCCGCCAGGAGGAGCCCGTTGGCATGGGCCAATTGCTGCTGATGCTCACCGGGCACCGTGTCCAAGGAGGCCTTGCCATTTTGGGTGCTGAGGCAGCCCAGCTCGGGGCCTAGCGGCAGCGGTGCACAAATGGGCAAGGAGGCAGGCAGCGGCGGCTGTTGTGCAAAGGCTGCAGTGCAAAGGCCTCCGTGTCTTCCTCCTCCGACTCGGACACCGGCGGAGCCTCCCCACCACTGCGAAACAGCGCGGCCTTCCCTGGCGAAGGTGGCGGTGGAGGGAGCAGGAGAGCCCAGGGCTTCCGCGGGGAGAGCAGGCCTCGCTTCTTTGTCCCCTCATGCCATGGCTGCCCGTTCTGGTTTGGCTTAATTCCTTACCACACTTTTGACTAGTACTGGCAGTATTCTCAAGGCAGAGTTCTCTGTTCTTTTCTTCTCCACATCTTTTTTAGTCTTCCCCATGAAAGATCATTCACAAAACACTATATTTCTAATTTATTGAAAGTTGCAAATCCTTGCCACATGCTCACAAATAATGTCTGTATTATAAATTATTTGAACTCTTGCAGTCAATCACTTTCAGACACAAAAGTAGCATGGTAGCACATCTTCCCAAAGGGATACTGCCTTCTGTCGTTGACTCTGGGTATCTAAAAGGAGACAAGAATGACACATCAAGCATTTCTGCATGGTTATTTCTGGGTTATTAGTTATGTTTGGGTTCTTAAGTGCAGCCTGGGACATACAGCTACCACACCGAACTACACAGACATTTGTATATATTATGTTTCACCTGCTCCCCATACATACAAATGCACACCTCAGAAAAGCTCATGTTCCTGGTCATGTGCATTAGCTTTTAGCTGTTTACTGAAAGAAATAACTGGAATCACATGCACTACACCCACATGTATTGATTTTTATTACCCAGGATTTGAATAAACTACACTTTAATAATACTCACTGGATCATAAATATAAAATTATACACTAATTTTAAACAGTTTAGAAAACAATTTAAAATACCATTTTAACAAATAACATTAAAATGGTAAAAGTCTGTTGTGTACATTTGGAGCCAGTTCATTGTTCTAGGCCTGCTTGAAGAAAAAGATATTTACCTATGGGATAATAGGAATGAAGGGCATGCCATCATCTAGGAGAGCGTTTCTCAACCTAGAGGTTGGGACCCCTGGGGGGGGGGGGGGGTTGTCAGAGGGAAGCCAAAGACCACCAGAAAACACAGTATATTATGTTGGTCATGGGGGTTCTGTGTGGGAAGTTTGGCCCAGTTCCATTGTTGGTGGGGCTCAGAATGCTCTTTGATTGTAGGTGAACTATAAATCTCAGCAACTACAACTCCCAAATGTCAAGGTATATTTTTCCCAAACTTCACCATTGTTAACATTTGGGCATACTGAGTATTTATCCAAAGTTTGGTCCAGAGCTCTCTGGATTTAGGTGAATGACAACTTCAAAAGTCAAGGCCCACCCAACATACTTCTGAAGGTGGTGGGACTAAGCATGCATCTACATTGTAGAATTAATGCAGTTTGAAACCAAATTAATTAACATGGCTCAATACTATGAGATCATGGGAGTTATAATTTTACAGAGTCTTTAGACTGCTTTGCTGAAGAGTGCCAATGCCTCACCAAATTACAAATTCCATAACATTGAGGCAGACGGGATTGCATTTCTACAGCACAAAAAGAAGCAGACTTGCTTAAGCCTCTTCCACACAGTTGTATAAAATCCACATTGGCAGTGTGGGCTCAGATAATCCAGTTCAAAGGAGATATTGTTGATTATCTGCCTTGTTATTCTGAGTTACATGGCTGTGTGGAATGGCCCTAAGAAGCAAGTCCAAATGGGTTTTATGAGGTTTGTTCCCAAGTCAAGCTTTACAAGCCTTGCAATAACAGGGAAACAAGCCAGTATTAATGTATTGGATTTTTATTTGTTATAGTTTTTCATGGACTATATTTTAAAGAAATTTTATTTTTTATTTTAAAGTTTTTAAATTTTTTTACCATTTATAAAGTATGATTTAACTATGTTTATTTTAGGAAATAGCAGAAGTCATTTCAGAACTACTGGCAATCATCTTTGAGAATTATTGGAGAACAGGAGAAGTCCCAGCAGACTGGAGGAGGGCAAATGTTGTCCCTGTCTTCAAGAAGGGGGAAAAGGAGGACCCAAAAATTACCATTCAGTCAGCCTGACATCAATATGGATTCCTCAAAAATAAGTCATGCCAGACTAATCTTATCTCTTTTTTTTCGATAGGGTTACAAGCTTGGTAGATGAAAGGAATGCTGTGGATGTAGCATATCTTGATTCCAGTAAGGCCTTCAACAAAGTCCCCCATCACTTCTTGCAAGCAAACTAGACAAATGTGGGCTAGGCAATGCTACTATTAGGTAGATCTGTAATTTGTTAAGTGGCCGAACCCAAAGGGTGCTCACCAATGGTTCCTCTTCATCCTGGAAAGAAGTAACTAGTGGAGTGCCACAGGGTTCAGTCCTGGGCCCAGTGCTGTTCAACATCTTTATTACTGTCTTGGATGAAGGTTTAGAGGGTGTGCTTATCACGTTTGCAGATGACACCAAATTAGGAGGAATAGCTAATATTCCAGAGGACAGGATCAGAATTCAAAATGATCTTAATAGATTAGAGACCCAGGCCAAAAATACCAAATTGAATTTCAACAAGGACAAATGTAAGATACTACACTTAGGCAGAAAAAATGAACTGCAAAGACACATGATGGGGGATGCCGGGCTCAGAAACAGTAAATGTGAAAAAGATCTTGGAGTCTTCATGAACAACATGCTGAACATGAGCTAACAGTGTAATGCAACAGCTTAAAAAGTGAATGGAATTTGGAGCTGCATCAAAAGGAATATAGGGCCTATATCGAAGGAAGTCATGGTGCCTCTCTATTCAGCTTTAGTTAGACCTCACCTGAAATACTGTGTGTAATTCTGGGCACCACAGTTCAAAACAGCTTTGACAAGCTGGAAGGTATCCAGAAATAGGCAACTCAAGTGATCAAAGGTCTGGCGACCATTCCCTATATAGGGACTGAGTATGTTTAGCCTGCAGAAGAGAAGGTTGAGAAGAGAGATATGATAGCCATGTATATATGTGTGTGTGTGTGTGTGTGTGTGTGTGTGTGTGTGTGTGTGAAAGGGTATCATAAGGAAGAGGGAGCAGGTTTGTTTTCTGCTGCCCTTTAAATTAGGACTTGGAACAATGATTTCAAATTACTGGAAAGGAGATTCCACCTGAACATTAGGAAGAACTTCCTGACCATACGAGCTGTTCAACAGTGGAACTCTCTGTCTCAGAGTCTGGTGGAAGTTTCTTCCTTGGAAACTTTTAAACAGAGGCTGGGTGGACATCTGTTTTTGAGGTGCTTTGATTGTGCTTTTCCTTCATAGCAGGGAGTTGGACTAGATGGCCCACATGGTCCATTCCAACTCTATGATTCTATTATTCTAATTGTTGTAGGTCACCTTGTATGCTATACTGAGAAAAATGTGGGGCTATGACAACAATAAAAATAACAACCCATAATTTTAGCTTGTCATTGTCCTGTCCATGGTATTATCAGTATGGATTTCTTTTTAAAAATTTTTTAAAATTAAGTTTCAAGATTAAAATACAAACATAGAAAAAACCAGCCCTCTGTCCTTGGAAAGGAAAGTGAAATGACAATAAGAAAGTGTTGACAATACAGAAAAAAGAATTGGTGAAAATATGTGAATAAAAAGTAGGTATAGAATGGCTTTGAAGTATGGATTTCTCATGGAATCATAGAGTTGGAAGAGACCTTGTGGGCCATTCAGTCCAACCTGCTGCCAAGAAGCAGGAAAATCAGATGATGGCCATCCAGCCTCTGTTTAAAAGCCTCCAAAGAAGGAGCCTCCATATCAATTCTAATTTTTAACTAATAAAAAGGAACAGACAAACGATGAACAATGCAATTCATTAATTTGTAGCACTGAAAATGATAACACCAAAATGTTTTTAAACAATGAGTAATAGAAGCAAATTATTTTTTAAAAGAATTTTCAAAGATCTAATCATAATAGTTACAAATTCTTTTCTCCCTCTTACAAGTTCTCTCTTTATTTCCATCAAGTATAAAAATCCTTGATGTGACTCTTTGCAGGTAGAAAACATCACCCATGAAATACAGCCCCCTCAAACATAAGCTGAGCAAAATGAATAGGCAATAATATTAGCTGAGCAAGTAGATTCCTGGTTTTTTTTAAAAAATAAAAAGTGAGTATCCTAAAGGGAGAGTGTACCTCCTATTTTAATTCAGAGTTTGGGGGAGGAGAAGCTGTGCCCTATATATCAAAAGTTTGGGAAACAATGACTTAAAGAACTGGCCTGCTGGACTATGACTGACTGAGTTTATGTTTGGTCTTGAATAAAGAAGCAAACGATGCATTAAGACATTGGATGATGAGTGAGGCAGAAAACTTCCTTGCTGTGAGGGTGTTTGTTAGCGTCTCTCAAGACAGGAAAGGAATTTCCTGCAGTTTCGCATTGTCAACGCCATTGAGAATAACAGAAATGGCTCCAGTGACATGAATGAGATGCTAGCTACAATGGGTAATTTGAAATATTTAAATTTCCATGCTATTTTGCTCAAAAAGTTTCCCTGTTTATTACCTTGACACAGGACAATAATACTAGCAGAGTTTCCAAATACTTGCTCTGTACTGTTACGTGCTACATCACAATTATTTTAGTGCCTGGAGGGAGAGGTCATCAATTCTGAAAAACAAATCTTGGACAATACTCCTTAACATGTATAGATGTTCACTGTAATTTTTATGCTCAACCAGATTCTCCAAATTGGTGGGATTTTGAGGACACGTTGCTTACCTTGGCTTGCATTTTCTGAATGAGGTCAATTGAAGCTTCCTGGAATTTTAGATTATTTAAATTTATTTGAACATGAGTGGAGGTGCAAAACTTAACTATTATAATGCTAATGTTTGAAAATTCCCACAAGGGATTTTGGGATGGGGGCATTCTGTGTTCAGAACCCCTCAGCATTATGCCATTTACTTACTTACTTACTTACTTACTTACTTACTTACTTACTTACTTACTTTCTACCCCACCTTTCTCACCCGAAGGTACTCAAGGCAGCTTACAACTCCAGCAAAAATTAAATGCTGGTAAAAAACCAGTACTAACAATAAAAAAATTGAACGGTTAATTAAACAGTCAAGCTACAGACTGGTCTTCCTAATCTTCACATTTAGCACCCTGAATGATAATACCCACAAGAAAGAAAAAGGGAGAGCGAGAAAAATGCACCCTCTTCAACAGCCTAGAACATGTCTCCAACCATGGCCATATTGGCTAGACTCTAGAGCATTCTAGGAACTATAGTCCAAAAAGTAATTTTCTCAAGTTCTGTCAGAACCATCCTTGTTTATTTTCCCAAGTCAAGGGAAGGATAGCCATTCAAGGGCATGAATGCCATTCTGCTAGAACAAAGGTTGATCTACCAAACTCAACACATGCGACTACTATTTCTTTAAAATCATTTCAGGACTTTTTCTTACTATTATAAGGATAGAAGGAAACAAATTCACTTTGCCATGCAGCAGAATACAACACAATACAAAATCCTCAAAGCAGTGATGCTTTTATTGGGCCAACTCCATAGCATAAAATGCATCAAGCAATCTATCATTAAAGTTTCACTATCTTCTTCAGGCAAAAATGTTTAAAAATCAAACAAGAGAAGAAAGGTGACAGTGTTAGAATCCCAGGTTTACATTTTGTCTCAAATGTCATTTCTGTTATGTGTTAAGATGGCTTGGGGAAAATCTCACCCATCTTTCTACCTTTACCTTGTTGTGCAGGCATGGGACATCTTTAATAGCTGGGATGTCTCATAAGGCTCTGCATTGGCAGGAAGGAGTGATAGTGTTGACAGACATGATCCATCCCCTTTGCTTTGTGTAAACTGGTCTGAATGAGACCTAATCCTGTCCACAAGATATTCAAAAGTCACAAGATACTTTGGAGTTTCAAGATGGGTCAAAGCTGGATTTACCTAGGCCCCACCTACACTGCCACATAAAATCCAGATTATCTGATTTGAATTGGATTATTTATTTAATTTATTTATTTACACGATTTTTATCCCACCTTTCTCAAACCCAGAGGTGACTCAAGGCGGCTTACAACTGGCAGCCATTCTATGCCATAAACACTATACAGTGTATAATTTAAACCTTTAAAATGAGATTATAAAATAATACAATAAAACCATATAAAACATATAAAACCAAGGCCTTCACTGTTTATCTCGTTGTCCAAAAATATCATCTAAGCCGTTCCACAATTCAGTTCCACAGAGATTCATGTTAGTCTATTTCACTGCATTTCCAAAGGCTTGTTCAAAAAGCCAGGCTTTTTAACATTCCTACGGAATGACAGGAGGGAGCTGATCTAATATTCGGGGGGGGGGGGGTTAAACAGCCGAGGGGTCACCAATGAGAGGGCCCTGCCTCTCGTCCCCACCAAGTGCGCCTGCAAAGAAGGCGGGACCGAGAGCAGGGCATTCCCAGCCGATCTTAAGCTCCTAGAAGGTTCATAAGGAGAGATACATTTGGACAGGTAAGCCGAGCCGGAACTGTTTAGTTAGTCTACACTGTCATATAATCTAGCTCAAATGAGATACTATGGATTTTATATGGCAGTGTAGATGGGACCTTAGTTTAACCTACAATACTCACTCACCAGAAGTGGAGAAATGGAATGAGGATAACCAGGAGCCAACACAAAGTAAGTCTGGGTTTTAATGCCAGCATAGATGAACTCCTAAAAAGGCTCCTATGGTTTGGATCCAGGCTTTTTGAAGGCCCCTGTCTTTTTTTAGGAGTCCATTAGAACTATGTTGGACTTATGGAGGTATTTACCAACACCGTCAAAAAGGTGTTGGAATAAGGCAATCAAGGATCATTTTGCCAGCACACCATGTCACTCCTGGGAATTTTTTTCTTTACTTTTCTGTTCTGTAAAACTGCAGCAATCTTACTTGCTCCCCCCCCCCCCCCTGAGGACATTAAGAACAATCTGGACTTCTGGTCCCCCATTTTAGCGTCATTGTTTACCTGCAAGGATAAATATGGACAGGTACCAAAGGACTGGGGGCTGGCAATTATTGTCCCCATATATAAAAAGAAAGGGAAACAGGATGACCCTGCAAGCTATAGGCCCATTAGCCTCCTCAATACCATCAGCAAAATATACGCAAGGCACCTTCAATGGAAACTGCTGGACTGGATGGAGCAAGAGAACATACTGGCAGAGGAGCAAGCCGGCTTCAGGGAAGGACGATCCACCATCGATCAATGTATAGTATTGCAACATCTCATAGAAAAATAGTCCTCCCACAAGCCATCCTCCCTCTATGCTGCGTTTATAGACTTCAGAGCAGCTTTTGAGTCCATTTCCCGTACCAAGCTATGGGAAAAGCTTGGGTCCACTTCAATAGACGGGCGACTTCTACAGCTATTACGAACACTCCATGAAGGAACTACTCTGAAAGTAAGATGCAGTTCCCAGGGCCACCTTACCAAAGCAGTCAAAACTGAGAAGGGCGTCAAGCAAGGGTGCATTTTGGCTCCACTTCTATTCAATTTCTACATTAACTCTATGGTGGAACACCTATACAACTCGGATTTCCATCCTCCAAAACTAGCTGGAAGGCATCTATCCACCCTGCTCTATACTGATGATGCAGTTCTTCTTTCCAGAACTCAAGTTGGACTGAAAAGAGCCCTGAGAGCATTAACAAATTACTACCAGGAAGAACAGTTGCACCTCAACTTTCAGAAAACTAAAATTATGGTGTTTGCTAAATGACCCAAGAGGCACAACTGGAGAATAGATGGAAATAAAATAGAGCAGGTCTCAAGCTTTAAATATCTTGGTGTTACCCTCCATAGCAGCAACAGCAGGAAAGCCCATGCAGAGTGTGCAGCAGAGACAGCACAAAAGAGTTCATCCGCTATATTAAGATATCTCAGGACGGGAGGAGGTCACTTTATACCGGCGGCACTTAAACTTTTTGAAGTAAAATCAGTCGCACAAATGCTGTATGGAGCCCAGCTTGGACCCTTCTCAAATTATGCCCCATTAGAGCGTGTCCAATCAAAATTCCTAAGAGCGGCTTCCAGATGTGTCCCTAACGCTACCCTGCGATTGGAGACAGGCTTCGTGAAAGTGGAAGCAAGAATATGGACAGCTATTCTCAATTACTGGCTACACCTATGCTTCTCCCCATGTGGTCTTGCCCCCCTAATCATGAGAGACAACTTCCAGTCCACATGGATTAAAACAGTAGCAGCAAAGATCGCAACGCTAGGTTTCTCCCAAGGACAATTGCTAAGCATGAGATGGGACCAAGCCAAGGATCTTATTAAGCAACGGATCCTGGACATAGAGCGCCAATCCGACCTAGCCTGTTCCCCAGCCTTCATTGTTAGAGAAGCCACTAGATACCTCACTGTCCCCATGGCATACCTAACAGACCTGGAGGTGCCCAAACACCGAAGGGCTTTTACCCTGGCAAGATGCCATGCCCTCCCATCGGCTGTATTGGAGGGGAGGTATCAGAAGACCCCCTTCAAGCAGAGACTATGCCCCTGTGGGTCTGGTGATGTGGAAACAACAGAGCAGGTGCTTCTTCAATGCATGTTTTACAGAGATCTTAGATCCAATCTCATTGGACCATGGCTTTTAAAGTACCCGGGGCGCAGTGAAAGATGTTATTCCACCCTGCTGCTTTCGGACTCTAACACTGCAATGACTTACAGTGTTGCTAAGTTCTGTGCTGCTGCTCTTAAAATCAGACGGGTGATGATTGACATCGTAAGGCAACAATATCCTGTCTTTTAAAATATATTTTATACTGATTTTTAGTCTGATTTTAAATAACGGTTTACTGGGGAGTTGTCCTTCTCCTCTTAGGGCACTTGTGCCCGCTTTGTGCTGGTCTGTGACCATAATAAAGTTTTGATTGATACTTGCTCTGCTTCCAAATCTCAGTTTCTTAATTGAAGAAGTTCTCAGTAGCCTGGAACACTTGATGAATTATGCCCGTTTATATTCTTATCCTGAATTCTAAAATCTGAAATACATACTCCAAGATCCAAAATTGTCCACATGGGTACCTCCTGATGGTTCAATGTGCATAAATGTTTGTTTCATGAATAAAATTACTTTAAAAAGTGTTGAGGATAAAATTACTTTCAGCCTAGGTTTATGATCAACAAACAATGTTAGGTTCAGGTACCTTTATAAATCATTTCATTGTTTTTACAGTTATACATTCATTGAAGGCCTCAAAAAGAAATACATTAGTCATAATGGGGGACTTCAACTATCCCCAAATAGATTGGCCAAATTCTTGTTCTACGCATGAAAGAGAGACAAGGTTCCTCGACATGCTC
The DNA here is from genome assembly GCA_030556195.1 of Anolis apletophallus. Classification (NCBI taxonomy): domain Eukaryota; kingdom Metazoa; phylum Chordata; class Lepidosauria; order Squamata; family Anolidae; genus Anolis; species Anolis apletophallus. The sequence goes on from JARBWK010000002.1 coordinate 151,247,380, forward strand.
GCTGATTATTCCCTTGAGCAGATGGTCATGGAACCAACCAGGGGAAAGGGGATCCTGGACTTGGTGCTAACTAATGAACAAGATCTTGTTCAAGATGTCCTTGTAGCTGAGCCCATAGGTACCAGTGACCATAACACAATAACCTTCAACGTAAGTTTTGATAGCAAACTGGCAGTGAAAACTAACACGGAGACATTAAACTTTCACAAAGGGAATTTCACCAAAATGAGAAAAATTGTAAAGAACAAACTAAAAGGAGCAGTAAAAAAATCAAATCCCTCCAAAATGCTTGGAAACTGTTTAAAAATACCTTAAAACAGGCCGAACTAAAATGCATTCCAATAAAAAGAAAGAGGCATGGAAAGTCCAAAAGGACACCAGTATGGCTTACAAATGAAGTAAAAGATGTGATTGGAAAGAAGAAAAACTCATTTAAGAAATGGAAGGCTCTTCCTACCGAGGAGAACAGAAAGGAACACAAGCTCTGGCAAACTAAATGCAAAGCAACAGTCAGGAAAGCCAAGAGAGATTTTGAGGCACACATAGCAAAGAATATTTTAAAAACAACAAAAACTTCTTTAAGTACATCAGAAGCAGGAACCCAACTAGAAAAGCAGTTGGGCCACTCGACGACAATGGTCAGAAAGGGAAAATCAGCGAAGACAAGGAGATTGCTGAGCGGCTAAATGACTTCTTTGCCTCCGTTTTCACACAGGAGGACAGACAACATATGCCTGCAGCTGAGTCAGTTTTTTCAGGGAGGGAATTAAAAGAATTAAAACAGATAGAGATAAACAAGGAGGATGTTCTCATATGCCTTACTAAACTAAATGTCAACAAATCACCAGGTCCAGATGGCATCCACCCCAGAGTTCTTAAGGAACTCAAGTGTGAAATTGCTGAACTTCTAGCTAAGATCAAGATCAGGCACTGTACCCGAGGACTGGAGGGAGGCAAATGTAACACCGATCTTCAAGAAAGGATCCAGAGGTGATCCAGGAAATTATAGACCAGTCAGTTTAACCTCAGTTCCAGGCAAAGTGATGGAAACCATTATTAAAGAAAAATTACTAGGCACATAGAAGAACAGGCATTGCTGAAAGAAAATCAACATGGTTTCTGCAAAGGCAAATCATGTCTTACTAACTTGTTAGAATTCTTTGAGGGTGTAAATAAACACATAGATAGAGGGGACCCAATTGATATTGTTTACCTTGACTTTCAAAAGGCTTTTGACAAAGTCCCTCACCAAAGGCTCCTAAATAAGCTCTTCAGCCATGGAATCAGAGGACAGGTCTTGTCCTGGATTGGAACCTGGCTAAACTGTAGGAAACAAAGGGTGGTAATAAACGGACATTTCTCTGGGTGGAAAGAGGTGAGAAGTGGCGTACCCCAAGGTTCAGTTTTGGGTCCGTTACTTTTTAATTTATTCATTAATGATCTGGATGTAGGAGTGAATTCTGAGGTAGCAAAGTTTGCAGACGACACTAAATTGTTCAGGGTAGTTAAAAACGAAACTGATTGTAAAGAGCTCCAGAAAGATCTCTCGAAATTGAGTGAATGGGCAACAAAGTGGCAAATGCATTTTAACCTAAACAAGTGTAAAGTCATGCACATCGGGGCAAAGAACCCCAACTACACCTACCAATTGATGGGGTCAAAGCTTTCCGAGACAAACCAGGAAAGGGATCTTGGGGTCTTGGTGGACAGCTCAATGAAGATGTCTACCCAGTGCGCAGCAGCAGTGAAAAAAGCAAATTCTATGCTAGGCATGATCCGAAAGGGAATCGAAAATAGGTCAGCAAGTGTTGTATTACCTCTCTACAAATCGATGGTAAGGCCACATTTGGAGTACTGTGTACAATTCTGGTCTCCGCACCTTAAGAAGGATATAATGGAACTAGAAAAGGTACAGAAAAGGGCAACAAGAATGATCCAAGGGATGGAGTGGCTCCCTTATGAAACCAGGTTGCAACGCCTGGTCTTTTCAGCCTTGAAAGACGGCGTTTAAGAGGTGACTTGATCGAAGTGTATAAAATCATGCATGGGATAGAAAAGGTGAATAAAGAAAATTATTTTCTTTGTCACAAAACACTAGGACTAGAGGGCACTCCTGAAGCTCTAAGGTAGGAAAATTAGGACTAATAAAGGGAAATATTTCTTCACCCAGAGGGTCATTGGGTTATGGAACTCACTTCCAGAAGAGGTTGTGACAGCTGTCAGCCTGAACAACTTCAAGGCAGGATTAGACAGATTCGTGGATACCAAGTGTATCGGTAGTTACTGAAAAGGACATTCAAGTGCCACCTCGGAGTTGGTTGAGGTAGGCAGGATTTCCCTGGTACTGGTTGTGGGGGTCGGGAGCAGGTCAGGTTTTGCCCTCCCTTCTGCTCGAGATCCCCGTGTACAACTGGTGGGCCACTGTGTGATATAGAATGCTGGACTAGATGGGCTGAGGTCCAATTCAGCATGGCTCTTCTTATGTTCTTATGTTCTTATGTGTATTGTTTTTAATTTATATTGTTTTAAAATATGCTGTTTATTGTTAGATAGGTGGGATATAAAATAATAATTATAATAATCATGGGAGGAGCCCAATATTCAGAGATGTAACCCAGACACTTTGATCTAATATGCATGTGTGCTGCGTTGTTATGTACAAATAAATCTATAATACCACACCAGATACGCACACACCTACATAAATATATACATACACATAAGAATCCACCTATTTCTGCCCACTTGGAACTAAGTCCCACTATGTTCAGTGGGATTTACACCCAGTTAAGCACAACAATTTAAGTTTTAGCATTCACATTGTTATTCTAGTCTACAATAAGGGAGGAAAGGCACTTTGTCCTCATGTTCAACTCTACTTTCTCTGCTTTTTAAAAAGAAATCTTTCACAGCTGGTTTGAGGTATGCATTCCTCATGCTGGCAATGTCTTAACTAGGCATGTGAGCAGAGTAACAATACATGCACAATGCATGGTGTCAGTTAGCAATATATCATGGCGTAAAACAAGATTAATGACATCACCCACATATAGGGGATAGGATTTGCACTAATATGAGAAATGTAATAATTTAAAAGCACAAAAATGAGAACACTAGCATGGAGTCCAGGGTCAGAAGGCACCGAAAGGACAAAGAGACTTGTTCAGATGATGTATTTTTAAAACAGGTATCCAAGTTCTTTAGCTTTTGGTGAAGTTGTAAACATGGAGGTATTCTTTTGGCTTTAGCAAGCTCAAGGGATGGAATGGTGTGTCTCTATAGTAAATGCAAAACAGCAATTCGAGTATGCAAATAGGCAAAA
>JARBWK010000002.1:152486312-152510330 GCA_030556195.1 Anolis apletophallus
GATACCATCCGGCCTGTGGCCAGCCCCTCTTCCCTTTTCCTTCCATTATCCCCATTGTCTTTTCTAAGCTTTCCTGTCTTCTCATTATGTGGCCAAAGTACTTTATCTTTGCCTCTAATATCCTTCCCTACAATGAGCAGTCAGGCTTTATTTCCTGAACTGGTTGGATCTTCTCACGGTCCAAGGCACTCTCAGAATTTTCCTCCAACACCACAATTCAAAAGCATCGATCTTCCTTCGCTCAGCCTTCCTTATGGTCTAGCTCTCACATCCATAGGTTACTACGGGGTATACAATTGTTTTAACTATGTGGATCTTTGTTGCCAGTGTGATGTCTCTACGCTTCACTATTTTATTGAGATTGGCCATTGCTCTTCTCCCAAGAAGTAAGCGTCTTCTGATTTCCTGGCTGCAGTCTGCGTCTGCAGTAATCTTTGCAACTAGAAATACATAGTCTGAAACTGCCTCCACGTTTTCTCCCTCTATTTTCCAGTTATCAATCAGTTCATTGGCCATAATCTTGTTTTTTTATGTTTAGCTGCAACCCAGCTTTTGTACTTTCTTCTTTCACCTTGATTAGAAGGCTCCTCAGCTCCTCCTCGCTTTCAGCCATTGAAGTAGTATCATCTGCATAGCTAAGGTTGTTAATGTTTCTTCCAGCAATGTTAACCCCAGCCTTGCATTCATCAAGCCCTGGACATCACATGATGTGTTCTCCATACAAGTTGAATAGGTTGGGTGAGAGTATACAACCCTGCCATATGCCTTTCCCAATCTTGAACCAGTTTGTTGTCCCATGGTCAGTTCTTACTGTTGCTACTTGGTCATTATACAGTTTCCTTAGGAGAGACAAGGTGATTTGGTATCCCCATACCAAAAAAAGGTATTAGTTTAATATGGTATTAGTTAAATAAAAACATCAAATAGTCTCCCCCCCCCCTGCAAAAAGTAGGCATGGGGTAAGAGGCCTGGCCTTTTAATCTGGCTCTGCTTCTCCCCAGCAGTTCGTGATCAATCAGCCGAACTGTTCTGCAGGGCTGGCCTAGTTGCAATTAAGAGTGGGTTGCATGGGAGAGACTGTACAGTGGACTGTGCCTAGTAGCTCCAGTAATCAAGAGAAATTGGTAGAAACAGATCTCAGTTCCACACACATTTCAATTATTCAGTTTCCTTGGAAACCTTCTGCCGCAGATGGATTTGCCTTTCCGCAGCTAAAAATATCTATGTAGCCCCTCTTGGAACAACAAAGAACCGAGAAATACAGAATGGGTGACTGCATAGAGCACTACCGCACTAATTTCTTAAGTTCTCTTAAGAGCCAAAGTAGACTATATGAACTGCGGACCTGTAATTTCTTATCCCACGTTACCTTTCCGTGTTGTTGGCAAGCTTTCATCAGCCTTGCAGAATGGAGATAAGCTTACTAGCTTTGGCTGCAACTCCTAAGGGGAGGCAGGGGGATGTGGTTGTGTGGGAGGGTGATAGATAAAAGGTTCCAAAGAAAATAGCTGGTAGCTGGCAAATGCAAAAAATACATTGGAAAATGTAGAAAAATACATTAGAGAATGTAGGGAAGTGTAGAAAAATACATTAGAGAATGCACCCTCCCCTTCTCTGATGCACCCCTCCTTCCCTTCATTTCAGCATGAGCAAAATTAGTGTGCGTGCGCTCTCTCTCTCTCTCTCTCTCTCTCTCTCTCTCTCTCTCTCTGCAAATTTGGTCTAGTCAAAGGATGCCAATCTTCTCTTCTTGAGGGTTATTTTAGGTTTTCTGCTTTAATTTGCACAAAAGCTAGTTTTTTGCATTTGCTGCATTTAGGAATAGGCTTTGAAATTTGCATTTCACTGTATTTAGAGATTGTCTACACTGGCGAAAAAAATATATGTTGGGCACTGTATTTCCCCAGTTTGCAATGACCCCTTAACACCATGCATATCACACACATCATGGTGAGATGTCCCTGATGAACTAACCTCTCTGTTAGAGAGCGATCCTCTTTGCCAATCCTTTAAATTACCGGTATGTTTGGCCACATGGCCATGGACAGTCCAATTTTTTCCTGTCATGCATGCAAATCACCATATTCCTGTTAAGCAGAGGTATTCTAATAGAAATATTATCCACATTAAATACTACCTGTGGAAAAAAATTAAAACTGGCAGTAATACTCATCTCTCGCCAATCAAAAAAAAAACAAATGATCACAGACGTCCTGTATTAGAAACAGAGTGCCTGTGAGGTGAGAATGGCTTTTAAGTCCATGTAAACAAGCCCTTAATCTTATTGATTGCTTTCAAGTGAGGTATTATTCCCACACCTAATTCATTACTGGCCACCCGTTTTAGCCAAAAGATACCCAGAGCTACTTTATAAGGACCTTCTCAGTAGTGTCACCATACGTTTGCAACTTCCTTCAGTGAAAGGCCCAACTGGCCATCAATTTAATGGAACATGGTAAAAACATTTATTTTAGAAGAAAAAGAAAGAAACAGCACCATTTTAAACTTTTTTTTACTGTAGGGATGGAAATTTTTTGACAGTTTTGCTTTTGCATGTGAAGATGAATAATTCCCGTAGTTTTCTCTCCACTGCAGGAGAATATGATCATTTCCATGCAGTTTTATCCAGTACAAGATACGTAATACGAAACAAGTTTTTTGTGGGAAACCATTTTTTATGCATTGCTGAAGGCTTTCATGGCTAGAATCACTGGGTTGCTGCGAGTTTTTCGGGCAACATATCCTCAGAAAATGTCAGAAGAGTATGCTACTGGAATATACATCCCAAAAAACTCACAGCAACTCATATTTTCCATGCCAAATACATTTTCTAGAGACACATGTTTTGCACAGGCATAATGGATTTGTACAAAAACAAAACAAAAATCCCACAAGGCTCCCCCATGTATTTCTGGAAACTGGGCCAAAATCATGCATTAGTTGACACACAGTATATGCAGCTACTGCTCTGTAATTATATATGTCTCCTCAAAACTCACTTTGTATGACTCTACCCCCAAAATATGCCAGAGAGTGGAGAATCAACATCAACATGCCTAGCTATTTTTCCTCTAGCTGGACACAATTGTGATGGGCGCCTGGGATATTTAGACTATAATTCCAGCATGTACAGCTAAAGGAAAATAACAGATGAATATACATCACTACTCATTCCTTCACTCATCCATAACCTAGAAGTTGGGAGTTGGGGGAGGATTACAGCAGTCCAACCTTTTGTCCTCCAGGTGTTTGGGACTTCAGCTCTCAAAAGCCCTGGCCAACTTGTTTAATGACCAGGAATTCTAGGAGCTGAAGTCCAAAATACTTAAAGGACCAAAGATTTGACGCTACTGATGTACAGGGTGAGTTTGGGGGAAAGTTTTTGGTTGTTGCATATTTGGAAGAGAATTCTGATCTAGACAATGGCAAAAGTATTCAGTTAGAAAGGTATATATTGGATTTAAGCTAACATAAATAGCTAACAAGACACCAGGCTGTTTTTAGTTCAAAAACATTGTCATCTACAAGACACAATTTTCACACTTGTTTCCAGGAGCATGAAATATTTTATTTTATTTTATTTGTGTGAGAAAAGCATGGATTTGTGCAGAGCCCACCATTTCTTTTTCACATTCCCTTTTCATGTATATAGAGAAATTGTTTTCTGCTCCAACTCCACACATTTTGAAAAGAAAACAATGTGTATCTGCACCTTTTCTGAATTTCCCAATATGTAAATATACCAGGCAAACAATTGTAACATTCTCATAATATTAACTCTTTTTGCTATCTGGTATTGTAATTCACTTTAATAATTATCCCATGGAAAACTGGAGGGGGCTTCCATACCTTCAATGGTTGTCTTGAAGGTGAAATTTCAGTGAGTTGTTGTGCAACCAGGAAACAAGCAACACAGGAAATTCCCTCTTCTATACAACCATTAAAGGTACAGGAACCATCCCTCCGGTTTTTACTCTGGCAAATCAGAGTTTTCCACCTTGAACACACACACAAACAAGGTTGAGGTACATTTTTAAATGAGTAAATATATTAAAATGAAAGAATTAACAGAATACCAGTTGTTGATGGGGGTGCATTTACATGTCATTTATGAGCTTTCCAAAGTTGCCTTCTTGGCCAAGGGAGGAAACAGAATGCTGAACAAGATTGTCTTTCAGTGTTGCTGTTTTAACATTGAAATATTACTAGGAATTGTACCAGGCTTAGAGCAAATCAGATATGGAGGCATACATTCAATTTCCATTCTCAACCAGAGTTCAAGTGAATTGAATTAAATTGACTATGTGAAGCTAATATAAGGATTGACTTTCCCAGTGGGTCTCCTTAAGATGTGACTGGCAACAAGATTTAGGCCAGACATTTCCATGAATTGCATTAGAAAGACTACTTGTACATTTCACATGGATGAAATCATTACAACTGATTTCCAGAATGTGCATTTCAAAAGTGGTCATATGTTTGGCATTGGGTTTTTTTTAATGAGTGTGATGGTAAAACGAATTTGTACTAGTATATTTTCAATTGGAAGCCAACAGTGGTGCAGAAGGATAAGCTGCTGAACTTGCTGCCCGAAAGGTCAGTGGTTCGAATCCAGGAAGCGGGGAGAGTTCCTGCTGTTAGGCCCAGTTTTTGCCAACCTAGCTGTTTGAAAACATGCAAATGTTGACAAACTACTAAGGAATACCAAATAAAGAAATAGATTGGCGCCCAGTGAGGGAATATCTACAACAAGAAAGAAAAAGAATAATGATCTATATGAACAATATAAAAGAAGTACAGCCTGAGTAGGGACAGAAACGGAGAGGTGAAGCTCATATCAGATTATGTAACTAAAGGCTGGAAAGAAAGGGAAGAACATACCACAAGGAAGAAGACCCGACGCGAAAAATAATCTTCCCCTTCTCATTTTTTTTTCTTTTTAATGCACTTGCTTATCCTCCTATTTTTTTCCCTACTTTTTATTTTAAGTTTATATATGCAAAACTTTATATATATATATATATATATATATATATATATATATATATAAAAGAAAATATGCAAATGTGAGCAGAACAATAGGTACTGCTCAGGCAGGAAGGTTACAGCGCTCCATGTAGTCATGCCGGTCATATGACCTTGGAGGTTTCTATGGACAATGCCAGCTCATTGGCTTAGAAATGGAGATGAGCACCACCCTCCAGAGTTGGACACGACCAGACTTAGTGTCAAGGAGAAATCTTTACCTTTTATCTTTTCGATATACAAAACTAATATTTTCCAAATTGCCCATGGCCCATTATTTTTCATTTGATAGATGTCCAAACTGCTGTTGCTTTTCTCCTATCAATTATATTAAGAAAATTATTTATTTTTCAATGAATCATTTTAATGCAAATAACATTTTGTTTTTATGCAAATGTTGCTGAGTAATAACTGCAGATAATTATTTGTTCTGCTTCCCTGCCAGACTTTCAGAGCACGTCGTTCCTCTCTATTTGGTTAAAGTGAACCAATTTTTTACACTCATGGACAAAAAAAAGAAAACATATTAAAATGATTCTATAATTAATATAGACAAATAAAAATAAGATTTCCCCTGCTATTTTGCATCTGCTTCCTGTTGAAACATTTAGAATTCCAGTGAGAATGCTTTTCGATATTGTGTGTTTACCTTCAACTAATATCTAAAGAGATGCTACCCTTTTGCACATCTTGATAATGTGTTTGCTTTTGATTAACTGAAATAACCGCTCTGAGTACTTCTATCTTTGTAAAGCAGCATATTGATGCCATAGATCAGAAAAGACAGATCATGGATTACATATCTGTTTCATTCTTTATTTTTAAAGTATTTCAAATGAATACATCAGGTCTCTTTGAAGAAAAGAAGGATATCTATTCCATAGCAACAGAGGAAAAAGAAAGACAATTTAACTACAATATTTTTCAGTCTAATCCACAAGGACTTGATAATGTTAAAAGACTGGAACGTAATAGTATTATCCCTCTTACCATAAGGCACACCTATGATAAGAGGCAGCATTTCCACCAGCCGAAATACTCTGAAGTGCTTTGCTCTGAAGCTCCCCAGATGCAATCTTGGAGCACCCCAAAGTAGTTCTGCTGTCCTAACAGCTGTTTCAGTGATCAGTACATTGGCACTAGTCCCCTGTCTTATTGTGTTTCTAATAATAATAATAATAATAATAATAATAATAATAATTTTACTTATTAGCCCTTGGGCCATATCACAATACCAAACCAAACAACATGGCTTGATAAGACTTGATTACACTCTATGTAGTAAATTAAAATAAGACGCTAATAACAACAGAGTAAATAAATGATAAAATATGATAAAAGTGATAAAACCGAGTATATACATATTTTCTTTTCACCCCTACAATTTATCCCGATCAGCCCCACATATGTGGTTCTCAAACGTATTGTTTTTCTTAAATACAGAGCTGTTTTATGTTATTTTTGGGCCTTGGCCACACATAAAATGTGTTGTTCTGATGTGAGATTCCCAATATATTGTCCGTTTGATAAATGGACCAAGGTAAGAAGAAGTCTCTCACCTTCTGATACAATTTACAATCAAATACTATGTGTGCTATATCCTCAATTTCAGGTGCTCTGCAGATACAAATAATAATAATAATAATATTTATTTATACCCCACCATCAGTTCCCAAAAGTGACTCAGGGCGGCTTACATGGCACTTCAAGTTCAGTATATAATATAAACAGTACACGAGTATAAAATAATATTATACACTAATTATAAAAACAACCATAATCAACACATACGAGTAAAATAAAATAACACAATTTAAAAACACATAACATCTGTAGTTAAAACTAGCTGCCATTAGTCAAAACTTCTTTCTTTTCAGGGTTTTTCAACACTCAAAATGTGTTTTCCAACTAGTTTTTCAAATAATCTTTCCATTCATAAGAGTGTGGACTTCAATGGTCGTATCATTTCACATGTTTCTAGGACATCTCAGTAGTAAAACATAACAAAACATAATGACTAATTGATTTTATCAGTCCACTCATTCCTCATGCATTATGTATCATGAGTTATTGCTTTGTGATTTGTTGTGAGTAGCTTTCTGCACAATCCTATGGGAAAGTTGCATACAAACAAATGGATGGTGATGCTGATGCTGACCTTTTGGTTTTCCATCCCGTTAATAGGCTACCTGGGGGATTTCATCTACCTTCGCCCAGTGAATGCTTATCTTTTCCGAGTGATGGATTTGTAGCTATGCTTATTGGTCTTAAATCTCTTGGTCTTAAATCTCTGGCTATTCTGTATGAGATATTTTATCATTACTGAGCCATTTCATAGTGTCCAGGGCAAAGTATTGTAGAAAAACTCAAAACCTGTGCCATTTTTAGGTTATGAAGGATGTAAATAGGGAATATTGAAGAAAAAATCATGGCATGACCTTTCCTTCTATGATGGGCCACAAGTTATGAAGGGGTTTCAGTATTTAATATCTCCTTTATTTTTTGTTAATTTACAATATTGTAGCATCATACAGAGTGGCGTTTCTCAACCTGGGGGTTGGTACCCGGGGGAGGGGGGTGAGGAGGGTTCAGAGTGGTCACCAAAGATCATTTACTCACTGTATCCGTCACAGTCTCCGTGGCTGGTAGGTAGGAGTCAATTCTCATTTGATTTGCCATTTGAGGGGATTTATGAACCCTTGTAACATTGCTGTGGCTGGCTCGGTTTCTTTTCCTGCCCTTGGCTGGCATTTTGGCTTGGGAGTTCGGATAATGCTGGATTTTCCAGAGGTTAGAACAAGAGCTGCTTGCCCAAAGATCATTAGAAAACATATATTTCTGATAGTCTTAGGAACCCCTTTGTCAGAGAAGGCTGAAGATCTCTCTGCCTGTCCTTCTCTTCCTTTTTGGAAGCAGACCATGAATCCTCCCACCAAAAGCTCTCTTAGCCGGCCTCTCAGCCAAGGGGAGGGCTGTTTCTGAGACTCCAAGTGGGGAGGGGAGAGCAGGTTTGCTTGGCACATGGCAGAGTGGTGCGCATGTATGAGCTAGGGAGAGCGTACGAGGATGGGGGCAGCTCGCGCCAGTGAGTCCCTTCAAACCATGGGAGTTCTGTGTGGGAGGTTTGCCCCAATTCTATAGTTGGTGGGGTTCAGAATGTTCTTTGATTGTAGATGAATTGTAAATCCCAGCAACTACAACTCCCAAATGGCAAGGTCTATTTTCTCCAAACTCCACCAGTATTCACATTTGGGCATGAGTATTCGTGCCAAGTTTGGTCCAGATCTATCATTGTCTGAGTCCACAGTTCAGTGTAAGTGAACTACAACTCCAAAACCAAGGTCAATGCCCAACAAGCTCTTCCAGTATTTTCTGTTGGTCATGGGAATACTGTGTGCCAAGTTTGGTTCAATTCCACCATTGGTGGAGTTCAGAATGCTCTTTGATTGTAGGTGAACTATAAATCCCAGCAACTACAACTCCCAAATGGCAAAATCAATCCCCCCCAATCCCACCAATATTCAAATCTGGGCGTATCGGGTATTTGTGCCAAATTTGGTCCAGTGAATAAAAAATACATCCTGCAGATGAGATATTTACATTACAATTCTTAACAGTAGCAAAATTACAGTTATGAAGTAGCAATAAACATAATTTTATAGTTGGGGGACACCACAACATGAGGAACTGTATTAAGGGGTTGTGGCATTAGGAAGGTTGAGAAACACTGATATATAGTATATTTGGTTGCATGCTGCAAGTCGCTTCTGGTGTGAGAGAATCAGCCACCTACGAACATGTTGCCCAGGGGATGCCCGGATGTGTTACTATCCTGTGGGGCGGTATCTCTCATGTCTCCCCAAGTTTTTAGTGCAAGTTTTTAAGTTTTTTTATGCATTATAACTTGATTCTCAATTTGCTTCTTATAATGCCAAGTTTTTAAACTTTGAGGGAGGGTTTTCCAAATGCATTGCAACTGAACTCTTGGTTTGCTCCTGATACGATAAATATAATTAATTTGCTTCCAACATTATAAATAAATATATAGTATATACGTAACAAAAATTGTGACAGAGGCTCTGCTTTTGATTGTTTATTTACTTCATTTTTACCCTGCCTTTCCCACCCAAGGGGACTCAAGGTGGCTTAAAGCTCCGACAAGAATTCAATGCCAGTAAAAACCAACAACGTTGCTACCTTCCTCACCAGTGGGAGGGGGTTGGAAATATTTTCCTATGTCTTTCACCCCGATCATCAGTTAAATGAATCTAGGAGGGCATTTTGTTAGTAGTAATGCATACAGAGTAATTATGGATCTGTAATTCTTTCTTTTAACACACCCAGATTTTCAAATTTTGAATGCATCTGTTATTTTTGTCCACCTGGTTTCTTATTTCTGCAATCTTAAAATTGTTTCAGCTCAAATTTTCAAAATTTTATATGGAGATTCATACGCATTTGTGGGCACATTTCCCCTAATTCATGTCATTTTCTAGATATTTTTGCCAAATACACAAATTTGTGCAAGCATTTTAAGGCATTATATTAAACATAATTATTACTGATGCATTCATGCATATTTTAAAAACTGAAGAACTATTGCATTTGGTGATGAGTGAATTTTCAAAGATAAGTGAATGTTGACAGGTGGATCAGTTTGATAGTGAGGAAGTAGAATCAGTTGCATTACAATGTTTATCAAATTGATTTATCCCTCATGTTGTCTCTAGATTTCTAATTTGCGTGAATCAAGAAAGAGATGTGTAGCAAGGCCTGGTTTCATTTTTGCCTCCTTTTTCTTTTATTTTTAATTTTACTACAATCTCTTCCTGGAGAAGGCAGGTAGCTTGATTGATCTTATCTGTACCTTATCGGCGGAATACCAATAAAGTTGCAAGCCGTAGCTAGCAATATCTCATCTGTTTTTGAAATATCATCCCCATCCTTATTTTTTTAAAAATCTAATTGCAATTGGGGGCTCCGTTCCTACAGACCTTTTGTTTTGAAATTGTAGTTACTTGATTGTAATGCGCAAATTCAATGCTGCATACATTACCAAAAACAAAACAGTGGAGGACATTGTTTCTAAGGGACACATTATATAGGAAGTGGGAGGGTGAGAAAGTATGCTGAACACGCTTCATCTTAAACCCTAGGGATCTCCGACCAACCACATCCTTCTCATCCTTTCTCTCTGTTTCTTTTTCACTTTTTGTAGTCCCTCCCTCCACATACATTTTACTCCTTGCAGTGACACTTACAATTGCTGCAGCAGATACAAGAACAACTCTGTGTGTTTCACTGCTTCTCTTGTTCAGACAAAGTGATGTGGTTTCTCCCCTCGCTGCCTCCAGTATAAACATGCAATTCTTTGTCTGCTGTCTCCATTAGCATTTCTGCCTTGCATCCATGCCGCACAATTATTTTACTTGGGGAATGTGATGCCAGGAGACATCAGCTGGGTTATAATTAGCTCTGTGCCGGCAGCTCTCAAAAGCTATAGACAAAGTGGCACTCGGGAAGGTGCAAAACCATTTATTCCTGGACATTTGAAAACATTGAAGACGTAGCTACTCATGTATCATAGAATTGTAGAGTTCGATGAGATCCCAAGGGCCATCCAGTCCAACCCTCTGCCATGCAGGAATACACAATTGATAGATAGGGTTCTAGCTTCCACTTAAAAATTACCCAAAAAAGGGTACTCCACCACACTCTCCATCATTTGCCTTTAGTTTGAATCCATTCCTCTGTGTGCAGTTTCTGAACCTGAAGAGGACAAGCTTAATTCATTTTGCATATGTCATCTTTTCAACTATCTAAACATGGCTTTCATATCGCTTCTTAACCTTCTCTTTACCAAAGTAAGCATACCCAGCTCCCTAGGCTGCGCTTAAGAGGTTTAGTGTCCAGAACCTTTATCATTTTGGTTGATGTTTTCTTTTTCATTATTGTTTCTGCTGAGCTACAACAACTTGGGGAAAGCCTAATTACAATATAAATTAGACTTGTGAAATTTTGGTTTCATATCAATTTCAACTGAGCACAATTGGTATTTGTTTTTAATGTATGTATTGTATATACTGCATTTATATCCCGCCCTTCTTACCCCGAAAGGGACTCAAGGCGGCTCACAACAAAGGCACAATTCAATGCCATAAATGCATATATAGAATAAAACAACATATGCTTTAAAACCACATAATTAAAACGTATCAATATTTAAATGATTAATTAAAATCACACAATCCAAAGGCATATTTCAGAAGCCATTCCGGTTGTCAAGTGCATTATTCAGTATTACACTGGGAGATCATTATTGGTCCCACATCCATGTCTTCACTTTCTTCCTGAAGATCAGGAGGGAGGGGTCTGATCTAGTTTTCCTGGGGAGGGAGTTCCATAGTTTAGGCAGAAGGCCTAAAATGCTACAAGATTGCTTTGCATGCTTATATTCCAGACTAAAACAACTATGCCTTTGAGATATCTTTTAGAAAAACAAAATTGAATGCAAACAGTTCTAATTATTTTAAGGTTATTGCACTGTATTATGGTTATTATTGGTCTTTTTCTTATTGCCTTTAGCATTTATTTATTATTTATTTAAAACATTTATATTCCGCCCTTCTCACCCCGAAGGGGACTCAGGGCGGAGCACAGCATATATACGGCAAACATTCAATGCCAGGACAAGAATTCATTATATGCATACATAAACATGAAAAACATTTATCTCAATATTAAAATGCACCGCTTAAAATCGTCTTGGTCATCTGCGTCAAATCTAATTGGTCTGGTAAAGTTTCCTATCGCTGCTTTATTGCACTGTCCCGAAAGCTTGGTCCCATGGGGTGATTTCAGTTTCGAGTCTTGTCCAGTTGTAGCTGGAGGTGCCAAGATCTGAAATAATTATCTTTAGCTCACAAAGTATTCTCACTTTTATGAAAAGGAGACAGTATTCTTTCTCTTGGAGCAATACTGATTTGAATTAGGATTGATTGTTAATTTCAAAGCTCCACGCACAGAGAGACTGGGGTTGTCAGAGTGAAAAACTGGAGAGGGCTCTTGGCTGTATAGAAGAAGCAATTTCAGCAGATTGTGCGACAACCAAGAACCACTGAAATATCCTTTGCTGCACAACTGTTAAGCATATAGGATCCTCCTCCGGTTCTCAATCAGGCCATTTTACCATACACACACACCCTTTTTCCAAGGGAGTAGAATTTCAGAATATGTTGAGCTTTGCTTTTTAATTCCCATTGACTGCTGTTAGAAGTACCAATTTCCCGGAAGAAGCAGCAAGCAAATGTGTTTGTAACTCCTTCCCCCTTCCACCCCCCAAACCTGCCTCTAGCAATGACTTTGGAGATCTTGATAGCATGGTCAGCGGTCAAATGTTTTCATGCTTCATTTCTCCCATTCCTCTGACAGGTACATGTGACAATGTGGAAGCTATGAGTAGAATTTTAATGAGGAAGTTTGAAGAAGTTGGCAGCTCCTCTCTCTTCTCTGTGTGGGAATCGGATGATGAAGTTTCAAGCGGCAAAAGTGCTGACGATGGTGATAGCGTCAATCTGTCCACTCCAGACCCCTTTCTTCGTAAGTACCAAAGTAGCAGATGCCAGGTTCTTTTGGGGCTAACGTTTGTGGCAATGTGTTCCTTTTGAAAAATATTCACTTTGGAATTCTTCCATCTCTTTAAATACGTCGGTAAAACTTATATAGCACAAAAAATTGAGTCAGAGCTTTAAAGTACAGCTTGAAAGGCTGCTCAAAAAGTGGATGATTTTCTGAGATTCAGGGGAGAAACTATGAAAATTGTTATTGTGGTCTCCCCCCTCCCCCAGCACGGACTACAATAGTCTACGGGTAAGCCCCAAGTTACAAACAAGATAGGTTATGTAAGTTTGTTCTTAAGTTGAATTTGTATGTAAGTTGGAACAGGTACATTTTTAAAGTGTAACTCCAGATATACATCTTCTGGTTTTGGATAGCATTTGGAAGAGTTAACACCCTTGTAGTGTTTGTTTTGCTATCAGTGCCCCTGTTCAGAAGGTTTTGCCTCATTTTCTATCCCAGTGATTATTGGATTTTGGGAAAAAAATTGTGATAAAGCTTTAGTGGAAATACCTTTTCCACATGATAACTCTTTCAGGAGGGAATTTCCCTCCCTATGGGCAGATTTCTCTCACTTCTTGTTGCCTCATCTCCATCCTTAGCTATGAGTTATATGTAAGTTGGATGTTTGTAACTCAGGACCTGCCTGTATAGACTGTAGAATGGTTTTTCTCTCTCTTTTGAATAAGCTTTTTGCTGTGTAAAGTTTTGTGAAACATCACAAATGAATGAATTGATTAGTTATTTAATTTGAACTCATATTTGCCTGAATTTGCTTTGTGTGTGTGTGTGTGTGTGTGTGTGTATGTGTATGAGAGCACCCGTGTGGTGTAATGACTTAAGTGTTGCGCTATGGCTCTGGAGACCAGACTTGACTCCCTTCTCAGTCATGGAAACCATTGGGTGACCTTGGCCAAGTCACATACTTTCACAGCCTTAGGGTGCTTCCAGGCAGTGTCAAAATCTGAGCCTGAGGAGATGGGAGGGGCGAGGAGGAACCCCCCCCCCCCCAATCTTCTCATGTGTCATTTCCTCATGCCAGGAGGACGTGAGGAGAACCCTTATGTCAGCCAGGTACCTTTTAAGTAACTTTTAGGGACTAAATTTGGGGCTTGGGGAGAGGAAGTGAACGCCATCCTGCTCCTCTGGGCTTTTCAAAGCCCAAAGAAGTGAGATGGATGTGGAGAATGACCCCTGGGATGTTGAGGTAGTGAGTCCCTACAGACTTAATAGACCTGGGCCTTTCAGGAAGGCCCGGATCGAATCAGGTATTTAATTAATTTGGAACAAGCCAAGGAAACCTTCATTTGTTCTGAATTAATTCATTTTTACTAGAGGTGTCATGTGGACGGGTCCGGTAAAAACTTCTGCTTTTTGGACCTGCCTGCATGGGCCCTTAGAAGAAGGTAATGGCAATCCCCTTCTAAACAAATTTTTGCAACCCCCCCCCCCCCCCGAAACAAAAAAACAAAAAAACTTGAAGTTTCCTCTTAAGGGTACTATGAAACAGAAACAACTTGAGAACAAATATATATCTAATGAAAATTTAAGAAACAGTGATTTCCCCCCTCCCCCACTTTATGGGCAAATTAAAGCAAACCTATAAGCTCTCAGCAGTAGAGTTGTATGCTTGATTTTGTTCCCTTCCACAATTTCAAAATAGCTCCTGCATTGTGCTGCAGCCTGCCATTAGTGAAGTGTAGGCCATTTCATTATTTTACCATAAACTGGCCCTTGTCTTTAATGCAACAGAGTGATGTGCTGCATCTCTTTGATGGGGTAAAAAAGAAATCACAGTCTAAAAACAGCAGGGGCTTCTCCAGAGCTATTACAAGGCTTTTGGGGTATTTTGAACAGAACAATGAAGACCAAATAACTCTGCTAGTATTCTTGCTTTGGCTACAGTAATTAAGGCAAAGATGTTGGTAACCCTAATGCAAACCTATTGTATTGTTGGTAAGACATTTTCAGAGGAGCCTTGAGGTTTTCTTGGCAAGGAGATTTTTCCTTCCCTTTCTCTAAGGTGGAGAGAGGGTCACTTGTCTAAGGTCATCCAATAGGTCGTCATGGCTAAATGAGGATTTGAACTCTGGCCTCCAGAGTTCTAGCCCAACACCGCACTGGCTTTAAGAGGTATTTGTAGAATAAAGGTGCCTATAGTCCTAATTACTATCTGTAGATTTAATGGATTCCACTTCAGAACCATAGTAATGCCAGGAATGTCAGGCCTCTTCCATACATCCATATAATCCAGAATATCAAGGCAGATAACCTTGATATCTGCTTTGAACTGGATTATCTGAGTTCACACTGCCATATAATCAAATTCAATGCGGATTTTATACAGCTGTGTGAAAGGGGACTTGGTGAAAAGGAAAGATTTCCACTCTTCCAAAGTAATACTTCAGTGAAATAATTTAGGATCCATACTTGAATGTGTGCAACAAGACCCCGAGTGTTCCATAATAAGGTCTAGAAAAATGCAACTTTCCATTAAAAGCTATAGTAGTCCCATCTTGATTACCATAAAGTATTCATTCTGTCTTTGAACAATGTGTTTATTTCTGTGCGTTGTTGGTGCTAATGTAGCGGAGTTAAGCCTTTTATATTCTAAAAAGGCACTAGACTTGTGCAATCTGGGTAAAACGTGATCAGTTTTGGTGGGGGTCAGAAATCCATATAGTGCTAATACTTGATTTATATGTGAACAAGAGCTTGCTGTGGCATTTAGAAGCTGATTGTATAAAAATTCATGTACCTTATTTGAGGGGGAAATAGAAAGATTGTACTGCTACATAGCACAGAGTCAAAACTGTTGATTGTAACAGCAACTGATATTTTGTATTTAATACTACAATGCTTTTAGATCTCGGGGACGAGTTGGCTTTCCACTTAAATTCACCCAAGCATTTCCAACACAAAACCCTGGGCTACTGAGTGATTTCCCAGCAGATCCTCCCCATTATGCCATTGCTATGTCATGACTGGCTTTCCACTTTTTGCAGTTTCCATGACAACCATGATCTTTGATCTGCAAAGAATAATAATGCATCACTAAGAGGTATAAAACATTTTTGGAACATAAAGTGTGGTTCCCTCAAAGGAATAGATTGCAGACAGCAGGGCACTTATCATTAATCAGTACGATAATTGCCAGGACGCTGTATAAATATGAATTCCTGTTGATGGCAGACAGCAAACCACATCTACTAATTTTCCAGGCTCTGCAGAAAAACTTGAAAGTACGGGAAGCCATCTGACAATAGCAACATCATTAGCTAGCATTCAGCTACTGCTGCTTGCTACCACTAGGAACATTAATGAAAGAGTAGCATGAAGGAGACTTTGGTAGAAAAATAAGATCTTAAGAAGTATTCAATTTCTGTGAGCAACTGAGAGATGTTGACAAGGGGTATATGACCAGGATAGCAAAGGAAAGAGATGTGTTTACTTATATGTTTGTATTTGGGATTTATTCTTACATGATCAGAGCCAGTTCCGCCAGTTCAGCACTGGATCCCCCTTTGCTTCTTTACCAGTGGTAGCAGTTCTCTGCTTCTTGCTATTGGGCAGCAGTAGCAGTGCCAATGGAAGTGGAGCACTGAAGTGATATTATTCTAGTAGGGAAGTTAAATGAATGGCTCTGAATGTCAAGGGAAAATTAAGAGAGTGGGTAGCCAGCTAAGTGGTGAGTTCTCCTCAATTTTAAGGAAGCAATAGCTGCTCAAGACAGCACATTGAGGAAAGTGCTTTGATGTAGTTGGTAGATTCCTTCTACTTTTAAAATAGTGGGTCCTGACCCCAAATGGGGTCCCTTTAGTTCAATGTTGCGGTCCCAGAAATTTTGACATCAATAAAAATGGTTGTTTTAGACATTTACACAAATCTGTGTAAATCTGTGCAATGTTTACAGACGACTCTACAGAAGATGCTTCAGCTGTACTTCATAAAAAAGGGAAATCAGCGTGTTTTGCAAGCTTTGCAAATGCTGATTTGTTATCAGTAAATGTTTGGTTTTTATCCCTGATTTATATACTATATCTATATACCTGGGGTCATGTCAATTTTTTTTCAGGCCAAAAGGGGTCCCAAGTGGAAAAGTTTAAGGAGTCCTGCCCTAGACAATGCAAAATATCCTCTTCTTTTGAAGTACTTTGATCAATGTTTGCCTGCAAGATCATATTACAATGAAAATGGGAAAGACCAAAAGATCTTTTTTTAAAAATAGATTTTTATTGTGAAAGTTTTTTCAATATTGCAGTGATACATAAACGACAGTGCAAGTGAGGGGGGAAAAAGGGAAGGGGAGGGGAAGGGAAAGGGGTGGGAGATGAGAGTTGGGGAAAGGAACATCAAAACAACACAAACATACTAAAAACAAAATCACTTCCCGTATTTATACAGTCTATCAAGTTCCCTTGAGTTTCTTTAAGTAAATAGTCTATTCACAATAAATGGTTACATAATGAAAAGTTGTTTCTTTAAAGGTTACATTCAATATTGCTGCTGCAATTCTTTCAACTTACTTAGTAGCCTTCCCTTCTTCCAGGGGCTATACAAGTTTACTGTGCCATAATGTTACATTAGTCAGACTTCAAATAGTCTTCAAATGGGAACCAATCCGTAGTTTTGATTGGTTTCCCACTACTCTGTTTTAAGCAAAAAGTCAACTTGTCCATGTTTCTAATTTCCCAGATTTTTTCCTGCCATGCGTCCATGTCTGGCGTCTTCTCCAGCTTCCAAACTGCCGCGTAGACTATTCGAGCCGCCGTTATCATATATGTAAACAGTCTGTCCTCATTTTCGTTCAGTTGAATTACTTTGTCAGTTAAGCCGAGAAGGAAGAATTCCGGTTTTAATGGTATCTCTTTTTTAAAATTTTTGTACTATTTCCTGAATATTCTTCCAGAATTTAATTGCTTTATCACAAGTCCACCATAAATGGTAGAAACTTCCTTCATGGACTTTGCATTTCCAGCACCGATCTGAGTTGTTTTTATACATAATACTGAGTTTCTTGGGAGTCAGATACCATCTATGAAAGATCTTGAGCCAATTCTCCTTCAAGCTAGCTGCATATACATATTTGATCTTTTTATTCCAAATTTGTTGCCATTCTTGTAATTTAATTTGGCGTCCTA
Source organism: Anolis apletophallus (assembly GCA_030556195.1). Taxonomy (NCBI): domain Eukaryota; kingdom Metazoa; phylum Chordata; class Lepidosauria; order Squamata; family Anolidae; genus Anolis; species Anolis apletophallus. The sequence continues at coordinate 152,504,096 of JARBWK010000002.1, forward strand.
TATTTTTAGCCCAATTTATCATACAGCTTTTGACTATCTCTGTATCCGTCTCCCACTCCAGTAATTTGTTATATAGCATAGTGATGTTTTTACTTCTTTTTACCATTAGTTTTTCCCAGAATTCTTCCTTATTCTCAAAGCCTATAATATTGTCTTTCTTGAATGTTTCCTTTATTTGCAGATATTGAAGCCAGGACATATTTTTAAATTGAAGTCTCAGTTCATCTAAAGACTTCAATTCATTTTCACCTGCCTTTTTCTTTAAAATATCTTTATAGGTTGGCCAGGTTTGCCATCCAAGTAACCTTCTATGTTTTGCCTCTATGGGGGAGACCCAAAGCGGGGTTTTAGAGTAAAAGAATGGTCGGAATTTGTTCCAAACTTTAATTAGTGCCGACCTAATAAAATGATTGCCAAAGTTTTTTTAAATTTTAACCTGCTCATACCAGAGGTAGGAATGCCAGCCCACTCTGAGGTTGAATCCCTCCAGAGTGAGCAGTTTTACATTTTTTAATGTAATCCATTCCTTTATCCTTAATAAGGCGCATGCCTCATAATATGATTTGAGATCAGGGAGTCCGAATCCCCCCCTGCTCGTCCTGTCGATCATCACCCTATATTTAATTCTTGGCTTCCTTCCATTCCAGATGAATTTTGACAGATCCTTGTTCCACATTTGAAATATTTTTTGGTTCCTAATAATCGGAATGTTTTGGAACAAATAGAGGAGTTTGGGAAGGATGTTCGTCTTAATGTCACGATCACGGACTTATTGGCCCCTTAATCACACACACAGAGACGTACTGAAGGCTAACTACTTTATTGAATATAAAAACAGTTCCAAAGAATATAGTCCAATATGATATGATATAGTCCAAAAGGCTTGAAGTAAGAATGTCCAAGATAACGTAGCAAATAGGCAAAAAGCTTGGCAAGGCTCCGCAGCCAATGCGGATCAGGAAACAGGGCAAGGCTCCGCAAACCAATGCGGATCAGGAAACAGGGCAAGGCTCCACAAACCAATGCGGATCAGGAAACAAGGCAAGGCAAGGCAAGGCTTGATGACCACGGCTAGCTTGTGGTCCCACTCCGCTTCACGCCTATTCAGGTAAGACGTGGCCGGAGAACTGAGGATTCGTTCCCACGGATCCTATACTTAATCCTTCGGCCGAGGTCCTCGACGCTCTAGGCTTCTTCGTCTCCAATCCCTGCTGACGGACCTCGGCCGGTCTAGGGCCCGGGACCAATCTCTCCTACTAGTCTCGATGTTCCGTCTCCTATCAAAGGTTCGACCTTGTCTCTCGGCAGCTGTGTTGCTGTCCCCTGCCCTCCAGGCACAAACGAGAACTGCTGTGCTACACTATCCCCCCCCCTCAGGGCCCCTCCTAGGCCGCCCCCGAGGCTTGGGTTTGTCAGGGTACTTGCGATGGAACCGGGCGACAAGGCCCGGGGCATGGACGTCACGAGCCCGCGTCCAAGAACGCTCTTCCGGTCCAAGGCCTTTCCAGTCAAGGAGATACTCCAGCTTCCGGTAGCGGATACGCGCATCCAGGATGTCCTGCACCTCCAACTCCTCCTCGCCGTCACGCATCACAGGGGGAGGAGGCGGCTGCGTCACATCAGGCCGCACCCTTCGCCGGCGGAGCAAAGAACGGTGAAACACAGGGTGGATCTTCATGTCCGCGGGGAGTTGCAGTTTGAAAGAAACAGGCCCCACCTTCTCCAACACTGTGTAAGGCCCCAAAAATCGAGCATCCAACTTGCGGCTAGGTCTCTGTGTGGGCAGATTCTTGGTAGACAGCCAAACTTTATCCCCCACCAGGATCGCAGGGCCCTCCTGGCGCCGCCGGTCAGCCATCCGCTTGTAATCCGCTTTAGCCTGGTCCAATTGAGTGCGCAGCAAGTCTTGCAAGGCAGTGAGCTCCTGAAGCCAATCTTTCGCTTCCGACGCCCCTCCGGACGGGTCCACCGGAGGGTAGAAGCGAGGATGGTGTCCATAGTTGGCAAAGAAAGGAGTCTCCTTGATGGATTCGTGCATCGCATTGTTGTAGGCGAACTCTGCCAGAGACACCAAGGACGCCCAATTGGTTTGCTGATAGTTGACATAGCACCGTAGGTACTGTTCCAAAGTGGCATTGACCCTTTCGGTCTGGCCATCAGACTGGGGGTGATGGGCCGTGGACATCCGCACATCAATCCCCAGCAACTTCTGGACAGCCTTCCAGAACTGGGAAGTGAACTGGGTGCCGCGGTCGGTCACCAAACTCTGAGGCAGGCCATGCAGCCGGAACACATGTTGCACAAACATATCAGCAGTCTCCTTGGCAGTAGGCACCCCCACACAGGGGATGAAGTGTCCCATCTTGGTGAAACAGTCCACCACGACCAGTATCGTGGTGAAACCCTTGAACTTAGGGAGGTCGATGATGAAATCAGCCGAAATCATCTTCCAGGGGGCAGAAGGGGTCGAGAGCGGCTGGAGCAAACCGGCCGGCTTCCCCCCGGGTTCTTAGCCCACTGACACACAGGGCAGGAGCCCACATAGTCCTCCACGTCCCTCCGCACTTTAAGCCACCAGAAGTCCCGTAGCACCAGTTGCAGAGTCTTAAACAGCCCAAAGTGGCCTGCTGCCCGGCTATCATGGCAAAGCTTGAGAATGTCCTCCCGCTCGGGCCCAGGGGAAACATAGACAGAGTCCCGGTGGTAGAGCACCCGTTCTTTACCTGGAAAGGGGCTTGGGGCCCCTTGGTCAGCTGCTCTTGCACCCACGGGTCGGTCCGCTGGCGAGCCTGGACACGGTCGCTCAGAGGTCTCTTGTCTCCAGGGGCCGGGCGGGGCCACGGGAGGCTTCACAGGGAGCGCCCGAGCAGCCGCGGTTCTCCGCTTTGAGCAACCGGGCCTCGGACGGCCCGTCGCCATCACGAACGTACTCCGGCTTCCGGGACAACGCATCGGCTTGCTTGGTCTGCTTGGGGGTCACATAGTGGATGCGGAAATTGAATCGCTCAAAGAACAGGGACCATCTCTGTTGCCTCTGGTTCAATTTGCGCTGGGTCTTCAAGTGCTCCAAATTCCGGTGGTCGGTGTGAACTTGGCCCCTTCAAGCAGATGTCGCCAGACTTCAAAAGCCACCTTAATGGCCAAAAGTTCCTTCTCCCAAATGGTATAGTTCTTTTCCGGAGCCGTCAGCTGCCGGGAATAGTAGGCACAGGGCAACAAGTCCGTCCCCTGAGGCTGTAGCAGGATCGATCCCACCGCCACATCCGAAGCATCGGCCTGCACGATGAAAGGGGTGCGGGGGTTGGGGTGCTGCAGAAGCGGCTGAGTGGTGAACAGCTGCTTAAGTCTGCGGAACTCCACATCCGCCTCCGGTGTCCACCGGAACGGCACCTTTCCCCGCAAACACTGGGTGATCGGATCAGCCCACTTGGCAAAGTCAGAAATGAACTTTCTGTAGTAGTTGGCAAAGCCCAGGAACCTTTGAATGTCTTTTTTGCTGGCCGGGGCCGCCCAATCGACCACAGCTTGGTGTAACGACTCTTCAATACTCGATAAGGATCACGCGTAGGTTGTAGCACGGTCCAACATGATTTTATTGTAGGTACGACACATGTGAAGCAAAAGCACCGCCCCGCCACCCAAACACACCTTATATACCCCGAGCCCCTCCCCATTGCCCATGCAATGTCCAAGCAGGGTTGCACCATGTCCGGTGATTCAGCATATCCCATAGTCCAAAGGGATGTGACCTCATGGCCCCATGAGTCAGCGTTATGAGTCCAATTGTCCAATGTCCAGGCTCGGAGGAGTTACCTCACTTCCCTCCAGAGCCACACACACATCTGGAAGTTACGTCACTCCCACTTGACTCAGCACCGGCTCTATGCAGCTGGAGCCAAGGTCATCAAATAACTGGGACAAAGGTCGGTGCAATTTCATGGCAGGATGGCAGCCTGAACTTCTCCTAAGCTCAGGTCTCCCAATCCTGACATAACGGTCTCCTCCACCACGTCCTCCCCCTAGAAGATAAAATACATTCAATCTGGAGGAGGAAAAGGGCCCACATATCTCTTTAAAAGACTACAGTGGAAGGTGGGATGAACCTTCCCTAAACTCTTGGGCAGCAGGAGGGTATATGAAACCTTATTTACTGCATTCTTAATCCTAAATGGCCCAATGTACTTCGGACTCAATTTCTTCGATGGATAGCCTAATTTCAGATTCTGTGTAGACAGCCACACCAAGTCCCCCTCACTATACTCCTCCCCTTCCTGCCTCTTCCGGTCTCCAAACAACTTGTAGGAACGCTGTGCTTTTCCCAAAGCTGCCGCCACCTCTTTCCAATCCTCTTGGGCTCGCATCCTCCATTCCACTTTCTCCTCCCCCCCCCCAACTCCAACAGCTGGGGCAAAGGAGCCACCTCCTGCCCATAGACCACCTCGAAAGGGGACCTTCCAGTGGAAGAGTGTACTGAACTGTTATAGGCTACCTCAGCATAAGGCAGCAGATCGGACCAATTATTCTGTTCCTTGTTGCTAAAAATACGCAAATAAGACCCCAATGATTTCTGAGCCCTTTCTACGCCACCATTGCAACAAGGATGATAAGAAGTCGTCAGACGTCTCTCTGAGCCCCCAACACCTCCAAGAACCGCTCCCAAAATTGGGCAGTAAACTGGACTCCACGATCACTCAAAACCTGCTCCGGGCACCCATGCAAACGGTACACATGCTGTACATATAATTCCGCCAGCCTTTCTGCACTAGGCAACCCTTTCAACGGAATAAAATGGGCCTGCTTAGAGAACATATCTAGCACAGTCCAAATGTACTTGTAACCCCGGCTTGAAGGCAACTCCCCCACAAAATCCGTACTGACATGCGTCCACGGCCTCACAGGAGTAACTACCACTTGAATCAACCCCTGCGGCTTCGCAGAGGGAACCTTATTCCTAGCACACGTCTCACAACACTCTACATACTTCTTCACCTCAGCCCTCATGCCTGGCCACCAATACCTCCTCTTTAGGGTCAAAAGAGTTTTCGTGACCCCCCAATGACCAGCAGATCTATGATCGTGATTCAACCTCAGTACCTTTTCTCTCATACTCTGAGAGACATACACCTTACCTCCCATAATCCACAGACCGTTCAATGACTTACACTCTTTCTCATGACTCTGTAACCATACATCACCTACATAACCCTTCTGCAACTCTAAACTCCATTCGTCTATCACTCCTCCTTCCTTCTTAATCTCACACGCCGTCTGGGACCTTGTCTGCACAGCCAGACCCCAATGCTCCCTGGCAAACACCTCTCCGGACTTATGCAACTCATTCTCTCCTACACTCGGATACCGGGACAAAGCATCAGCCACCACATTCTCCTTGCCTCTTATATGCTGCAGTCGAAAATCAAACCTAGCAAAAAACTGAGCCCACCTCACCAATTTGGGAGACAACTTTTGAGGGTTTCTCAAATACTGGAGGTTCTGATGATCAGTCATCACCACAAAAGGGAAAGCAGCACCTTCCAAAAACTGCCGCCACGTTTGCAAAGCATTCCGCACAGCAAACGCCTCCTTCTCCCAGACGGGCCACTTCCGCTCATGCTCTCCAAACTTTTTAGAAAAATAAGCACACGGCTTCAATCTGCCTCGCTCATCCTCCTGCAACAACACTCCACCATAAGCCCAAGCAGACGCGTCACACTGCACCACGAAGGGCTTTTCCACATCCGGATGCATTAATAGAGGTCAATCAGTAAAAGCTTTCTTTAATGCTACAAACGCCTCCTGACATTCCTTCTTCCAATCCAGCTTAGCACATGGAGACTTAGCCCTCTTTGACTCACCCTTACCCTTAGTTCTCAAGAACTCAGTCAGCGGGAGGGTTATCTTCGAAAACTCCGCTATAAAAGTACAATAAAAATTGGCCAACCCCAAAAAAAGCCTGTAACTGCCTACGAGTCTGCAGGGCCTCCCAATTCAACACATCCCCACTTTAGCCGGATCCATCGCAACTCCATCTCCACTAATCCTATATCCCAGGAAATCAATCTGAGCCTTGCCAAACTCACACTCACTCTTCGAGGGCGAGTCCCTGGCTCCAGCCCCGGCGGTGAAAAGCCTGGGAGTGATCCTAGACTTAAAATCTTCAATGATGGAGGAGTGTGATCCAGGCTGCAGCTAAGGGCGCCTTTTTCCATCTCCGTAGGGGCCTGCCGGCTGGCTC
>JARBWK010000002.1:152510430-152653182 GCA_030556195.1 Anolis apletophallus
GAGCCGGGCCAAGTGCCAGGGCTGGAACTGTCCAGCTCCCCCTACCTATCTCGCCAACGGCTTTTCCACCACACCTTTGTCCCACCGCCTCCGGGTCTGCAGCCCTGCTTCCACCGTAGGCTCAGGGTGGTGGCGTCCTCGAGGTCCGCGGGACGAGGATGTTTCAGTATCTCCTGCTGTAACTCCGTTGTCAGCCCCGCGATATACTGGTAACACAACGCCGAAGGTTCCACTGAACCTGGGCCGCCAGCACTCGAAACGGGAGATGTATTGAGACAGGGATAGGTGCTTCCTCGGCAGCCGGGCCAGGTCCCTCTCGGCCAGCTAGTCGGGCCCGGGGGCGCCCCAGGTCGCCCTGATCGCCCCGAGGAAAGCCTGCAGCGTGAGCACCTGGGGAGACGGGGCCCGGATCAAGTGGCCCACGTTGCTGCTGTCCCCTCCAACAGGGTATAAACAAACCCCACCTTGGCTCGGTCGTTGGCGGACTCGTTGGTCGCAACTCCAGATAAAGTTCCACTTGGCAGACGAACACCTCGACTTGGGCAGGGTTGCCCCTCGGGCGGGCAGGTGCGTTCACCCCGGATGCCGTCCGGCCCGGGTGCGCAACTCTCCCAATTCCTGTTGCATATCCGCCACTTGTGCATCTGTCAATTGGGCCATGGCGGCCACTGCCGGGGCGCTTCCTGCGGCGTCCGTGGTGTGATAAGGGGTTCGTGGAGTTCTCCGGCCAACTGTCACGATCACGGACTTACTGGCCCCTTAATCACACACACAGAGACGTACTGAAGGCTAACTACTTTATTGAATATAAAAACAGTTCCAAAGAATATAGTCCAATATGATATGATATAGTCCAAAAGGCTTGAAGTAAGAATGTCCAAGATAACGTAGCAAATAGGCAAAAAGCTTGGCAAGGCTCCGCAGCCAATGCGGATCAGGAAACAGGGCAAGGCTCCGCAAACCAATGCGGATCAGGAAACAGGGCAAGGCTCCACAAACCAATGCGGATCAGGAAACAAGGCAAGGCAAGGCAAGGCTTGATGACCACGGCTAGCTTGTGGTCCCACTCCGCTTCACGCCTATTCAGGTAAGACGTGGCCGGAGAACTGAGGATTCGTTCCCACGGATCCTATACTTAATCCTTCGGCCGAGGTCCTCGATGCTCTAGGCTTCTTCGTCTCCAATCCCTGCTGACGGACCTCGGCTGGTCTAGGGCCCGGGACCAATCCCTCCTACTAGTCTCGATGTTCCGTCTCCTATCAAAGGTTCGACCTTGTCTCTCGGCAGCTGTGTTGCTATCTCCCTGAGAGCTTTCCTCCCTAGCCATTTCCCATGCGCCTTCTTCCATATCTTCCTCAGGGGGCTCCTGGGAAGATCTCCCTCCCGGGTGTTCATAACTCCCCGGATCGCTATCAGACTGCACCTGGTGATCTGAATCATCCCTTGGACCAAAACACATTTCTTCCCAGGCCAAGCTCTCTGTGGGCGAAAGAGGCCCTTGCGGGGAAAGCTGCCCTTCACCCCAGTCATCTAGCTCATCCTCAGAATCCTGTTCTAGCACGGCTGGTTCTAATGCTAATGGGACCCCAGGTCGTGTCCCCTGCCCTCCAGGCACAAACGAGAACTGCTGTGCTACACTTAATGGCTGCTATTCTCCCGAGTAGCGAGAGGTTCAGGCATCTCCAATTATTTAAATCCTTTTTTTATCTCCTTCCATTTATCCTCATAGTTATTTTGCAACAATTGTGAGTTTTTGGCCGTCAGCCATATCCCTAAATATTTTATTTTCTTTTTTACCTGAATTCCCGTTTTTTGTTGCAGAATTTCTTGGTTCTTCTTTGACAGATTCTTAGTCAAAAGGACCGTTTTTTTCTTATTGGGTTTGAATCCGGCCAAATTTCCAAACTCCTCGAGCTTTTGCATCCAAATCTGAATATTTTTAATTGGATCATATATAAGGCAGATAACATCATCTGCGAAAGCTCTAATTTTATACTCCTGGTTTGCTAATTTCAGACCTATCAGGTCTTTATCCTCTCTTATCCCTCTCAACAATATTTCTATCGACAGAACGAACAGCAGGGGAGACAATGGGCAGCCCTGTCTAGTTCCTTTTTCAATTTGGAATTTGGCCGAGGTCTCATTATTTATTTTTAATCGGGCTTCTTGGGTGGAGTATATCGCGCCAAAGGCGTTCATAATGCCATAGCCCATATCTAATTCGTTTAAGACAGATTCAATAAAATTCCAGTTTATGTTATCGAAGGCCTTTTCAGCGTCCAGCAATAAAAAGGCCATCTCTTCTTGTGTATTTGTCTCATAATATTCAATAATGTCCAGAACTACTCTTAAATTGTCTTTCGTACCTCTATTAGGTAAAAAGCCTGCTTAATCCTCTCCGACCCATTTTTTCAGAAATTCTTTTAATCTATTGGCTACAATGAGGGCAAATATTTTATAGTCACAATTTAATAGCGAAATGGGTCGATAGTTTCTAACATCAGCCGCGTCTAAGGGGTCCTTAGGGATCATCGCTATCACTGCCTCTCTTCATGTATCTGGAGCCTCCTTTCTCTCTAAAATTGAATTCATAATTTTTTTAAGATAGGGGGTAAGTTCATTTTTCATTGTTTTATAAAAAATTGCTGTATACCCATCTGGGCCTGGGGCTTTATTATTGTCTAATTTGTCTATAGCCTCTTTGATTTCTTCCTCTGTAATTTCCCTATTTAAAGCCTCTCTCTCCTCGTCCGATATTTTCCTCAGGCCCTTGTTAGAGATATACTTAGTTACTGTGTCTACCGAGATGTCATCCTTCTTGTATAATTGTTTATAGAAATCTATAAATTGAGATTGGATGTCCTTATTGGATGTGTATATCCTATCCCCCATTTTTATCCTAATAATATGTTGTGCTTGCCTTTTTTTCTGATTTTTCTCGCGAGCCATTTCCCTGGCCTATTCGCGTTCTCAAAAGAGTACTGTTTTATATATTTGTATTTCTTAGCTAGGGACTCTATATCTAGGTTCTGTTTCTTTTTTATCATCGGTTGCAGTTTCTTATTAATCCCCTTCTTGTTTGGGGACCTTTTCAATTGTAGTTCCGTCTTCGCTATATCTGCTTCTAACTCTTTGATTTCTCTATTCTTGGCTTTTCTTTTTTGTGCATTCTGTTGTATGAAATACCCTCGCATCACAGCTTTCATTGTGTCCCATAAAGTTTGTAGTTTTATCTCCTCTGAGTCATTGAGGATAAAGAACTCCCTAAGAAGTTCCCTATTTTTTTTAATATCCAGATCCAGTTTTAAGAGGTTATCGTTCAGTCTCCATTGTCTCCTAATCATGGGACTATTTATTGTTGGCTCAATTGGACAATGATCTGAATAGATGCGTGGGAGTATTTTGATATTGTTAATTTTAGGTATTAGTGGAGAGGACATCCAAATCACATCTATCCTCGACCACAAATTGTGGCGCGAGGAAAAGAAAGTATAATCTTTCTCCGATGGATGGGTAGCCCTCCAGGAGTCTTCTAGTATCAAGTCCTCTTTGAGTGACAAAAAAGTTTTAGGTAGGAGACTTGATTCAATATTCTTATTCTTCCTTCCCTTTGGGGTTTTTATCCATTTTGCTATCCAGAACTCCGTTAAAGTCCCCCAGCAGTATCAGATGATCACTTTCATTGTCTATACTTTCGCGTAAGTAATTAATAAATTTAGTCTTCGGCCCATTGGGCACGTATATGTTACAAATCAATATTTTTTCGTTATTTAAGCTAATTTGTACTGCTATCACTCTTCCTTCGGTATCCCTAAACTTAAACTCTGGGGATAGCTCTTCCTGTATATACAGCGCCACTCCCCCTTTTTTTGTATCGTAAGATGAGAAGAAGACCCTGCCCAATTTCTTATTATTTAAATGAGAGACATGCTTATGCGAAATATGGGTTTCCTGTAATGCTATAATTTGATATTTCTTTTTATTTAATTGATTAAAAATGCGGTTGCGTTTGCATGGCGAGTTTAACCCGTTTACATTCTGTGAATAAATGCTCAAGGGGGGCTCAAGCATAATTCACATCCTCCCCCTCCTCCATCTCATCGTCTACCCCTTCTCCCAAGTCCTCCCCTCCGGAAGGTAATGGAGCAATCGCTTGGTTTTCCTTCTTCTCCTCTTCCTCTTTCGGTGATTTAAGCCTCGGTCTTTTCTTGGAGTTACCCTCTCTTGAGGGTGGGCCTGGTTTACTGTTGGCTAAGTCCTCGACTAGCCTGTCATAGAAGTCTCTGGCTTTGCCTTCATTTGTTATCCACCACCTTCTGTCATTGTATGTCGTCATCAGTCCCTCCGTCTTCTCCCATATAAACTTTATTCTACGTTTTTTCAATTCCTCAGTTAAGAAGTTATATTTTTTCCTTTGTTGTAGAACTTGTTGTGGGATTTCCTTGAGGACAATGATTTTTTTACCGGCTTGTGTTATTGGCTTTCTGTTTATTAATCTCAAAATATTGTCTCTGGTCACCTTTTGGACGAAATTCACAATAATATCTCGAGGGGTTTTATGTTGCTTTGCATAAGCTGATTGGACTCTGTAGGCCCTATCCACCTCGGCCTCCACCTCATTCAATCCTCTTTCTAAGTAGGTGGCTAGTAGGGTAATGACCTTAAGTCTTGTGTTCTCCTTGGGTTCTTCCTCCAAGTTCCTGAAAGGAAAGACCAAAAGATCTTGATGCAGTTCCACTGTTACTTTCAGACACGGTATATTAATGGTATATTGTCCCATGAAGCCTAAGCCACCCCCCACCCCCAAATTCCCCTATTATTTTTTCCTCTGTAATATAAGTAGAAAACTCTGTATTCCTATGTTTTGAGTATATCATGGAAACTTCACTATCTGACTTATGAGAACCCTAAAGCAGTGTTTCCCAATCAGTGTGCCATATCACACTAGTGTGCCGTGAGCGATCATCAGGTGTGCCGTGGGAAATTGGAACCTCCAATACCCTTTCTTCCCCCTCCTGCCGAACACTTTTTCTTCTCCACTCGGGCTCCCTTCTTCCCAGTCTCGCTCTGCTCGCTTTGCTCTGGGGCGAGTGCGCAGCAACGTCCGCACGGGTCACGTCTTCCTTCCTCCCCCCTCCCCTCCTGAACACGCTCATACTCTCCCCTCAGATCAAAATGGCGACAGAAGCGGCAGTGTAGAAGAAAAAGTAAGTGTTTGGCAGGAGGGGGAAGAAGGGGAAGGGGGAGGAAGAGGTCTCTGTCGAAAGCTGGCATGGGTAAACTTGGACCTTCCAGGTGTTTTGGACTCCAACTCCCACCATTCCTAGCAGCCTCAGGCCCTTTTCCTTCCCCCCCCCCAGCCACTTAAGCAGGAAAGGGCCTCAGGCTGTTAGGAATGGTGGGAGTTGAAGTCCAAAGCACCCAGAGGGCTGAAGTTTTCCCATGCCTGTTTTAGGGACCTTAAAGTGGTTGAGCCTCCTCCCAACATTGTGATTCTGGATAGAAAACAAACAGCAACATAACATAACCTTGTTTGAGTCCACAGTGCTCTCTGGGTGTAGGTGAACTACAACTTCCAAACTCAAGGTCAATTATGTTGGTAATGAGAGTTCAATATGCCAAGTTTGGTTCAATTCCATTGTTGCAAGAGTTCAGGATGCTCTTTGATTGTGTGTTAACTATAAATCCCAGAAACTGTAACTCCCAAATGTCAAGGTCTATTTTCCCCAAAGTCCATCTGTGTTCACATTTGGGCATATTGAGTATTCATGCCAAGTTTGGTCCTGATCCAACATTGTTTCAGTCCACAGTGCTCTCTGGATATAGGTGAACTACAACTCCAAAACCCACGGTCAATACACACCAAACTCTTATAGTATTTTCTCTTGGTTATGGGAGTTCTGAGTGGAAAGTTTGTGTCTTTCTGCCATTCCTGCCAGAATATCTAGGTTGTGTTCATCGAAACAGGTCCAGGTTTCACATTGAGTGTATAAATATATTTAAAAACATATTAACTATATGTATTACTGTGTTAGAGTGTCATTTTGTGTCATTTTGGTTGGTGGTGTGCCCCAGGATTTTGTAAATGTAAAAAATGTGCCGCGGCTCAAAAAAGGTTGAAAAACACTGTCCTAAAGCAAACCTATTATGAGACTTTTGAAGAGCAAGTTTTGAAGAGCAAGACTTGCCTAATGTCAAGTCACTGGGTTTTCATAGTTAAGACGAGATTGGAACCCTGGTCTCTAGAGTTTTTGTCCAATGCTCAAACGACTTCACAAGATTGTCCTCTTCACATTTATCCCTATTTATTAATCTTTTTTTATTTAGATCTGGTCCCTGGTCCCCACAAATGTCTCTTTGAACCTGTTTGGTGGCTCTAACAGGGGAACCTGGCTAATGTATCCCCTTCGAGGCCCAATTACAATAGGCTTATTGGATGAATTGCAAATATAAATCTAATTATATTCTACTCGACTAGGAACTTCTAATTGGGAGGTGGTTACATACAGATCAAAACCAATACTTTCATATGAATTGTGTTGTAAGCTTTTCTTTTGTAAAAAAAAACAACAACACTGAAATTCTGTGGACCTTGTTAACCACTGAGGTTTGGTTACAGGACTCTTCCCTCCCAAATCAATGGATGTTCAAGTCCAATTATATACAATGGTATAGTGAAATGGTATCCCATATATAAACTGGCAAAATTCAAGTCTGCTTTAAAAAAAATACTTTCAAGCTGTGGATGTTTGAATCTATATATGCAGAATTGTGGATAAAAAGGGACAACTGTACAGTTTTTATAGTGTCATTTAATGTAATTTCATACCATTTTTCTGTAACAATATGAGTAATAGCATTTTCTTCCCCTTGTTATTAATCCTTTCACCATCTTTACTGCTGATCCCAGTAGATTTTTATTTTCCTGTGGTGGGTGGGCAGCAGGAACAGCTGTGGCAGAAAACATCACAAAGTATGATGAAGAACAAGAGAGAGAGAAAAGCAGAAACAGGATACTTTGCAGGTACACCATGCACAGGAAAGAAGGCCTGCAGAATCAGAGGGAGATAAAGTGGACAGATGTATGAGAGGGAAGAGAGACAATCAAATCTAAGGAAGAATGGAGTTGACAGAGGAAGTGTTGATATCATGTGAAGAAACCAAATCTTCCTGAGAAGGAGACAGAAATGGATAAGATGAGAGAAGAAGATGAAGGAAACAGAAAACTGGAGGTGGATAACATCTCCAACATGGACAACAGTACTGGAGAAAAAATTGGAAAAAGGTAAGAAGATCACAAGAAAGTGAGATAGAGAGGACACATTTTAAAGGATTGCATATTTATTTATTTATTTACATCATTTATATTCCACCCTTCTCTCCCTGCAGGAGACTCAGGGCAGATCACAATGCCCATATAGAGGCAAACATTCAATTCCATAGACATACAACATATAGACAGACAACGAGCTACACAATTGGTCGAGAACTCACCCCGACCCAGGCAGGCCTCGAACTCATGACCTTTAGTCAGTAGAGATCTTATGCACCTGACTCCCAGCCAGATGCGCCACATTCCCATATAGAACTTATATTTGTTTTCAACATTTTTAGTTCTAGTTCCCACTGAGCTATGACTCTTATTGGACAGCTTTGGGTTAGTCAATACTTGCTTGACTAATATCACACTATTGTGTGAATGTGCTCTGCCTCATAAAGCTATCGGAGGAAAGGTGGAATGCAAATGTTAATGAACTAGATATCTGTTTTTCTCATTTTTCTTCAATAGTCACTTAAAGAAAATTCCAGGTCAGTAGAAAATACAAAGTTAGCCGAAAAGGATACAAAAATATTGTACACCTACATAAGAAAACATATGTTCATGTGAGTGTGCCTAATGATTATATCCCATATATGAACAAATGGATATAAGAACATTTGTTTATTTTATTGCATGATCAAATTAGTTTACTATTTTTAGAAATTCATTGATTTACATTGAAAAATTAAGTCATTTTTTAAATCTTCTAGGTGTTGCTTGTGATCCAGACACAAAAGGCATTAGGGCTTCAACAAGGAGGTGCTCAGGTATGGGTTTCTAAAAAGCGGTAACCTTTTCAGCTACAAAAAAAACTTCTGATGAAATGCAGTTATTGACACCACCCAAGACGAAAGGCCATACATTCCAGAGATAAAAATTCTGTTCAATGGAAAGCAACATATTAAGGCAAACATTTATGTAAATATTTATAGCCACCACTGAGCCCCCAGTGGTGCAGCGGGTTAAACTGCTAAGCTGCTGAACTTACCAACCGAAAGGTCAGTGGTTCAAATCTGGGGGGTGGGGTGGGCTCCCGCTAATAGCCCCAACTTCTGACAACCTAGCAGTTCAAAAACATGTAAATGTGAGTAGATCAATAGGTACTGCTTTGGCGGGAAAATAATGGCACTCCATGCAGTCAAGCTGGTCACATGACTTTGGAGGTGTCTACAGACAACACTGGCTCTTTGGCTTAGAAATGGAGATGAGCACCAATCCCCAAAGTTGGACATGATTAGACTTAATGTCAACGGGAAACCTTTACCTTTTTCTTATAGCACTGCCAGTTTAGTTTAATTTTTTCATATAGCACACGAGTTAAGTATTTATATGTGATATGAATCTGATGTGTGATTCTTCCCAGTTCTATTTTAGAATTTCTTTCTTTGTTGATTTTCAGGAAAAATTTTTTGAAAAAAGTCCGGGAGATCACTGGGGAAAGAGTAACAGATACAAAGGCTCACACCAAAGAGATCCTCAATCGTCAGAGAAGCAGCAGATAATAGGCAATATTATCTGTTGTGAGTTTCAGAAGATTACTTGAAGAATTGTCTGTTTCCTTAAAATATAGTAATGTTATTATGAGGCATCATTATTATTGATGAGGTGAATGTAATGGTTTATAGTTTATTTGTAGATAAAAGTTTTAATTCCTGCATCCTTTCTGTATATGTGCATTTATTTTAAGTACTCTTTCTTCTTCATTGAGGTGGGTGGGACGATGAAAAACTGGGTTTTCCAAAATTAATACAGATGTTCTCTTCCTCTTGAGGTCAAAACAAGAAGGAGTGGAAAGAAGTAGAAAAATGGATGAGAGTTTTTCGCCTTTATTTCCTTAAGGATTATAGTGTAACAGATTAACACAGACTTCTGTTATTAAGAATTAATGTAATAAACATTATATTCTCTATTTAAACATAATTGATGCATGGTTTAGCTAACCTTTAATTTAAATTTAATGTATTAGCACTTTCTCAATAACTTCCCCATCTTTGTGTTTACAGTGATTGCCTAGAATTCACTAAGGCCACATCTGCACTGACCATTTGTTGCAGCTCCAAGTTGTCTCGAAACTGGTGGCCACAAAAATCATGTTCCAATGCACAATGCAGCATGCATTAAAGGCTGTACAGTGCATTAAAGTAAGTCACAGGTAACCCCAAGTTAAGCCCTTGATTGTGCTGTAACAGATCCTAATATATCCCAGATCCAGAACAAGATCTGCTCCACAGAATGCATAGTGCATTGTAGACCCCTGTCCTTCCTGAAGGACTTTGTGGGATTTAGAATGTGGGAGGGAGGAGGCTACCGAAAAATACCCCTAGGACCTGGCTGGGAAGGAGGGGGCTAACTGACCTCCTGGGAGAGATAATTGAATACCTCCCCTTTTTATCCCAGCTCCTATGCCTCCAGAGCACTGCAGTGTACTTCTCCTGTAAATAGTAGTAGTAGTAGTAGGGTAGTAGTGGTGGTGGTGGTGGTGGTGGTGGTGGGTGGGTGGGTGGGGGGTGATTTTAGGACAGTATTGAATCACTTGACTGGCATCAAACTAGTTCCAGAACTGTTAATGTAATCACCTATGCAGTGAAACCAGTTCTTCACAAAACGGATCCAAGCAGAATTATTTTGTCAATCAAGGATGACTAATGAGTAATTTATGACTACATCACATGTGGAAATGTTCCCGTGCTATGATACATTCACCTCAGTTCAGGGGTGGAACCTGCTGGATCTCATCATATAACATATATCTACTTCTGGCAGGGCTAGGTCCCTGAACTGAGGTGAAAGTGTCCTAAGAGGGATCCATGAGAACATGGGAGGTTTCCTGTGTTCTCATTGAGAAGAACAGGGCAAGCTGGGTGGTGATGCTTCCTCCTGTATGATAAGTAAGGGGCAATGCAGGGCAATGGGTTCATGCTGCCTGCCAGATTTGCCACACTGTGCATGATGAATCCCCTTGCTATCGTTCACCATGTGCATCTCAATGTGATGACTTGCACATTTGTGATTGTTCATATTCAGGGAATCTCTATGCTTTCCCTGATTTAAAGGAGAGATTGGGACTGTGAAAGTCCTCCAATTCACACTAATCAGGCAGTAGCAGCTGTGATCAAAAGACCTTCTATTCCACTGTCAATCATGAAACAGTGAATGATAGCTCCCTTCTTTTGTGTGAGTAATCTTTGACATGAGGAAAAATTGTGACAGTGACTCTGCTTTTACATGTTGCAATAGAGATTACTCACAGGAGGAGGAGTAGAACCATTCCTGATTGACTGGGGAAAAGACCCCTGTTGATCACAGCAACTGCTTCCCAGTACATGAGGGGTGAGCCAGAAGTCACTGAATAGCAACTTAACTATGATAGTGAACACATTCTTAACTACACACGTGAATTCCTGTATGAAAACTGAATTGTGACACTACACAAGTGTCACAATGGCATTATCAAAGTATGCCAGACTGTAGAGGCCTTAGAACTTGTCATGTTCTTTCCACAGTCAGTAGGCATCTTATTAACTCTTGGATGAATCCATGGTAGGAGGAACAAGGAGTCAGTTAGTATTGTTTAGGCTTAGAGTCTTCTTTCCAGCCTATACCTCTCACAATCCATCCCTTGTCATATTCCTTAAAATAGACGGGGACGACTCTTGTCTCTGGCCCACGAGGGAGTACAAGCTGTAGAGAGGCCTTTAGTGCTTCTAGACATATGTGAAACAACCAAGGCATTTGAGCATCATGGGAACTACAGCTCCCATTATGTTCTGATCTTTGGGATTCTCTGTGTAATAAAAGATTCAGAACTGTGGTGATGAAAACATTAATTATATATGTCCTGGAATGTAAATCAACCCCAGCCAGTGCATGCCTCTATTCAGGATCGGATATGGGCAAAGAGAAAGTAGAATCTTGTTTATACCTATGTTTTCATTACAAATAGGGCACTCTCCACTGGGCAAAGTGAAGACAACCCAAAAAGTGGTGCCACTTGATCCTCCTTCTCCTCCCAATAGTGGGCTGCATTGCTAGATTCCCTGTTTTGTTCTGTTTCTCTGCTACTCTTTCTCCAGTGTTTGTCCCTATAATAGCATGGCTACACCTACAAGCGACCCAGGACTAGCTTGCCCCACAAGTTTTTGCTCAGGTAATCCACCCTTATTGACACCACCAAATGGGGGTGATGACATCTCCAAAGTAGAAACAATGCATTTGTATGCTATCTCACAGCATCATAAGTATTATTTAAAGTTTAACAGTATTTTATTTGATTTTTAAAAAGATGTTTTTTGACAAAGTGGAGAAACATGGGTCAAGGTAGCATGGTAGCCATAATATCATCATCATTATTATTTATACCCCACCCCATCTCCCCGAAGAGACTCGGAGTGGCTTACAACTACCTTGAGCCACAGTGCCTCACTGTGAGGAAGGGTTCTACCTTATGATGTTTCCTTGGGAACTTTTAAGCAGAGCCTAAATGACCATCTGTCAGGGGTACTTTGTTCTTTCCTCCACAACAGGGGGTAAGACTGGAACAGTGTTTCTCAACCTTCCTAAAGCCGCAACCACTTAATACAGTTCCTCATGTTGTGGTGACTCCCAAGCATAACATCATTTTTGTTGCTCCTTCATAGCATGTAATTTTGCTACTCTTATGAATCATAATGTAAATATCTGATATGCAGGATGTATTTTCATTCACTGGACCAAATTTGGCACAAATACCTGATACGTCCAAATTTGGTGGGATGGGAGGAATTGATTTTGTTATTTGGGAGTTGTAGTTGCTGGGATTTATAGTTCTCCTACAATCAAAGAATTGGGCCAAACTTCTCATATACAACCCCTATGCTTTGAAGGGACTCGCTGACATGAGCCTCCCTCGAGCCTCGCGCGCTCTCCCTTGCCTGCACATGCGCATCACGCTGCCATGTGATGCCTGCTTTCCCCTTTCTGCTTGGAGTCTCAGAAACAGCCCTCCCCTTGGCTGAGAGTCCGGTCAATCACAACAGAGAAGGGCTTTTGGTGGGAGGATTCGCCACCTGTTTTCAAAAAGGAAGAGATGGACAGGCGGAGAGATCTTCAGCCTTCTCTGTCAAAGGGGTTCCTGAGACCTTCCGAAATATATGTTTTCTGATGGTCTTTGCCGACCCCTCTGAAACCCCCTCGCGACCCCCCCAGGGGTCCCGACCCCCAGGTTGGGAAACGCTGAACTAGAAGATGATCCATGTATATCTTCCAACTCCATGATTCTGTTACAGTTGAAATTTATATCTGATTTTAACATGGCAACTTGTAAGGAACTCTGATAATTTTAATGTGATTACTTTACTAAGAAAATTTATATATGATTGCAGATTAAAGCTGAAGTCCTAAATAAGATATAACTTGACATTTGCTGGGATGTCTGAATAAACAAAAAGTTGAAAATTAAGTTTGGATTATGTGGCTGTAACTGCAAGGTTAACAACCATCATGAATTAGAATTGGGACTGCATAGAGTGAAATTGGGATTTATATTCCAGTGTCCCACAAATGGAAGTGATCTCCATATAAAAAGGATTGGAATTCACTGAAGAGTTTTGTTGAAGGGAGAGGAATTGGCAATTTTCAATTATTTCCCCCTGAAATTCTCTTATCCACTCCAATCTCCCACATTTTTGTGAAGTATTTCCCAACTGTCAGAGCAACTTTGTAGGGGAATCTGGAAGAGAAGAGAAACCAACCCAATTTGGCTTTTGCCCCTTTCTTCCTGCAAGAATGTGCTATAACAGGGCTGTCCAACAGGCACCCCTGGGGCCGTACACGGCACCCCAGCCCCTTGGCTACGGCCCCTTACCCTCCTGCAATAAATAATATATTTTTATAATATTTTGAAAATATTTTTTCGATTAAAAATATTATTATTTTTTATTATTATTTTTGGTCCCGCCCCCTTGGCTTTCTATTGGCCGCCTCCTCTTCTCCTGAGCGAGGGGGCCATTGGGAGGGAGTGACGCTCTCGGGCCCCGCCCCTTGGCAGCAAACAGGAAGAGCGACCCGGCCGCATGGGCGCTCCATGTGGCTCGGCAGAGCTCCTTCCTCCTTCTCATCCTCCCCTCCTCCCTTCCCAGGGAGGAGTTATTGCAAGGAAGCATTCAGCGTTATGGTGAGCAACATTTCTTCTCCCTCCCTCCTTCCATTCCACCCTTTCATCCTTCTTCCTTCCCTGCTCCTTCCCTCTCTCTCTCTTTCCTCTCGCCGCTTCCTCCTCCTGCTGCTACGTGCACTCAGAGGCGCAGGCCCTCAGCACACTCGCCTCCATTGCCCGGCCTTCCCCCTCCTCTCTCTCTCTTTCTACTCCCTCCCTTCCTTTCCTTCCACTCTTTCCTTCTTTCCTCCGTCCCTCTCTTTCACCTTCTTTCCTTCCACCCACCCCCCCAACCACCCTCCCTTTCGTCCTTCCTTTCAACTGTTCTCCCTCCCTCCTTGCCCCTCTTTTACCTTCCTTTCTTCCTTTCCTGCCACCCTTTTATCTTTTCTTCCTTCTCACTTTCCCTCCTCCCTTTCCTCCCTCCATTCCCTTCCATCCTTCTCTTCCACTCCTTCCTTCCTTCTCCTGTCCAGATCCATCATTGTTTGAGTCCACAGTGCTCTCTGGGTGTAGGTGAACTATAACTTCCAAACTCAAGGTCAATTCCCAAGCAAACCCTTTCAGTACTTTCTGTTGGTAATTAGAATTCAATATGCTAGAGAGTTTGGTTCAATTCCATTGTTGCAAGAGTTCAGGATGCTCTTCGATTGTGTTTTAACTATAAATCCCAGAATGTCAAGGTCTATTTTCCCCAAACTCCATCTGTGTTCACATTTGGGCATATTGAGTATTCATGCCAAGTTTGGTCCTGATCCAACATTGTTTGAGTCCACAGTGCTCTCTGGATATGGGTGAACTACAACTCCAAAACTCAATACCCATCAAACTCTTGTAGTATTTTCTCTTGGTTATGGGAGTTTTGTGTGGGAAGTTTGATTCCATTCCATAATTGGTGGAGTTCAGGATGCTCTTTGTGTGGTAACTATAAATCCCAGCAACTACAACTCCCAAATGAGAAAAGCAATTTTTTGTCTGATGGTCCCTCCTTGGGTTAGTATTAGTATGTTTTGTGGCCAAATTTGGCAGCAATGTGTCCAGTGGTTTTTGAGTTATGTTAATACTACAAAAGGAGGAGGCAGCCTGCGCAGCTGCCTCCTCCTTTTGGGGCGGAGCCGGGGGAGGGAAGGGGGCGGGGAGGGGGTGGAGCCGGGAGAGGGGGTGGAGCCAGGGCGGAGGCAGACCCTAAGGCCCCCCAGGTGATCAGTGACCGGAAGTCAGGCCCCCGGTCCGGTAGAAGTTGGACAGCCCTGTGCTATAAGCAGAGTTCCTTCCATGGGAGCTCTGGAGCTAAACCATTCTCTTTTTGTGGTGTTCTCTGAAATACCACAATAAAAGTTAACACTGCACAGATAATGAAGTATAAAATCATGGGTCTGCTTCACTGTCAGGATTTTCACATTTACTTGCAGAAGTAAACACTCACCCTCAAATATCTGACATGCACGTAACGTTATGAACAAAGACTGTGCTTCAGGCTGCTCTACGAATATTACAAGCCTTTCTTTATCATAGCCTAAATAAGCTGTCAGTAAGTACATGTAACAGAAATCGGGAAAAAATGATAGTGTTATTTTTCTGGGTATCTTTGAGAAGGATTAGATATAACCCTGGATGTGACAGATACATTGGTACAGGTTGAGTATCACTTTTCCAAAATGTTTGGGACCAGAAGTATATTTGATTTAATTCTCTCCCCCACCCCTCCCCCTCCTTATCATTGACAAGCTGGAATGTGTCCAGAGGAAGGCAACTAAAATGATCAAGGGTCTGCAGAACGGCTTAAACGGCTATGAGGAGAGGCTTAAAGAGCTGGGCATGTTTAGCCTGCAGAAGAGAAGGCTGAGAGGAGACATGAGGGCCATGTATAAATATGTGAAAGGCTGCCATAAGAAAGAGGGAGCAGGCTTGTTTTCTGCTGCCCTGGAGACTAGGATGCAGAACAATGGCTTCAAACTACAGGAAAGGAGATTCCACCTGAACATGAGGAATAACTTCCCAACTGTGAGAACCACTCAGCAGTGGAACTCTCTGCCCCGGACAGTGGTGGAGGCTCCTTCTGTGGAGGCTTTCAAGCAGAGGCCAGACGGCCATCTGTCAGGGGTGCTTTGAATGCAATTTTCCTGCCACTTGGCAATGGGTTGGACTGGATGGCCCACGAGGTCTCTTCCAACTCTAGGATTCTATGACTCTAAAGAGGAATAAACTGAACACTCAATTTGTGAAATCATGTCAATGATTTTAAATTTCACTGTGCACCGTTCACATCTATTGAAACAGTGCACAGTGTAAAGCATTTTGAACAGTGATGTCACAATAGCAGTTAGATAATGGGGCACTATGATGTGGTGTGATAAGCTAATCTCATCTCAGACTTCTCAGATAGTGAATTAAAAAACAGGAATGCTAGAAGTGTGCCTCTTGCAGTTGTGGTCCATAGTTCAGGGTCAATCTGTGACCCATCACAGTTGTAGTCAATGGACAAAAGTATGTTATTGGTGCCGGACACATCAGAAAAAAAGAAATTAGGAAATAACCCATATCACTCTGAGAAACAGGATTCTTGAGGCCAGACCCGTAGCCAGGATTTTGATTCGGGGCAGGGGGCTGAGTCTGAATGAGAGAGGATCTACCCTAGCAAACCTTTTGTATCGTTATCCCAATACCCCCATGCATATCTATATACTGTATATAAGGAGGACCCGTCATCGAACGACTGCCATAGGCAGAGAAACCTTCCAAGGCAGAGACACCAAACTTGGCAACAAAAATAGGCCTCAGGCAAGGAAAGTTTTTAGCAAAGAAACTTTCCCCCCCAAAACCTACATTTCCCAGCGTCCTCCGTGGCCGCCAGTGAATCCCATTGGCCCACATCGGCCCACACAAAATGCCGGCGCTGCTTCCCAGCGGAGGCCACGCCCCCTGCCATCCCCACAACCACTCCACCCCTTCCCCCAGCCTGGCCCCGCCCCCTGCCATCCCCACAACCACTCCACCCCCTTCCCCCAGCCAGGCCAGGCCCCGCCCCTGCCATCCCCAAAACCACTCCACCCCCTTCCCCCGGCCTGGCCCCGCCCCCCCGTGCGTGACAATTTCTCCAAAATAACTGCCACCAAAACAAATCACCTCAGGACAGCATCCCACACACCACAGCCAGTCGGACTGCCAAGGACACGCAGTGCCAAAAGGACAGGCTCCTTCAGCCTCGCCCACACTGGCCAAACCACAAAAACTAACCACTGGTAATCACCACAAACTACTGACCACGGTACGACCAGCCACACAATCACAACAACAAAATCAACAAAAAACACCACACACTCCTCCAGACACTACAACTCTCACAACCACACTCGAGAAACATAATCCAAAAGACCAAGTCAGCACAAAATACCACACAACGCCAATATGCAGAAGATACACAACTATGTGCACAGACCACATACATACCACTCACAGGACAAAAGACACCCACAACTAAAGACACTCACTTAACAAACACCACACCCACAACATGACAGCCACACAACTCGCGATACTTACCTCTAGAGACCCACAACACAACAGACACACAACACATGCATACCACTGCTAAAAAGAAACCAGCACAGTACAACCAACTAACACACCCCACATACACACCGTATATCCACAACACACTACCACTGCATACTCACAACAAACTACACACTCAACACCACACACTCTTCTCCAAGCACCATCCCAAACACACACCACCAATCCTCCACTTTACAAACACCACCCCCACAACATGACAGCCACACAGCTCGCGATGCCTATCTCTACAGACCCACTACACAACTCACACACAACACACACAACGCATACATACCACTGCTAAACAGAAACCTGCACAGTACAACCAACTAACACACCCCACATACACACTGTACACCCACACCACACTACCACTGCACACTCACAACAACAAACTAAACACTCAACACCACAAACTCTTCTCCAACCACCATCCCAACCACACACCACCAACTTCACAGGACTTCAACATCCCACCCACCAGAACAACCCACAACGACACAGCCATGACCCCACCAAGACCGTAAGTAACATCATTTCCAACCCTTACATACTCAGACTTTCTCGCATCTCCTGAATAGGGCACAGCAACGCGTGCCAGATACAGCTAGTGGGATATATTGAGCAAGGTGATCAGATCATGATATGAATAAACATAACAGTTTAAATAATAAATGTTATTTATTTACTTTCATTTACAAAATGTTTAGAATACTTTTTGACTTATTTTTTACTTTACAGCAACAGTCTTCTTTTCTTCTTTGATAGCGATGTCCCAATGGATGGAAATCATTGCTAGTCCACTAAGTCTCTGGTCTGTCATTAAACTTCTAGATACACTTTTCACTCTCTTCAGGTTGAAAACCATCTTTCCACACTGCATGTCATTACTGGTAGAGTAGCTAACACAGTCAAAAGGAAATTTAGTGACCAATAGTAGGTTTTGTCACACAGTTCCAACACTTTAAGTATCTTTCTTAATTGATGGTGCAATATTACACCACATTATGTACTCAGCCTTGACAGAAGCAAGTGCTGTGTCATTTTCAAAGTATTCTGACAGTTGTTCCATATAGTGAACTTTGTCTAAATCTGAAAACCCAGGGAGAAGAACCCGGAAACTGGTTAAAATGTCTTCATTTGACACGAACCTTTCAGTAAAGTTCTATATGAGTGAATCGACACATGGTATAAACACCGCAACTCTGAAATAATCTTCTACAGAATTAGTCCCTGGATTTGCCTGATGCACCTGTCTTGAACTTTGCCTTGTAATAGTCAAGTTGCTTTGAAATATTTTTTCAGATGTTGTTCTTGCTAAGTCAAAGAGTTTTACAAAATGATCTTATGCATCTGCTTTCAGAATTTCTAAAGACTTTAACAGTGACTTAGTGTGGTTTATGGCAGGTGCCATATCAAGACTTTTTTCCTGAAGAAAAATTGATAGGGGCAAAGTAAGGCTGAAGAGTTGTTCACAAACAAACAGGATAATAATGACATCACTTTTTTCAATTGCAGCCAAAACGTTTGAAGCTGAAGAGATTTTCCAGTGTTTCTCTGAGATTTCTTCTAAGGCAACTACAATTAGCTGGAATAGTTCAATGAATGTTAATACACTGTCATACCTCTTAATGAAACGAGTCTCGCATAAACGTGCCAGTCTTTTTTTCTTTGTTTCTGGCACATGAACGCTAATATTAACCTGCAAAATATTGTTAGCACTTGAACTGTTTCTGAAGAAATTTGTTATTTCTTTTAGTGTTCCAAGACAATTTCTGACAGAAGTGTTTGAAAATGTATCACTCAATGCAAGGTTCAGTCGATGAAAATATCTTGCTTTGGGGTATGTTTCTCGATTTCTTTTTTGAACTCCAGTTAGATGGCCAGCCATGGTGGCAACTCCATCGTAGCCCTGCCCTACACATTTGTTCATAACAATAATAAAACAGGGCATTGAACCAAACCAATGCTGGATCTGGACCAAACTTGGCACATAGAGCCAATGTGCCCAACAGTGCATACAGGCAGGGATTGGGGAATGATTGCCCTTTTCAAATGGTAGTTGTTGTTTACCTGGATCCAGAAAGCACTGAAGGCAGCCAACATCATATCTGGACCAAACATGGCCAACTATGCATACAGGACAGGCAGGGATTGGGGATGATCGGCCTTGGATCTGGGAGTTGCAGTGCACCCTTATCCAGAAGGCGTTAAACCAAGCCAACGCTGGATCTGGACTAAACTTAGCACATAGAGCCAATGTGCCAAACTGTGCATAGAGGCAGGGATTGGGGAATGATTGCCCTTTTTCAAATGAGAGTTGTTGTTTACCTGGATCCAGAGAGTCCCAGAAAGCAGCCGATGGGCTCGACACACTCCACTCTCAGCCATGAGTGTGGCGAGACTTCAATGCACAGGCGTGAAGACCTGCCGAGTGCACGAGCGTGAAGGCCTATTGCGGCCTCTGAATGGTCTGTGGTATGGCATTATCCACTTTGGCGCATGGGCTGTTGGCACACTCCCCTGCCTCTCCTGGCACCGAAGGCTGAAACCAGGGGCACCGAAAAGGAGAGTGCTCCGAGGGTCCAGGTGTGGACAAGGATGCCACCATGCCACCTACCAGTAAGGCCTTCTTGCGGACCACCCTGAGAATTTGGGGGGGGGGGACTGAAGCCCCTTAAACGCCCCCAACCCGGCTACATGCCTCCTTGAGGCTTTTAAAAAGAGTAGGATCAACATTTGAATTTAATAAGGGAATGGATGAGTGGAAAGTGTAAAGACTTCAGTTACGGATTGTAGCATTTCCAAAGAATATATATTTGCATCAGTTGTGGGCAGTGAAATTGCCATGCAGAAAACCAACTCATTTATTAAAATGAAGAGCTGAAAACTGTTCTCTAGATATCTTTTCCTCTAAATTTGGTACTAACCTGGAGCAAAGATGTTTAGTATGGATTATACTGCGTCAGAGGAAAATTTCTTTCTCCAGGGTCTCTTATGTAGAAGAAAAATGTGCTTTAATGTTTTTTAGGGGCTGTGGTTTTGGCTTCAAGCCTTGAAGTTGTGTGAGTCTGGGAAATTTATGAGCAAAATACAGTTTTTCACCATGTCATAACTTATGCAGAAATCTTCAGCATGGTTACAAGGACATATATTTCTGAAGAGTTGGTGCAACTTGCTTGTTTAATAGCACTAAGTCAATATTTTTTGTTCATTGCCATTTTATCTAGCTAGGTAAACAAACATTAAATATTTGAATATAGTATACATATTCCTTTAAATATGATATAAATACTTCTACACTTCACATAAATCTATCCATATTTCATTCATGAATTCCTCATCTGATTCTAAGGGTCATTTATCATTTAGCTTAAATTTAAAGGAGAAGTTGTATATTCTTAGCAGAGCTCTAGATGCAAAATCTCTTAAACACTCAAGACTTTTACTAAAGAGATCCTAAGGGTACAAGAAAAAGGGGCAGATTTGGTATCAAACAACACATACATTTTATTAATTAAATTTAATGTGTCCATGAGTAATGAATCACACAAATACAATATTCATTCAATAGTGGGAAGACTCTACTAACCAGAACATAGCTCTGTCTGAAGTTGGAGGAAACAGACTTCCCAACTCCCCTTTTGTGGGACAGTCCATCTTCACAAGTGTGTAGAGTAGCGTGAACCCCTCCTTCAGAAGGGTGAAAGAGTTCACTATGGTAGCAAGCCATGTTTATGGGTCCCAGTGGTCATTGTGTCATTCAGATGTGACAAGTATGCAAGCTTCCTTGCAAGCTTTGGTGCATCTTAGGGCCCTTCCACATGGCTCAATATCCCAGAATATCAAGGCAGAAAATCCCACATTATGTGCTATAAACCGGAATATATGGCAGTGTGGACTCAGATAACCCAGTTCAAAGCAGATATTGTGGACTTTTCTGCCTTTATATTCTGGGATTTAGGGCTATGTGAAAGGGCCCCCAGGGAGGAATAGTCCAACCTGCGCAAATTTGAATTATTCTGCTAGTTTTACATTAACTGCACTAATTAATACACATGTTATTCTTAGTCATATAAACAGTGTTTAATATTCAGAGTGGAAGAGAAAATGTTAGCTTTTTTAATCCTAATATTCCAGCTTGTAATGTTCAGCTATCACTAGTTTTTTTTTATTTATTTATTTAAAAAACCCAGATTTTGGACTGAAGCCTGGTTACATTTGGCTCTTTCTGTTGACAACTAGAATCTGGCAACAATTTGCTATTTTTTTCTTTTTTCAAATAGTAGTGTCACATTTAAACTTAGACCCCATCTATATTGTTTGCAACTGCATTATATGATCTGTGTAGGTTCATATAATGCAGTTAAACTACGTTGTATCAGTCTATACCAACCATATAATGCAGTTTTAAACTTCATTATATTGCAGTGTAGATGGGGTCTGGATCAGATTGTTTGCTTTTGGGAACCATTGTTTGAATTATGTAATTAGATATTATTTTCACAGAGGGCTCTACCAGAGTGGCCCTATATCCCATGATCTGATCCCAGGTTTTCTGCTTTAAACTGGATTATATGGGTCCACACTTCCAGATAATCTGGGATAAATAGAAAACCTGGGATCAGATCCTGGGATATAGGGCTTGTCTGGAAGGGCTCTAAGTAAAACCAAAATAAGAAAATAAATAATTCTCCATGGGTTTTATAAAAATGGACATGACTAAAGCATTTTTTTAGTTTGCTAGATTACGAAGAAATTATACTCCTGGCAATCTTCTCTACTTGTAACAACACTGTTGCAAAATGGCTGGCTTAAATCATTGACAAATTAGTCACATTTGAACATAATGCAAAAACATGGGTCTGCTTTATGCCCACTGGTTTCTGCAAACAAGAAGAAATAGGAATACACTATTATTCAGTTTTACCATCTCCAGTTCTTCACCAAACCAGGAATAGTTGAAAGGATGCTATTTCTGTTCACTTGCTAACAAAATCAACAGCAAGTCCTTGATGTTTTTACTGGATTGTTTAACAAGCTAGGGGTGTCGTAAATCACTGTTCTTGAATTGTACAATTCCTGCTTTGTGTATAGTAACAACATAATATTAAGCCAGGAAATGGAGAACTAGTGACTAGTTGGGTGTCTTCCTCCAAGCTATGTGAGAAGAGAAGAGCAGAGTGCATATGCCTGGGGTTACCTTCAGGCTCTCAAAGATCATATACTGATAATAAATCTTGACTTAATGCTACATGCAAGGATATTCTCATTCTGGTTTTATCTCTTGTCACCAGTGTTGCATAGTCAGGAGTTTGTTGCCACGATTTGGGAGCAGAGAGGGGAAAACCCTAGAATTCAGGGCTGATTTATGTTGCCCCTACAGATGGGCCCTTAGCTTCACTGAAGACAATGTGTTAGGTCCTAGTTTGTAATGCTTGAGTACAGGGCCGTAGCCAGGATTTTGATTCCGGGGGCTGAGACTGGGTGGAAGAGGGTCTACCCTAGCAAACCTTTTGTATTGTTATCCCAATAACCCCATGAATGGGGGATATAATGAGCATGGTGATCAGATCATGATATGAATAAACATAACAGTTTAAATAATGTACCAGTAAGGCCTTCTTGCGGACCACCCTGAGAATTGGGGGGGGGGTGAAGCCCCCTAAGCCCCCCCCAGCTACATGCCTGCTTGAGCAGGTCCCTTGGCAGCAGTGGGAATTGAGTTAGCTTTGAGAAACTGGATTTCAATGGGGGAATTGGTCTCAGTTTAATGTTTTTTACATTAGTCCTTATCTTTTAAAAGATATGGGATGGACTGAAATGTGGAGGGGGAGAGATGGTGTGTAGAATCATGAAAATCTTTAGAGTGTATCTGTTGTTTATCGGGAGAATAGAAGTCTTAATTAAAGGCGATGCAGAGCTTTTTTTGGAGCCGTTCTTTTAGTTGTGTGTGTGTGTGGTGCTTATGACGCAAGCTGCACCATTCTCTTTCATTATCGTTATTTGGGTGGCTTGCCCATTATCGAAAAAGGGCACAACCCCCATTAGTGAGGAACAGCACGGTATTATGTTGTATGCTTTTCTCTAAAGATGCGAATGCTCATCAACACATGCTTTGTTACCTTGACAATTTGCCCATGGTGTTTGGGGTTTTTAAAGAATTATCCTTTGCCAACAGCCTCATGTTATCCTCCTATGGCCTGGCTAATTAAGTAGCACTATTTTGTTTCACATTCAAACATGCAAAGCACATATATGAATCTCAGTCCTTCTCTCTTCCACCTCCTCTCTCCTGTTTTTACATAGAGCCATTGCTCTTTTGGCTGACTCATAATCTTAGGCATTTGCTACCAACTTGGGACATGCAAAAGGGAGAAAAATAAATTGATCTTTTAAGGGTTGATGTCTATATAGACAATGCTTAGCGTGACTTTTGGATTGAGTTATTGCCCTACGGGTCAGGATTTGATAAGTGCCCCGTGGTTTGCCTGTCAGGCAATTCTCCTTGTTCCTTTCAAAGATCATTCCCTTTTTGTCTCAGATGGCAAACTTCGTACTATATGGCAATGCCTTAGATTCTGTTTTATTTCCCCCTGTGGATTGGCCTTCTTTAGAAATGTCAACAGCAATCACTGCTTTAATGGTATGTTAATCAGAAAGCAAGGGCAATCAGAGGCATTCTTTGATGTATGAGACAACTTTCCTTTTTTCAGTCAGTCCCTCAAACTGGAAACTGCAGGTCTTGATTTCATTCATTCATTCTTCCTTGTTTCTTTCATTTCTTCTTCTCTCTTGGCATCACGTTGAGGGACTTGGAGGAAATCTTGCATCTTTAAAAGATGTGGCACGGAGTTAATTATACAGGTGCTGCCTTTGCTCCACATAAAAGGGAGCAATTGCTAGCTTATTATAATTCTACTTCTTATTGTCCCCTGGTCACACAGCAAAAGTGCTTTCCACCATTGAACATTTAGCCGATAAAAGCAAAAAATAAACTCCATAATAAAAAGTGTTTCAGGATAAACTATGTTGAAAAAAAAATCCATGAATTTCCACCTTGTAAATGTATTTCTTGAGTAGCAATGCCTACATGACAGACTTCAGGTGTCTCATTTATTTATGCCTGAACATCAACAACAAAAGCCGTGGTAGAGATGAGACTCAGCTGTTTGGTACCATATTGTCATTTAATCCTGCTCCTGCACAGAAGATCGCTGAATGGAAACCATCATAGGGTTCTTGACCTTGCAGTTGGCAAGGCAGATACCATCCCACCTTTAGTCTTTGGAAGTTATTGGGATGGGGCTATGCTCAGAATACAATAAAAAGATGGGGAGATGTGAAATTAGAGAGACTTTTGTGGAACAAAGGCAAAGTTGAATAAAGTGTCTGCTTTCTTCAGGTTTTTACTACAGAGAAAAACAGAATGCAGAAACAAAATGAACAAACAGCAACCGCAATAAAAACTTCTCAAATGTGTCTAGCCAGAATCATTTTTCAGGAAACCGATGTACACAGGGGATAAAAATAAATAACTCCCTTTCTAATTTATTTCTATAGCTCCCATTTTATAACTCTACTATTTTAAAACAGAAGCCAAACCTCACGATGAAAAATTCATGACCAAATTGTACTATTATTTTAAAACAATGTGTTGAATATATTCCTAGCAATAGAAATAATGGGAAAAATAATCATGAATAGATGTATTATTATTATTATTATTATCCCTGGGGGGATTCAAAGCCGTTCACAAGGTAATCCATGGCAAAATTCAGCGCCTTACACATATAAAACATCACATATCAAATTAATCACCTATAAGAATAGATTGCAACCATTAAAACTGCAAACAACAATCACAACACAACATAAAACATTTAAATCTTGCATCGATCCCAAGGTTATCTTTAACTATTTCCATATTTTGATACTCCTATCATTCACCATATGCCTTCTTGAATAACCAGGTCTTAAGTTGTTTCCTAAATGCTAGGAGGGAGGGGGCAATCTAATCTCGGTGGGAAGGGAGTTCCACAGCCAAGGGGCCACCACCGAGAAGGCCCTGTCTCTTGTCCCTGCCAATCACACCTGTGAAGGCAGCGGGACCAAGAGCAGGACCTCCCCAGAAGATCTTAGTGTTCTAGCTAGCTCATAAAGAGAAATGCATTCGGACACGTAAGCTGGACCAAAACCCTCTGAGTACAATAATAATAATAATATTAATAATACTTTATTTCTAACCCGCATCCATCTCCCCAGAGGGGACTTGGAGCGGCTTACAGGGGGCCGTCCCCGAACAACACATCACAAAAAATCAACAATATCGAAGACCAATAAACATAATAAAAGCAATAAACACAATAAAATACATCTGTGAAAACACAACAATACAGGCGAATCTAAAAACAGGGCAGGCCACATGAACATATAGGATATTTAAAAACTCAGGAGAGATAACTGGAGTAGTGTCGAACACAACGGGTCACATAGGAGAGAAAGGTCTCGCACAATGAGGGTGTATATCTACACTGTAGAATGAATGAATTTTGGCAGCGCTTTAGTGACCATCGCTCAATGATATGGAATCATACCAGTTGTAATTTCACAAGATCTTTTGCCTTCTCTGCCAAGGAGTGGTGGTGTCTCACAAAGCTACAAATTCCAGGATTCCATTTCATTGAGCCATGACATTGAAAGTGGCGTCAAATTGCATAATTTCTATGTATTTATTTACTGTATTTATATATTGCCTTTCTCACCCCTGGGAGGACTCAAGGTGGATTACAATATACTAATGACAACAATTCAATGCCAACATACCTGTATAATACACAAAGAAATCATAATAACTAATTATTACATATGACTATGAACTTAAAATCAATTAAAACAATTAAACATAAGACATACGTAAAATTTAAACATTCAGACATAGCATAAAATCATCATTCTACAGGGCTTGTTTTCTGCTGCCCTGGTGACTAGGATATGGAGCAATGGCTTCAAAGTACAGGAAAGGAGATTGCACCTGAACATTAGGAAGAATTTCCTAACTGTGAGAGCTGTTCAGCAGTGGAACTCTCTACCCCAAAATGTGGGGGAGGCTCTTTCTATGGAAACTTTTAAACAGATGCTGGATGGCCATCTGTTGGGGGTGCTTTGAATGCGGTTGTCCTGCTTCTTGGCAGAATGGAGTTGGACTGGATGGCCCATGAGGTCTCTTCCAACTATGATTCTATGATTCTGTAATTCCTAGTATAAACATTAAAATCCCATGATTGAGAAATCATACTGGGTAAGTGCACCCTAAGAATAAATCCAACCCAATAACACCTTCGTTTCTGGAAGTTTGATAAAAATTAGATTTTATTTTCAGATGTGGATTCTTCAGTATCATGTAAACACATAGGTAGCCAAAGCAGTCTCTATGTAAACAAATGGCTTTCCTTCACTGCATTTAGGCTGGGATTCTGTCCACACTATTCTGAGAGTAAGCCCCATTGAGCTTGAGACTTCCGAATGCGTTTGTAACAGTCTTAATTAGCCAGTATTACGTTAATTTATCTATGATACAATGTGAAAATAGACATGGCAATGAGAAGCATTTCCACTAACATTTTAGCATCATAGTGTAAATATGCCTTACAGTCCCAATGATATCCCAGAGCAATTTCATGTGCAAACACCCTGAGTCTGCTTGTGAATCCTACACAAGGGCATCCATTATTTTACTGGCTTCAATGGGAATCTCAGATATGGCATTCTTTGACAATACTTCTACTTTGGGGTGGTCTCTGGACCTATGCTCATCCCTACTGAGTTCTTCAGAAAAGTAAGAGACAAATGGAGACAAGTCATAAATATGGTGCCAGTCCTGGTAGCTTGGGGAAAAATTCAATCAATCCTCTGCATTTCTGTGTTTAACTTTTGAGAAATCAATTATCCATGGATTTGATTAATATATTCTCCCAAAGGCTCTCGAGGTCCTACATAGAGATGTCCTGGAGGATCTCAAGATTCCTGGAATTTTTTTTAAAGAAGCTAGCATTTTTAATCCACATTTTTCCCACTTTCGCAGGGGCCTTGCAACCCAACCCCTGCAAAAGTGGGGAGCTTACTGTAAGTGCAAGCAGAGAGCTCGGAGGGACTCCCACAGAAGCAAATAGGCTACGAAGATTGCAGATTTCAACCTCTGTCTTTCTGTCTCTTGCTTCACTCTGCATGTCAACAGAAGACAAGGCTGATCATCTCCTGGAGTGTCCGATAAAAAAACAGAGTAATGCAGTGCTTAGACAAAATGTGTAACTATGCCCTAGCCTGAAAAAAATCCTTTGCTTCTAATCTCTTCTCAAGTGTATCAACAACTCTTTATTTAGGCTTCCATACCTAGCACTCTAATGAGGTCGAAAAGGTCAATGCTGGCCGGCAGGAAAGGTCAGCATGGGTTCTGCATTCATTCTTCGCCTCTATGTTGGTATTCGGTTTGCAGAGAGGTGCAAGCAGAGGGCTGAGAGGCGGCTGGAAGAAGGCTTGCATTGTGTAGCCAAATAATGGTGTGATTTGACAGGTAGTCTTCATTATTCTCTCCCATGAAACACAGCAATTTCGACAGCATTTATAAAGGAATTACCTGTGGGAAAGGATGTGAACAGTTTCAACTGATTTTAAAACTCTTGCTATCCCTATTATGTGTTCGCATAATGCTACTATTCACCTTGTATGGAAGATTCACCACAATGAGCACTTTCAAGTTTCCATCTTAATTAGCCTGATGGTGCAGGCAGTGGTTACCAGCCGTAAGAAGACGTAGAGTTTGGTCTCAGGAATTATCTCTTTCTTTAAGAAAAAGCAAATTAAGAAAACAAGAGCCAGATGTTAGTGCTTACTTATGTGACCACAAAAAGCCACTAATAATTTCTTGTGGTGTGCCACTGTTGGTTGGTTGGTTAGAGGATGCCACTAGGTAACCAGAAAATATATCTGTCTGTGAATGCCAGAGGTGAAGGAGCCCACAAATCTCTTCAATCTCTATACTAGTTTGGGGAATCTCTTAACTTCCAGAGCCAGTTTACAAGCAAGAGGAAATGATACAGGTATTCCATCTACCTCGTTCGCTGAGTTCCTTATTGTTGCCAAAATCTCCTCTAAGCCAGTAGGTACTTGTTTACTTACTTACTTAGGTGATCCCTCATTGTCTGAGTATGATAACGTTCCAAGCGTAGGGTCTTGGCGGTGGGTCTGTAGGTGACTGTGGAGCCCTTTTCTTGATGTTCTTCCACAATGATGACAATGGTTTCCAGACGAAGGCAGTCCCAGCCAGGGTTGGCTTGATGCACCTTCCTCTTGGCACGTTTCTCCCTTTCACCCTCCATTCATGCCTCTTCAAATTCCACAGCACTACTGGTAACAGCTCACCTCCAGTTAGAGCACTCAAGGGCCAAGGCTTCCCAGTTCTGATGTCTATGGCACAGTTTTGAAGGTTAGCTTTAAGTCCATCTTTAAATCTTTTTTCCTCTCTGTTTTCTGTTCTTAAGTTGGGAGTATAGTAACTGCTTTGGGAGATGGTGAGCAGGCATTCAGACAACATAAACCAGTCATCAGTCTGGGACAGTTCCGATATTTTGGATATACTTCCCTGCATTTCTGAACATGACCCATGGTAACTAATTCTGATCTGAGTTGAAGATATTAAGAGGGCACCAAGTTGAGGAAAGCTAGAATTTTGGATTAACATATTTAAAACAATAACAAGTTACTTTTGGGAATAATGATGACATAACGCTGTTTCTTTAAATGATATAAAGAAGGCTGAGCAATTTATAGGCGTGTGTTTTACATAAAGAATAATGTCAACTTTGAATATATATAGGACCCATTATTTCTAAAAATTAACAAATACAGGTGACATGGTCTTTTTTTAATGGGAGAAGCCTGGCGTTCATTTCCTATAAATAAAATTGATAAAAGTACAACACATTTGAAAAGTAAGTAAGAATAGCTAATAACATGGCTCTTGCGCAGTTTTTAGAACAATCCATTCCTTTTTTGCTGGGAATCTAAAATAAATTGTATGCCTTGAGATATCTGTGGCCAGCACATGATTAGAGGTGCCTGAATAATACACATCCATTCTGGACCAGATTTGTTTTTCATTCTTACTCAACAGCTTGGTCAAGGTCAGTAGAAAAACCTCTTTTGGCTTCATTAATAAAAGATTTGTTTCCGAATGATACTCTGCAAGGTCAGGAGCATGACAGTGACAACAATAGCAACAATACTAATAGTAAGAATCGTGCATTTTGGAGTCTGTGGAGGAGATCATACACTCTTGCCAAGAACTTGCATTTCTCTGGAGTATAACACTCTGCCATGTGGTTGGTCCGAACTGCTTTTTTTGTGCCAATATGAAAAGCAATTTGTGGATTGTGTCTCTACAGCCATTTAATAGCCAGAGGAGTGCCTGGAGCAAGGGCAGCATTTAGCTACATATTTCCCACTGGGAGGAAACAGTACGAAAAATGCACCCTACCCCAGATATCCATTATGTACATGGGAGATCCAGCAGGAGTCTGCTTCCTTCAACATGTAGATAGATTCTTCCCAGGCACCCTGCAGACCCCTAAGATACTAAGTGGTTGCTCCATTCCCCAGACCACAAAAGAAATAGCACTCTAGCCCATTGAGCATGCCTAGCTGGGAAGAGGAGGAGGAAGTAATAGGGCCGTGGTTAGCACAGCAGGTAAAACCATCAGAAAATCTTGCCAATCAGAAGGTTGGCAGTTCAAGCCATGGGTCGGGGTGAGCTCCCACCATCAGCCTTAACTTCTGCTTACATAGCAGTTCGAAAACGGTAATGTGAGTAGATAAATAGGTAAAGCTTTGGCAGGGAGGTAAAAGGCACCCCTGAGGACATGCCAGCAATTTGATCAGGAAGGCATCCAAGGACAACAGGCTCCTCGGCATGGAAAATGGAACTACAGCTCCTTCCCATGGACGAGCTGAGCACAGCCTCCAGATGCTGGAAATGAAAAAGAGGGAAGCCTTCCTTCTGTCTATGTACTGTCTGTCTTTGTGGTTAATTGTATAACACCATTGAATGTTTGCCATATATGCATTCTGTAATTCACTCAGACTCCCCTTGGGGAAATAGAGCAGGATATAAAGTTTATTATTATTATTATTATTATTTGCATAAGGAATGCTGGATCTTCTCTTCTACAGCATAATTTAAAAGGTATAATTCTAGGATGCACTCATGTATATCATCAAGAGAATTCTAACCAATATCTTTGTCATCTTTATGCAAACTTTTGAAGGTATATCACTTGGATCCATATTAAAGCAAAGCTGAAAAAGCAGTATTGCCTAGAGCCAGTTTTTGTGCACCTAACATTACAGATGAACTTCGAATTTCTCACAAAACGTCCCCATATTCAGGAGATGGGGACACATTATCAATTGAATTTTTTATATATGTGGGAATGAGCTCTATGGTGTATAGTTAGATTTTCTTATGCTTCAGATGAAGGGAGAACCTGGGTTAACCAAGGTTTCCACCTTCTATGGTCGAGCTCAGAAACTGAACACCAAAAGCCCAGTTCACTGTAAGGATCTCAGTGCAGCAGTGGCCAATTTGTTTCTGATGCTTCTTCCTTCCTTTGAATCAGGAGCTGGCTTTGTGGGAAAGGAAGGGGAGTTGCCAATAGCAAAATACATCCTTCACACACCTATCTTTGAGAAAGAGAGAAGTCTAATTGCTCCCCTCCCCTGCACTCCTAAAGCTCAGTCAAGGCAATGAGCTTCATTCCCATTTATCATGTTTTTCTCTCTCTTATATCCCTGTGTTGTCTAACCACCTCCCAACAATATATGTATACAATGGGCCCATGGTATCTGTTGAGTTTAGTTCCAGCATGCGTGTGCAGGCTCAAGGACATGCACGAGGTGCTTTTACTCCATGCTGTCATGTTAGCTGACATTTTACAAGCTCTCCATTATAGCTGGTGCTGGAAGACAAATGAAGAAGTAAATAAAAACTTGTGTTTATTTCTTCCTTCACTGGAAGAACAAGAGCAGAAAGTGGAATTGATGTGGATAAACAGAAACAGACGATATTATAAATGAAAATCTTCTCGCCAAGTGTCTGCGAGGGTATTCTGTGTGGTATTGAGTTAAATAACATTAGAAAAGTTCCAGAGAGAAAGATATGTTTTTTGCTGCCTTTAACAACACATGTATAAGAAGCTGCATTAAAGACAAGGTCACAGATGGAACGACTGTTATCCACAAGTGTAACAGAAGCTGAAACCATCCCTAAAAGGATATGTTAAGCGCAAAATTGCAAAAATGTGGTTATGTTTGTCCTAGATTTACAAACAGCATTCAGGCTTTCTTCAATGTACAAAAGAGTACTTTATAGTTCCTATACAAACCACAGCCCTGAGACATTGCAGTTAGATACAATGGTGGAGGCTCCTTCTTTGGAGGCTTTTAAACAAAGGCTGGATGGCCATCTGTCGGGGGTGCTTTGAACACCATTTTCCTGCTACTTGGCAGGGAGTGGGACTGGATGGCCTATTAGGTCTCATCCAACTCTATGATTCTATAATTCTATTTTTCTATGAAAGTGGAGTCAAACTGCATTAATTCTACAGTGTAGATCAATGATTCCCAACCTGTGGGATGCTGCCCACTGATGGACCGTGAGACCTAAAATAAGGTTTGTGGCTCTAGATGATTAAATATTATTTTCTGTGGTTGAGCAGATGGAGACTACTGGATGGCATGTGTTTTTTTATCAGAAACTAGAGCTGATGTGGTCTATCCAAGGCAATTTTCTGAATCAGCACCCCAAATAACCAAACCAAATCTAAAGTTGACCAAAAATTGATTCATAACCCTTTTGGTACTAATGTTGGAGAATGGTCTCTGATCAAGTGGTCCCTGGTCAAAGTGGTCTCTGACCAAAGTGGTCTCTGATCAAGAAAAGGTTGGGAACCACTGGGGTAGATGCACCGATTGACAATGAGAAGGATAATACAGACTTCAGATAATAAAGACATTATTTGAAGTCTGCTGCTGGGAACAGGAGTCTTGAGTAGTGCTGTTGGCATAAGCTGCTTTAACTGAGCAAAATTGTGGATAGAACAAGAAGCATCTTGTAACTGGGTTGCTGTGAGCTTTCCGGGCTGCATGGCCATGTTCCAGAAGCATTCTCTCCTAACGTTTCACCCACATCTATGGCAGGAATCCTCAGACGTTGTGAGGTCTGTCAGAAACTAAATAAGTGGGGTTTATTTATCTGTAGAATGTCCAGGATGAACATGTTGTATTTTTTTTTAATTTAAAAAGTGTTTTTATTCTCTGCCTTTTTTTACTCTTCATTTGGGTACAGTTATATTTTTATTGTCTCCCCAAATAACAAAGAAATTTTATTTTGGTTTTTTTTAAAAGGGTAATTGTACTTCATCTAGAAAATGGCTCTGAACTGAAAATATAATTATACAGCAAAATTCAAGCCAGATATAATTTCAGTGAGGGAATTTCTTAAAAATGGGATTGTAAAATTGCAACTTGCAAGACATTTATTCAGTTCAGTTGTGTATTGTCACTCTGAGCTAACAATTTCATACAGGCTCTAAATACTTCCTCCATCCAAATCTTTACCCACACTAAAGAGAGCAAGCAAAGCTATCTGAGAAAGGGGAAAAAATATACTTTGTGATACAGTGCTTAATATTTCAGTGCTTAACCCTTTCTCAAGAAACCTATATGAGACCCTAAACAGTGATATTATTGCTAAATTTGTCAATTTCCACTTTTTTCTCTGAGCAAGTTAACAACATAAATAAAATCATGTTGTGCTTCCAGAGGTAGAGGAGATAAGACAACTGCATGATAGAGTACAATTGGAAAGCACTCTCAAAAATACTCATTTTTTTCATACCAGTGAATATCCATTAAGGAAAGAAAGACAGAACAACTACATCATGGCTTTTAATTGATAGTGTTAGGAACTGTCCATGCTAGGAGTACTAATAGACCTTGATATTATATTACTGTTCAAGATGATCTATTTAGATTTATATTTGGCCTTCTTCTTGAAGACTGCCAATAATTTTAAAATAATAACCTAATCAAATCACAAAATGAACTTAACTATTAAAGTGGAATGAAATTTGGGGTGCCTCTACTCGGCAGAATTAATAGTTTGACACCACTTTAACTGCTCCTGGCTCAATACAACATAATCACAGGAGTTGTAGTTTTACCAGGTCTTTCACCTTCTCCGTCCAAGAGTGCTAGTGCCTCCCCAAACTACAACTCCCAGAACTCTCTAGCATCGAGCCATGGCAACTAAAGTTGTGTCAGACTGCACTAATTCTACAGGGTAGACACACCCTATATTTCAAACAATCTGAAACACTCTTTAGAAACACAGACTGGGATGCACTCTGGGACTTGTGTTTTCATAAGTGGATTTATGTCTGCAGGAACTAGAACTGATCAGATTTGTGGTGTTTGCATTCAGCAAGGGGTTGCTATATAGGTGAGTCAGCAAAGTGATCATTATGCATCAGGACCAGTGCGCAATGAGATCCAAGGCACAATGCGATACCCACTGAGTGCTAGCTAGTGTGTCTTGTAGAACCCAATATGCATCAGGGCACTCTTGCTGGTGTTCCGTTATACGTCTTTCCAATTCAGTAACAGGGCTCTTTAATGCCTCTGCTACATAGCCAGGTATGTTTAAAGTTATGCAACAGAGTATTTGGCCACATTTCCGAACACTACAGCACCTAACAAGCCCCATCCTCAACCACAAGTCAATTATTGAAATCCAACTTTAAAAAAAAGACATTTTCACTTGCTTGTCTAAGGATATCAGGGAAGTGTCTATCTACTTTTGGCCTTGTAGTTGTGCTACATCCTGGTCTCTCTAAAACTATTAGTATGAAACATATGAATGACTGTCTCCATTGTAGTAGTAGTAGTAGTAGTAGTAGTAGTAGTAGTAGTAGTGATAATAAAAATTTATTTTAATACCGCCCTAACTCCCCAAAGGGACTCAGAGCGGTTAAGAGATATAGACACATATATACATTGTAATAATGAAATGTATGGGGACACAACATACCTCATTAAAACTTTTCATTAATGTTTTAAAAACTATATGATTTGTAAGGTAATGACATACATTTCCAATATTTTCCTAATTGGTGCCTTTGCTGCATAAAAATGCATGCAAGTCATTATTGCTTATTTTACATAGACTCGGAGGTTTCTCATTATATTCACATGGCATACATACACATTGCAGTTAATACACTAATGTGTTGTGACCCACTGTAAAGCTCTGGTCTACATGCGGTAGCATTCAAAGTCTTCTCAGTGCAGCAGAAGAGTTTTATCAGAAACAGGTGGGCCACAATGGCTTAGAGCGTTATCACACTACACTTTTATGACGCATTGTTATTTGAAATATATTCTGACTACTCTCAAGCAGGAAATGATGTTTTCTATCTCACCCTTGCAGTAGTGGTGCTTTAACAACACAATTTGCACATTTCTTCATCCACATTAATGGCTTCATTACTGACCCCTGTACCCTGCCTGCTGCCTCTCACGTCATGATTGGGTCATCTGGGTTTAAAAAAAATATCTTTTTAGCGATATTATTGCAGTAATGACATCACGATGGTACGACTATACAACGGCATTACAGAGCTTTCTGTGACTGGCAAAAGCATTTATCAGAAGAGCTCTTTTATTAGAGAAAATAAATTGACCAAAGCATCCCTTGTCATTTCATTAATTTCTCTTACAGAGAGAAAAGAGACTGACATGTTTTGCCTGCGCGAGTTTTGCTTTCCTTCTAGTGTTTTGCAATGGAACAGGTTATATGATAGCCATGTATAAATATGTGAGGGGTAGCCATAGGGAGGAGGGAACAGGCTTGTTTCCTGCTGCCCTGGAGAACAATGGCTTCAAATTACAGGAAAGGAGATGCCACCTGAACATTAGGAAGAACTTCCTGACCGTGAGAGCTGTTCAGCAGTGTGGTGGAGGTGCCTTCTTTGAAGGCTTTATACAGAGGCTGGATGGTCATCTGTCAGGGGTGCTTTGTATGCGATTTTTCTGCTTCTTGGCAGGAGGTTGGACTGGAGGGCCCACGAGGTCTCTTCCGACTCTATGATTCTATGATTGTAGAATTGAACAATGCTATATGGCTGTAAAAATATAATGGGAAACATTTTTTTAATAAAAAAACCCCAGAAAAGTGGATTAAAAGGTGTTTAAACACACACAAAAAAGGTTATCATCTATTCAAGGATTGAAAGTGGTTTGGGGCTTTTCTGCTAGGGATTTCCTTCGGTATCCTTGAGGGAGAAGTAAACTGGCCACACCAGGTATTGCTGCAGCCCTTTGGGCTCATTTCTCAGGCCCTCCTCTCTCTCACCATCCTACCCTTTCTTCCTTCTCTCTTCCTCCTTCCTTCTCCCTTTCCTTCCCTTCCATCCTTCCTTCTTTCCCT
Organism: Anolis apletophallus; assembly: GCA_030556195.1. Classification (NCBI taxonomy): domain Eukaryota; kingdom Metazoa; phylum Chordata; class Lepidosauria; order Squamata; family Anolidae; genus Anolis; species Anolis apletophallus. The sequence goes on from JARBWK010000002.1 coordinate 152,545,984, forward strand.
CTTCCCTCTCACCTTCCCTCTTTCCCTTTTTTCCTACCTTCCTTCCCTTTTGTCTTTCCTCCCTCCCTCCTCCTCTGTTCCCGCCCTCCATTCCCTTCCATCCTTCCTTCAATCGATCCTTCTCTTCCTCTCTTCCCTCTCTTCCTCCCTTTTCTTTTTTATTCCTCCTTGGGAATGTTTAGCTAAAAGAAAAGAAGATAGAGAGAAAACATGAGAACTATGTTTCAAGATTTAAAAGGGTGTCCTATTGAGGGGGGGGGGGGTTGACTTTCTGGTACTCTAGAGACCAGGACACAAGGGAGCAATGGGTTCAAATGGCAGGGAAATAGATTCGACAGAAAAGAGTAGGAAGAACTTCCTGGACCGTGGCATAGGCCACCTCAGAGTGTGGTGGAGTCTCCTTCTCTAGAGGTTTTTCCATAGAGGCTGTCTATTGGGAGTGCTTTGATTGTGCCTTCTTGCATGGTAGGTGGTCGGACTGGATAGCTCTTGGGGGTCTCTTCCAACTCTAGGATTCTAGATCAGGAGTAGGCAATACGGGATCTAATGGATACATTTTTTATCTCCCGTTCACCAACTCATCCTGACCAAGGCTAACTCTTTTGGGATCCAAATGTTTCCTGATCCAAACGTTGCCTCTGAAAGAGAAGAGGAAGGGGGATACCCCCCCCCCCCCTCTGGGTGTTGAGAAGGGCGGGGTAGAAATGCTGAAAATAAATAAATAAAATAAAGAAATGACAGGAAGGGGACTTGGGGAGAACACCCTCCCTCCCGGTCTGCCACCCTGCTCCGGCCTGCCATGTGACCCCCATGTTAAAATGTTTGCCCAGGCCTGGGTTACACCAACCAAAGAATGAAAGAATAGTGTTGCGAGATATCTACTAAACTGATGTAGGAAAGGGGATCAATAATGAAGTGTTTATTTTATGTTCCTTTCAGTGATCCTGCACAACAATTCCAGGAAAGCAACAATGTGCAATAAGGTTGAGGCAATACCAGAATTAAGTTGTTGCTATGACAGTATAACAGCATGGTGTGGTAATGGCCATAATTATAAGTTGGGGGGGGGGGCATTAAATCATATGCTAAGTCAAGGAGAAAAGAGAAAACATTTGGAACACCCTGAGACGATTCCAAGGATAGGTATAGAAATCACTCTTTAGGGGAAGCAAACACTCAGTACATCTTTACTACATAGAAACCAGAAGCAAATGCTGATCAAAGGAACTGCACTGCTTCCAAGCCCATTTCCTCAACAGAGTAAGCAGCAGTAGCATTTTGCTTTCAACCTTGCACCAACTTTGAGAGCCGGAAAGGCTGGCACTATGCCTTCTTGTTTAATTAAAGCTCTAGACAAAAAAACAAAAACAAGGTTGCCTAAAGGTTGCTGAGAAGCCAGTTCCTTCCTTAGCAACGCATCTTACATTTAAGAAATACGGCCATAGTGGCAAGGAGAGGAAGAAGGCTTGCTGAAAATAAAAGTACTGTGCTGTAAAGGAATCTGTAGATATCCTGTTGAACTTGACAAATGACTGTTTTCTGTGTTTTAATCTGTAAGCTGATGTATGCTAGACGCAATAACCTTTTGCCATTTCCTTCTTATCAAAGAAATAGGCTTGTCTGAGAACCTTATCGCTTGTGCATCATGACAACACATGAACAAATCCCTTAACTGATCCTCTTTTACAGCAACTTTGGTACAATGGAATAATTCAGCAGGGCTTCTATAAAGTAGCAATGTGCCAAGATGAAATATGGTATGCAGCAGATGGGGGCATTATGCCCTAATTATTTTGCACAGTACTGTACTGACATTGGATGAAACAGCAAATCAATTGTGATTCCACAGTGTATGGAGAGTGTGGGAACTACCTCAGCTCTCATTTACTCTTGTGCTCAAGATTTTGTGTATGCGCATATGTGTTGCATAATTTCCGTGCCTGATGAAATGGGCATGGAAATTAAGAAAGTAGTGCCAGAACACTGGTTTTGGAATATCAAATGTTCCTTAGTTTCTCATATGTCTCAAGATTGGTTGTGTGTGTGTGTCTGTAATACTGGATTTTACAAGCATTTCAAGAGCAATATTTAGTATGTGAAGGTTGTGGTACTTCGTCCACACAACACTTTCATGGTAAATACTAGAGCAAGGCAGCTGCCTTTACATTGGCATTTGCACTTAGTGTAAGTTTTGCTTAATGTAATTAGCTCCATCCTAGAGAATCTTCATCAGGCTACAAATTCCATAATTTCATAGAAATGTTGGATGGTTGTATGTGTAGATAAAGAGGGCTGACAAAGTTTTGTAGCTATCGTGTTTCCCCGAAAGTAAGACACCCCCGATTGTAAGACATATCGGGGGGGTCGGGGGGGTCGGCTTATATAAGCCGTACCCCGAAAGTAAGCCGTACCTCGTCCCCCCCGCCGCAAGAATCCGGCCTCATGTGCCGCGGCACACCTCCGGCACACCTCCGCAGCACACCTTTTCGCCAGGCCTTCAAGCAAGGGAGGGGGAAGAGAGCCAGGGGCGTGGTGAGGAAGTGTCGCGTCACAGTGACGCGTCGGCGCTTCGTCCCGCCCCTGGCTCCTTTCCCCCTCCCTTCTTTCTTCCAAGCAAGGGAGGGGAAAGGAGCCAGGGGCGTGGTGAGGAAGCGCCGCGTCACAGTGACGCGTCGGCGCTTCGTCCGTTAGTTTGGAATGCACGGGGATACCATTTTATAGCAGCAAATGCCTTAAATCAACCATGGATTGTAAATAAATACTTTTTGTTCAACTTGAAAATGTAGCTCATCTTCACTTGAAGGTGCTTCTTGACAAGGCTTTTATTGTCCAACCACAAGTCCATATTCACTACAGAGATATAGCCCTCTCATATCACTAAATGTCATGGTTCTGACCTGTGCAATTCTGGGAATTGTTGTTCTGCTCTCCTGAACTAGTTTGCTTGAGATATCTCACATAGGATTCTAATTGCCTCACCAAACTACAAATCACAGCGCTCCAAAGGGCAGAATATGAGAGCCAGCTCTGGAATGACCTGCCATGATGGTATAATGTAGATTCCCTTCATTGTGCCTTCATAGAATTCTGTAACAGGTTCAGACTTGGCCATTTTCCATTTGTAAACCTCCCATGGGTTTTGATATGGTTTCTTCCATTTTGTCTTTTTTAAATAAGTACAAAAATGTTAAGCAAGGAAACACAGTAATTGCATTGTGACTTTTGAGAAATAGCACTAAGAGCTGTACATCTATAGCAGTGGATTTCTGGGAGTTGAAGGCCAAAACATTTGGGGACCACAGGTTGAGAACCACTGATCTAAAAGTAGTGGCAGCAACCTCAAGTTCTAATATTAATAAGAGTTTTTTTTAAAAAAACATTATCAGATTATTCACACCATATTTTGTGTGCCTTTAGACTTAATGTGAAATCTGTCTCTAACCCACTTTCCAGGAGTGAGATAGTACCAGCTCTATTCAGTGGGCCCTTGGTATCTCTTTTGGTTTGGTTTTAGGACCCCACCCTACCAGTGGGTACCAAAATCCAAGGGATGCTCAAGTCCCATCAGACCACAAATCTTAGAATTTCATAGAATACAGTTATGGATTTTTTAAATACGGTGGTCGTCTATTTTTTCCAATTTTCATGTTCCTCCATTTGCTATTTGTTCTGATATCACTGCTGCAGCAAAATGGCTACCATTCCTTTATTTATTTAATATTCTGCCTCTTCCCTTTGGTAGTATCCAAGGTGGCCTATCACATTTAAAATATTATTTATACAGAACTTTAAAAAAAATTAAAAAGCATATTGATTAAAGCAGAAGATAAAAACAGATCATGATAAAAAAAAATTTTTAAAAAACAACCTCACCCTAAACCCTTTCTGTTGTATAGGTTTTAAACCAAAGGTCTTCCTGGTTGAGGTTTTAGCCTGCCAAGGAAAAGAGAGGAAAGAAAGGGTCAAATTAACTTCCCACAAGAGAAAATTCCACAATCTGGGAGTATATTTATTTCTGCTTGGTATCCTATAACAACACACACACACACACACAGCTATCTTCAGATTCTCACTACAAACCATCTACTCAGTTCTGTATGACGTATTTTTGCAAAAATGTTAGAACTTGATGATATTATTACAGATGTCATTTCTTGTCTAAAAACAGTTGTCAATTAGGCTTGGAATCTAAAGATAATTCAACATCTAATTAACCAGCTTGATTTACTTGAAAGGCTATAAACAAAGGGCCCTTCCACACAGCCCTATATCCCAGGATATCAAGCCAGAAAATCCCACAATATCTGCTTTGAACTGGGTTATCTGAGTCCACACTCAGATAATGTGGAATTTTCTGCCTCGATATTCTGGGATATAGGGCTGTGTGGAAGGGCCCTTGCTTAGATAATATTATCTTTTCCTTCATTGGATTGCAAATAGATGTTTTGAAGCTTATAATTACAGTCAACTTTCATTTTCCATGGATTATGCATCCATGGATTCAGCCATCCACACATCTTTAAAATATCCCCCCTCCTTTCCAAATAAATCAGAAAAGCAAACATTGATTTTTACCATTTTATATAAGGGTCACCATTTTACTATACCAATGAATATAGTAGGACTTGAGCATCCATGGAATTTGGTATCCACGGGGGACTTTGGAACTAAATCCTAGTTTCCATACTTTTATACTTCCAGTTACAGTTTTTAAAAGATAATGTTTCTTAACCATTGTATTTGAGGTTTTTGATTGCCCTGTTGCTGTCTTGCTCCCATCTCTCATTTAAACGAAAGTGGAAATGGACTTTGGAATTGGACCTCCAGCATTTGTTTTTGTTAGAGTTGAATTCTGAATCCACAGAAGTCGGAAACACCATTTGTGCTGCATCATTTGCACTACTTTGGTCACACCCTTAATGAGCAACAAGCAGTCAATTACTTATGCTAATGAGTGAACCATTGAAAAGGATAACACGTAGAATTATAGTTCCATTTGCAGAATGCTAATAAGTAAATGACATGATTATTTGTCATCTGTCTACTTTGAAAATGTAAACAGAAATCCAACAATATTTAATCACAACTCAGTGTACTTTTGTGTTGTGTGTAGTAGAGTGCACCATTACTGCAACATCACTGATTTTCAAACAGTTTTCTAGATTTATCCATTGTGTGGATTTAAAATTTTCTAAAACTATCATTTCTTTCCTTCCTGAACATGACAAATAATTTTCAGACTGCGGTGGTTTGTAATACTTTTAAGGAAATAAAACAATTACATCAATGTGGAACCTCTATGTCTAAAGTGATTTATGATAGATTTCCTTTGAGGAAGGATCTGACAATTCTTGTCTTTCAAGATAACACATCAACACTAAAATATGAAATATTTCTACATTAATTTATAAATCCTGATATTTGGAGTTACATTATCAAAAGTAGTATATGACAATAGTTGTCTGATGTGCAATTTCATCCATATGCATTAAGTATGTTAATCCAATAGGAAAATGTTTTACATGCAGCACATGTTTACTCTGACATAACCCTACTGAGTCCAATGGGGATTAGTCCCAGCTATATGCATACAGGATTGCAGCTGTAGCTGAGTCATTTTATTTCAGTTGTTGTCAGGATTTAATTCATTCAGAGTACTAGCATAACATAAAAAGAAATTGAAAAAAAACATTTGGGAATGGTTAGGCGTACCCTAATATCTTCCCATTAGTTACTGTATGTTTACTTGAAAGCAACTATCACTGATGCCTTCTGAGTAAGGACGTTTAGGATTACAACCTTATTCTTCACACAATATTAGCAACTTTATAATACTTCAAGTTTATTGGCAAGATGCCACCTTTTATGAGCAGCAAGATGAACAGAGATTACAGTCCTGCAGGAAGGCAGTAGTATCCTGTGATGCTGTCATTAGCCTTCACAAAACAAGTATTAATCACATCTTCAAATCTCTAATGAATCCATGTTTTGTAAAACAGGCTGCGAGGGGATTTGTAATGGGCATGGAAAGAGGTTGTGGAGGGATTTCCATAATTTGCGTTTTGCATTAATGACTTAAAGCAGCTTTATCATTTGTTGTTGTTTTTTCCCTCCTAGTATAGACCCTTAGTTGATAAACACACACACACACATCCATCCAGAGAGAAATCAGTAGTATTCCCGGCTTTATCAGACAAAACTCCCATGTGATCACATAGGCAGCGTCAGAGAGACCGAAGCTGCTAAGCAAGCAGTAGGTAATGAGTCTTTGTGCAGAGGGTAGCTCTTGTCGCTGAACAATAAAGCATATGGTACCGGCAATAAAACACAGGGCTGGGAAATTTAAGAAGATTTTGCTGGAACCAGCGAAGCAGATGACACATCATGCACTGACAAAATGACAACCTGCGTTGGTGCATAATCATTAGGAAGAGCAAGAAAACAAATCCCCGTATGGATTGGAAAAAAACATTTGAACAGGTCAGTTTTTATGTTCTCTATTTCCAATGATTCAAGGTTGAAAATGTTTTAGATGCAATTCAGTGCTTGGGTTGTAGCATTCAGTTGTTATTTTTGAATTTTGTAAGGTGTGGCTTCTTAGATGCCCATGGGTCGAATGCCTAGCTAAATAACCTGTGCAAAGTATAGCAATTTCTTTTTCATCTTAAATTTCTGCAACCAGAAGCATTACAGAGCTACAAGTACTGAGAGAGCCATTCATTATCATCAACCTCCAATCTCTGATCAGGAGCCCATTCTGAAAATGCCATATTATTTTAATACAGCAACCATCTATTATGCCAATGTCTTGTCACCCTCATTATTTTGAGAGGATATCATGTGGTTTTAATGAGGCCAATTTTCTTTTATGCCTTTAAATGATAAATGGTATACACTGGAATGTTAATTAGGATGCATGCAATTTTTAAAAACAGTCTTTTGTGAAATATTTTTAGGAGCAATGATGCAATGACAGATGTACACACACAGATGCACATATCGAACTAAACAGCATGCAACCCATCTCAGCAGACTCTAAAACATGCACAACTATGTGTGTGTGTGTATGTGTGTGTGTGTGTGTGTGTGTGTGTGTATGTCTTGCTTAATTATTCATTCTAAGATGCCAGGGGTTTCTTTTGTAATACTCACTTTAACAAGAAAAGAAAGATTTCGTATGTTTACTGTCACCAAGTGTTAGATGCCAAATTAAATACTATTTTAAAAATATTCAGTTTTGAGCAATTATCATTGTATATAACTGACAGTGAAAAAAGGCATCCAGAATTTTGAAAAACGGTGGAAGATATAGCCTTTTCAGCCTTTCATATGCATTGTATTAATTGGGAAGCAGCAGTATGTTTAACGTATGCTACAGAGTGTCAAATACAGGAAGCAAACTAGGAGAAAGCAAGAAAAATACATAACAATTGATTAACAAATAAAACACATTTTACAGAATTTATCAGAAAAGGGCAACCTCTTACATTTTATTATTTTGGCACAATATTAATTGCAGGCACAAAATGTGCAGAGCTTAGCAGTGTTATTTTTGTACAAATCTGTTAAAAGGGTTCAGTTGTGCGAACCCTGGAGCAACACTGCTTCGTTTCCTTCCATTTTTGCTGTCATATTCCCAATATTGTCCTTTGGCCCTAAATTAGGCAGCGTGAGTCTCAAATGCATTCCGAGTGAAAATATTAAAATTGACAATGATGCCCTTATTTTGAGAGATTCAACAGACTATACTTAAAATCACTATTGAAGATTTTTAGAAAGCACTTTCTGGATCTAACTGGGATATTATTTACCCTCCTTGTTTTTCTGATCATCCTGGAAACCGGCCACTAGAGTGTGATTTTGGGCCGAGTGATCTTGCAAGGTGGCTCCCCAGATTGTATTAAAAATAAAGCCTTTCCTCTCCCTCCCTTGCTCAGCTGTAGTTTCCTATCTCGCCAGGCTCACAACCCTGCTTCATGCAAATGTGCATGCCTCCTTCTCCTCAGAGTAGTGCAGGTATATTTCCACAGAACTGCAGTACTTCCATTTCTGACTCTGCTGCCAGCATTCTGTTTTTAGCTGTTGGCCGCAGGCCTTTGCCAGCTCTATGCAAATGGGAGAGGCACAGCAGCATTGACTGCAGAGGGAGGTCTGGGGCTGGCACTGGGGTGGTGATGGGGGGGGAGGAATGGGTTCAAAGGTCAGAGCCCATGGAAGGCTGTACGAAGAGACGGGTGGGCGGGCTGGACATGTACAGACAACTGCAGTGAGCTTTTGCTGGCACAAAATGGGGAAGGCAAGGTTTTGTGCCTTATGTTGCAAAGACGGCTGTGCATCTGGAGCCCGAGCACAGTTCAGGTTTGAGCTGCAGCGTGTGTCCTTATTTAGTTATTTCTTCTGAGAAAATGGCCCAAGAATCAATCTCTCCCTACTTTTGATGCTTGTGCATGGCTTGCTCTTCATTTTGCAAGCCGGGGAGAGAAGGATTATCTTTTTGTGGATCAGCATCTTACACTCTGAGAAATGCTAGGCCTGCCGAAATGAAAGGGCAATTATTTGAGATGTGCCCTTCCATACATTTCTAAACGTGGAATTTAATGAAATATGATTGTCCCCCACAAGGATTTGTCTTTTAAAATATATAAATATTCTTAAATGCAGAGAGATGCATTCTTTTTCTTTTTTTTGTAATGTTTTTTATTGAGCATGAGAGATGCATTCTTGATTTCTGGCATCTTGTTGTTTCCTCTGTCTCAGTGTGCAGCCATGGACCACGCATTACTGACATGGCAAGTTTGATAGTGGCAATCATATTGTAAGGGCTGTTATTGTGCAGGGGGGTTTAAGGAGTATGAATATGAACTGGATTCAATAAGGACCATTTTACAACCATGGGTGGTAGATGTGCTATTTTTATGTTGTGCTTCGCTTTTAAAAAATGCATACCCAGCAAGTAGCCTCTTGAAAGCTTTGTTCTAAGTCAGTGCATTTAAGCTTTTACATCGCAATTAAATAAATATCCATCCTACTGCATGGGTAAAACTTCTGAATGTAGAACTTTCCTCATATTAAAATTGATTATGTTTAGGCATTTCACGTAAAATCATACAATTTATTGACGACCCTGTAGCTACAGATAACAAATTATACAAGCTGGAAGTCAGTTCTATCTTTTCTTTGCACAGAGCTCTGTTCAATCAACCCACCTCAAAAACAATTGTTTGGTCTGGCACATGATTTTAATAATGTAGTACTGATTGTCTTTTGCAACCAACCTTCCTCCCCTTCCCTTCCCCCTTTCTTTTCTTCTTTCCTTCTTTCTTTCCTTCCTTCCTCTTCCCCCACCCATTTAAAATTTACTCCATAGTATCAAAATAGCCATTTAGGCAGGGTTTTTTTTGGGACTGATGACTCCTGTATCCCTTCAACATATTTAGTGGCAAACTGGGAACTCAGTATAAAAATAAAGAATGGTGAATATCAAAAACCTAAACATGACAGCAAAATCCTCTTCCGAGAGTATTTAAGTCTCCCATTGAAATTAGGGTGACTTAGAAATGTTTGACTTCGGACTGTACCCAGATTTTGAATTTATCTGTACAAATTGTACAACATTTTGTCACCCAAATCTTTGGAAACTTGGATATATAAATGTATTTGTAACCTCTGTTCTGCATCTGCAAAATGAGGATATTGTTATAAGAAGGCAGGCCCACTTGATTCATATTCATTTTCATGTATTCTTGATGAAGCCTAATTAATTCACAGTTCAAGTATTCTCACTAAGCTGGTTGATTGTTAATATTCAAGTAAAATTTGAATAAAAAATGTCAAGTGTGATGATGATGATGATTTGCATCCTTATCCCCTCTCTTCTCCAAGGAGCTGAATATGGCATATATAGCTCTATTCATTCTTTAATTATCCTCACAACAACTTGTGAGTTATGCCCTGCTGAGAAAGAGTGACTGGTCACCCAATGAGTTTCATAGCTCACTGAAGACTAGAACCCAGATCTCTTAAGGCAGTGGTTCTCAACCTGTGGGTCCCCAAGTGTTTCGGGTTGCACATCCCAGAAATCCCAGCCAGTTTACCAGCTGCTAGGATTTCTAGGAGGAGTTGAAGGCCAAAACATCTGGGGACCCACAGGTTGGGAACCACTGTGGAGTTCTTGCTCTGTGCTACTTCTTTATGGTATGACAGAGGTGACAGGTAAGAGGGATCAGGTCTCAGTTATGTTTTGTATAGCCATGTAGGTGTTCAGTAATTAACAGACATTTAAATGGTAGGCATAATTCTACATTATTTAGTCTTATCTATTGATTATGCATGCTGAACGTTCTGCCAAGGCATCAGGAAAACAAACATGGAGGACTGTGACTCCAAAGGAAGTTACTGTGACTTTTGCTGATTTATTATTTTTAAAAATATTCTAGATTAAGTGGCTAAAGAATATCCAGAAAAATCTTAATGTGGCCTAACTCTACAGTCATTAAAATGTACAAAGTATACCTGAAAACTGCATGATATATCATGAATGCAATAGAAGGTTCCCATTACAGAATATGAAATAACTTTGTTTGCTGATGAAATTGCAGACAAGAGATCTCTAATATAAGACCAAGGTATTTTATTTTGGTCATGCTGTCTGTAATTTGCAAAAAAAAAAATTGCAAATGTGTGTCCTTTCTTTCACTTTGTGAAAGTTTATAACACCACAGAATGATGTACTGATTAGGAACCATCCAATTATTAATAATTATGTCTTGGAACGACAATCCCCCTTGACCCTCATATCAATTCCTTAGCAAGGACAAAACAAGTCAGGATGCAATCCCTAGGAAGGCATGAGGGCAGTAGAATGAAGATGTCCTACAATGGCAGCTGTTGACATCCACGTTAATGAAGCAGTGGATGTTTTAGCCTAAATTATAGTTTTAGCCTAAATTATAAAGGAGCTTCCCAAAGTCTTGAATCTTATCATCCCAATTGTATCAGTACCTTGGATAGCTTATTTACAGTTCAGATTAAAACAAGTGGAAAATGCACTGTCCCATTGACATAGGAACTACTAGATACCACTGATGAAGGTAGAGTGACAGTGACTTCGAATACGCAGAGCACTGAATCTTGGTAAATCACGAATTCTCTCTTTCTCTCTCTCTCATACACACATACAAACCTACACTGCTCAAAGTAATGTTTTCGGTTGTTCATTCTTCAGCTGTTGCCTACATATTTCCAAACTGTTTAGTTGTAGATTTTTCCTCCCCAATGAAGCTTCAAATTCAGATTACAGAATACTTTGTTGTATGTGTGCAGATGACAAGTCTGACATTGTGCCTTAGGGTTTCTATCTCCCACCTAGTAGCATTTCAAAACCTATAACCAGCAGCATAGGGGGGTCTCTGATGAACTTGGCATGCTGGCCAGCTTGATATTGCTGGCCTCCATTTTAAAAAGAAAAGAACTCCATGTTGGAATCAGCAAAGCCAGTTGTCTTGCTGAGCAAGTGCATTTCTTTGTCAATTACCCAGGCAACAAGATCTGGTTCTCTCCTCCCCTCCATTCATCTTGTTTGATTAATGTTTAGCCAATAATTAGAATTTCTCAAATGCTTTAGAGAACTTCCCCGTTTTTGACTGCTATAACAAAAGGCTCTACACTTAAAAGAGTGTTTAATTCAAATCAAGCTTCATTGACACAGGCAGTAGGAATTCCTTCTTAGAATATGTTTCTCTGATTAGCTTTTTGGAGGTTCTACTTTGTCTTGCCTGGTGTGGTTTCCATCAGAAGTGAGGGCCATTTGATCTGATCCCAAAGGTTTGAGAAAGACAGTGGAGTTAGTATCTCATTTGGAGGGAAGTACTTTTTCATTTATTTCTCTGTGATCACTTTTCAACATAAACATCTTTTCTGGTTGAAGGTGGTTTTGAGCAATGTCCTAATTTACGTGTAGAATAAACTATTTCATCAAATCATTTATTCCATTATAGAGTTGTTGTTTTAATTGTGGTGCGAAGGTATTGGGAGGCTGCATAAATAGACTGGGGAATGCCTGCTGGGCCTAGGCTTTGCAACTCCATTTTATATCATTACGGGATAAAGAATTTTAGGTGGAGTCAGAAATATTTTTTTATCTTGTTTTCTTAGTTGCTTTTGGGTGTGAACCTGCTTCTCTACATTCTTCATGCTATTAATAAACAGATACAGTGAGCTCTCGATATCCATTGGGGCTTTGTTCCAGGACCACCACAAGCCCTCGTGGGTTCCAAAATCTGTGGATGTTCATTTGATCATATGCAGTGGTGTAGTAAAACTGTGTCCCTTATAACAGTGTTTCCCAACCGCTGTGACGTGGCACAGTAGTGTGCCGTAACGGACCTCCTGCTGTGCCGTGAGAAAAGCTCTCTGCCCCCCCTTCCTTCCACCCTCCTCCTGCCAAACTCCTGCTGCCTGGGGGAGGAGGAGGAAGGGCCAGGCGGCGGCAAAGAAAAAGAAGAAGGAGCCGGGGCGCTGCCTCCTTCGGCCGTTTCCCAAGCCAGCCCCCAATCCGCCATGACTCTCGCCCCTCGCTTGCTGACGTCATGCGAAGGAGGAGCCCCGCCCACTGAAGCCCGTCCACCGCTCATGTTCCTCCTCCCCGCAGCTTCAGCGAGCGAGGGGCGGGAGTCATGGCGGAGAGCGGCGCCAGTGACGGGGGCCATGACTCCCGCCCTTCACCAGCACTGCCCCCTCAAGGCTGGAGAAGTTGTGGGAGAGCCGAAGCTGGGGGGAGGGGGTGGGGCATGGTGCGGCTTGGCTCCGCCCCCTCCCCCGGCTTCAGCTCTCCCACAGCTTCTCCAGCTTTGAGGGGACAGTGCCAAGCCAGCATTGTGCTGCTCTGCTACCGCTGGCTTGGCACTGCCCCCTCAAGGCTGGAGAAGCTGTGGGAGAGCTAAAGCTGGGCGGCGGGGCATGGCATGGCCTGGCTCCTCCTTCAGCTTCGGCACTCCCAGCAGCTGATCCCAGCAGGCCACTGTCCCCCAGCCATTCTTTACTGTGTTAGAGTGTCATTTTGTGTCATTTTGGTTGGTGGTGTGCCCCCGGATTTTTTTAACGTTAAAAGTGCCGCGGCTCAAAAAAGGTTGGGAAACACTGCCTTATTGATTGATTGATTGATTGATTTTATTATTTATGAGTCGCCCTCCACGTCAGTGCTCCGGGCGACTTACACACAAAAACACATAAAAGAATTCAATAGTTAAAAGCTAAAAGAATAAAAAGATTAATTAAAATAGTTCCAGTAGCTCAGGCTAAGTCTGGGAGGTGTCCTTAGCCATAAGCCTTTCGGAAGAGCCAGGTCTTCAGTGCGGTCAGGAACTGGGGCATGTCCCGATAGCTCTCTGATCCGCCGGCATCAAGTTCCAAAGGACAGGGGCCGCGATGGAAAAAAGCTCTCCGTCTCGTGGTGTCGGGCGGGCCTCACTCACACCTGGGATGCGGAGAAGGTCCCTGTTTCCTGAGCGCGCGACCTTAAATGAGCTGGTTCGGACAAGCGGTCTTTTAAATAAGCTGGGCCGGCACCATGGAGGGCCTTAAAGGTAAGCGACAGGATCTTGTGGATGGCTCTGAGCTCGACTGGCAGCCAGTGCAGGCGCTGCAGAGATGGCGCGATATGGCATCTCAGTGGTGTCCCGGTGAGGAGTCTGGCGGCTGCATTCTGCACCAGCTGGATTTTACGAGTGGTTGACTGCGGCAACCCCACGTACAAGGCATTACAGTAGTCCAGCCGTGATGTCACTGTGGCATGGACCACAGTAGCCAGCGCATCTGATGGAAGGTAAGGTGCCAGTTGACGTGCCTGGCGTAGGTGGAAAAAAGCTCCCTTACTTGTCGCAGCAACCTGGGCCTCCAGTGAGAGTCTCGAGTCTAGTATCACACCGAGACTCTTCACCGACGGGCCGGGATCAGCGGCTCTCCTCAAAGAGAGGCAGCGGAATGGGTGGCTCTGGGCGTCCCGGCCATAGAATCTCAGTCTTTGATGGATTGATCTTGAGTTTGTATGAGCGGAGCCATCTGGTCACTGCCTCTAGTCCTTGTCTGAAGTTCTCAGGCACCGATGTTACACCTGGCTCAAGCTTCAGCAGAAGCTGGGTGTCATCTGCATATTGGTAGCACCCCAATCCAAAACTTCTGGCTATGCTTGCCAAGGGTTATAATATAGAATGGCAAAATCTAAGTTTGTTTATGGTCATTTTTGGAGTGTGCATGGGTTATTTTTGAGCCATGGTTGGTTGAATTTGTAGGTGCAGAATCTGTGGATATGAAGGACCGATTTTATTTCAGCTTTGTCTGAGAAATGAGAAGAAGTTTAAAAAGATCTAGCTTGCAATGCTAGAGCTACACACCTCTCTCAGCTGCTTCCTGTGTCCTGATTGAATGTTCTCCGCCATAGTTATTCAAGAACCTCTGGAACTGCTCTATTTTGTGTTCTCATAATAGCAGGAGAAACAACAATCTTGGTGGAAGTCACTAGCAACAGGACAGATAAAACATTACGGTCTCAGCCGTGATGGAAATGACAATATCCATGGGTGATTTCAGAGACATAGAAGTTTGAGAAAAGTAGACAGATCACTTTAAGGCTGGCGGCTGCATTTGGTTATAGGTTTTATGATAACTATGGAATTATAGGAATGTCTGAAGACGTCAGTTGAAGTAATTGGTAAAAACTTTTGTTTGGTTGAGGGTGTCCCATAGGGGCATCTTCTTCTCTTTCTGCTAGTTCAGGGTAGCCCTTTCTATACATAGGAGAATGAGTCATAAGAGAGTTGTACAGGAAAGTTAGAAATCTCATAAAAAGGTATATAGAATGACTAATGCTGATGCCAGAAAACAAATACCTCTCCTAAGTGTCTCGTTTTGCCGGATTCTGGATTCTGTTTTCTCTGCTTGCTGTCCACAATATTCTGTATCCCTGGAAGACAGGATCTGGTCCAAAAAGCACTAGTTTCACATCCCACGGGATCTTTGGATCCAGACTCTTTGAATCCAAATCCAGTGGGATTTTTTGAATTCAGACTATTATTTTTGAAGGATACGGTGAATCTTTTAACTAATGATATAGTCTGAATCCGTTGAAAACTCATTTGTCAGGAGCATTTGCATGAAAGAATGGGCTATGAAAATCTTGTGGAAGTACAAAACCATTAAAATCCCCACAGAAATTTGAAATGCAAAGATTTGTTTGAGAAACATGTATATAAAAGAAATGGGGAGGGGGAGAAATAACTAGCAGAACAGTCAGGGCACTCTTAAGTCAGAATGCCAGACATGGTCCAAGCACTTCTGGGTTTCTGCCAGAAAAGCAGAAATGAGAGAGGAGCTTTGTTTGCCACTCTTCCTCTGTTTTGGTTTTTTTTAAAAAAAATATTGTATGTCCAGTCAAAGCAGCTAATGTAACCTTCCTTCTAGTGAGTGTGGTGTGATCAGGGACTGGGATATCTTCCTTGCTTCACCCAAAGACTCCCCAGATCTTTCCATGCTTGGCCCTTCTTACCACATCCCAGACCCTCCTTCTTTTTCTCCTTCATGATATTGGGCCTCAAGCATTGGAGAGTAAGAACCATAGATCTATCCACAAGATTAGACATTGTGTGCCTAAGGTCAGATTTCCTCCAAAGATGAATATCTCTCCCTCTTTCTGTTTCTTTTACCACCGGGACCTCACATGAGCAGATTCAATCTTTGAGATGTGTTTGTAGATTCCCCTATAGACTGTAAATGCTTCATATTATTATTACTTTGCATCCATGGATCCAACCACCCATGACTTGGAAACATTTAAAAAAATAATCAATAAGAAACGCTTTATTTTGTGATTTTATATAACGGACATCATTTTATGATGCCATTGTATATAACAGGACTTAAGTATCCATCAATTTTGGTATCCATGGGGAATCCTGGAATAAAATTCCAATGGATACCCATGTACATCTATGTTTTTTGCTAAATTTCAGGGATTAATCTAAATTACAAACTATATATATATATATATATATATATATATATATATATGAGGTCTTCTGCCATCCACTCCGTTGACTTTGTACTTAAATCCTCTAATGGACTCTGGAGGTAGCAGTTGCTAAAGTTTTCCATGATCCATTATTAGGATTAACTTAAGAACATAAGAACGTAAGAAGAGCCATGCTGAATCGGGCCTCAGCCCATCTAGTCCAGCATTCTGTGTCACACAGTGGCCCACTAGTTGTACACAGGGATCTCTAGCAGAAAGGAGGGCAAAACCCTCACCTGCTCCCGACCCCCCACAACCAGTACCCGGGGAAATCCTGCCTGCCTCCATCAACACAGAGGTGGCACTTGGATGACCATTTCAGTAGCTACTGATTCCCTTGGTATCCATGAATCTGTCTAATCCTGCCTTGAAGCTGTCCAGGCTGACCGCTGTCACAACCTCCTCTGGAAGTGAGTTCCACAACCCAATGACCCTCTGGGTGAAGAAATATTTCCCTTTATTTGTCCTAACTTTCCTACCTTGGAGCTTTAGGGAGTGCCCCCTAGTCCTAGTGTTGTGTGACAGAGAAAATATTTTTTCTCTATTCACCTTTTCTATCCCATGCATGATTTTATACACTTCGATCAAGTCACCTCTTAAACGCCGTCTTTCAAGGCTGAAAAGACCAAGGCGTTGCAACCTGATTTCATAAGGGAGCTGCTCCATCCCTTGGATCATTCTTGTTGCTCTTTTCTGTACCTTTTCCAGTTCCGTTGTATCCTTCTTGAGGTGCGGTGACCAGAATTGTACACAGTACTCCAAATGTGGCCTTACCATAGATTTGTAGAGAGGCAATACAACATTTGACGACCTATTTTCGATTCCCTTCCTGATCATGCCAAGCATAGAATTTGCTTTTTTTACTGCTGCAGCGCACTGGGTTGACATCTTCATTGAGCTGTCCACCAAAACCCCGAGATCCCTTTCCTGGTTTGTCTCGGAAAGCTTTGACCCCATCAATTGGTAGGTGTAGTTGGGGTTCTTTGCCCCGATTTGCATGACTTTACACTTGTTTAGCTTAAAATGCATTTGCCACTTTGTTGCCCATTCACTCAATTTCGAGAGATCTTTCTGGAGCTCTTTACAATCAGTTTCATTTTTAACTACCCTGAACAATTTAGTGTCGTCTGCAAACTTTGCTACCTCAGAATTCACTCCTACATCCAGGTCATTTATGAATAAATTAAAAAGTAACGGACCCAAAACTGAACCTTGCGGTACGCCACTTCTCACCTCTTTCCACCCAGAGAAATGTCCGTTTATTACCACCCTTTGTTTCCTACAGTTTATCCAGGTTCCAATCCAGGACAAGACCTGTCCTCTGATTCCATGGCTGAAGAGCTTATTTAGGAGCCTTTGGTGAGGGACTTTGTCAAAGGCCTTTTGAAAGTCAAGGTAAACAATATCGACTGGGTCCCCTTTATCTATGTGTTTATTTACACCCTCAAAGAATTCTAACAAGTTAGTAAGACATGATTTGCCTTTGCAGAAACCATGTTGATTTTCCTTCAGCAATGCCTGTTCTTTTATGTGCTTAGTAATTTTTTCTTTAATAATGGTTTCTTTAACTTGAATCTTGAAATGGCTGTGTGCTGCCAATATAAATAATGACAATGTATAAATACAGCATGACAATGAGGGCTATTGAGGCATGTTTTAAAAAATGGGAAGCTATAGTGTTTCTCATGTTAGATGAAGTTTGACTCTTCTGGGAAGATTCAACTTTGAATATTGTAAAGTGACATATTTTTAAAAGGTGTGTATTTATGTGAATGTGTGTGTTTAATTTGCAAATATAGATTTCAGAATGACATATACAAGAGCTGGTTTAAATATTTATAGTAAACAATATAAATGATTTTTCAAGAGTTGCTGCATAAAAGCACCTCCAACTTGATCACAGAATTATAGCTGGAATTATTTGAAACATTTTCAACCACATTTTCCAAAATCCCTTTGGAAAGTCTCTTTGGTTTCAAATACAGTAGAGTCTCGCTTATCCAACCTTTGCTCATCCAATGTTCTATATTATCCAACTCAGTCTGCTTCCCGCCTGGATCCACAGCTGTTTCAATACATTGCAATGTTTTGGTGCTAAATTTGTAAACACAGTAATTACTACATAACATTACCATGTATTGAACTTCTTTTTCTGTCGATTTGTTGTAAAAGATGATGTTTTGGTGCTTAGTTTGTAAAATCATAGAGTAACTTGATGTTGAATAGGCTTTCCCGTAATCCCTCCTTATTATCCAACATTTTTGCTTATCCAACATTCTGCCAGCCCATTTATGTTGGATAAGCAAGACTCTACTGTACCTTCAAGTAGCTGATTTATTCCCAGGATGGACCTGGTTTAGCCTGTGAATAAGTCAGTTATTTGAAAAGGGTAAAGCCAAAATGCAACATTGCCATCATTGATAACACAGAATTTTAATAAGTGGCCTGCTTCCTTTTTAATGATCTCCTTGTTTGTTTGGTCATTGGATGTATACCCTGCTCTTTTCCCAGGATGGCATCCAAGGCCTTTAAAATTGATTCTTTCATGTAAGGTTGTTATCCATGCCAATGTGGAAGGAATCATCCTGAGACAAGGATTAGAAATACATTTTTTTCCTGTAGATGCTGACACTCCACCTTTGAAAAACCAAACCTTTTAATAACCAAACCTTGACATTTTAAGCACCCATCCCAAGGAAAGACCAGATGGCCAATTGTACTACATGAGACAGGTGCAATCTGCTGTGGGATCAAGAAAGCTTTTCTGAAAGATGAATTGGTGCGCTGTTTGTCAGCTGTCAGTCTTTGTCTTTGCTCTGAACCAATTATTGAGTTGAGACAAATGGCATTATTAGGATGCCACTCGAATGTAGTGAGGGAATACTGTGTTTGGGTCTGAGTGTCTGTTTTGTATTATCCATAAAAATAGTAATTTTAGCATAAAAATTAAAAGCTTCCTGCTGCAGTAATGCTTGACTGCAGAATATCAGTGAATGTAAATAAAATAGAAAACAATGACTTTCTGTTTGTAATCTTGCATATGCCGCTCATATAATTTGCCAGATTAAATTTAATCTAGGAGAAATAGCATGGCATTTGTTTTTGCTGACCTTCCTTGAAAATGGCTGCAGCATACTAATGATAATCTTCTCTTTGAATATTTTTTTAACAAAACCTTTAATGATCATATTATCTTTTTCTTTTTCCTATTGGGCTCTTCTTTATCACTTTCCTTCCTTCCGAATGTTTCTTCTGTTTTTACTTTTTAATGCAAAAACATGCTAAATAACAAACAGGCACAAAATGTGGTGTGTGTGTGTGTGAAGCTCCCTTCTCATTCACCTCATTTAGATAAACCTCTTAAGCTTGAGCAGTGCCAGATCTCTGATTTTTGTCTGTAGACCGCAGAGCAAGTACAATATCCTGCATCAAAAAGATCACGTGTTCAAATAAACATGGGTTTGAGACGCAAGTTAGTTGAATATGTCCATTGAAATTAACGTAAAAATGTAGGTCATATGACATATCCCCCTGGTCGGATTTCAGCCAGCTTGCCAATGCCTTAAAACAAGAAATAGTTTTCTAAGATCTACAGAGATACTTGCAGGAAGACCTTAGCAAGTGGGAGTCCAAACGTGGCAGGCTAAAACCTGGAACCCCAAGCCATGGCTGATACCAAATGAGAGACTCCCTCCTGGGCACACAGAAGACTGGGCCACTTGGAAGGCGCTGAACAGACTGTGCTCTGGCACCATGAGATGGAGAGCCAACCTTAAGAAATGGGACAACAAAGTGGATTCCACGACATGCGAGTGTGGAGAAGAGCAAACCACAGACCATCTATTACAATGCAATCTGAGCCCTGACACATGCACAATGGAGAATCTTCTTATAGCAACACCAGAGGCACTCCCGAGTGGCCAGCCACTGGTCACAGGACATTTAATACAATGACAAGTTTTAAAAACTTTGTGTTTTTAAATACATTACAACTGTGCCCTTGTTTCGCTCCTGATACGAAAAATAAGGTGGGGTGTGCATAGGATCTTGTGGAGGGGCTGCCAGGGTGGGTAAAGGTGGGGGGAACGCACAGTATTTTCCCCTAGCTTCCCACATTATTATCCTTCTGTTCTCCAGAGTCTGGTGTCTATTTGTATTGTGCATAAAAATGCATGGAAATTGGTATTGCTTATTTCACATAGAATCAGAGGATTTGCTTTATTTTCATACGGCATACCTACACACTGCAGCTGACACACTAACATGTCACGACACACAGTTTGGAAAGCTCTGCCTTAACTCTTACCAAAAAAGGAATCATCCTCTACTGAGTTGAATGGGAAAAAGCATCCCAAGAGAGCCTTAAGGAAGCATTGATCCACTCTCCGCCATGCAAAATGACCCTTGAGTTATCCATGAGGGCAATTTATACACGAGTGCATACAATATGTGTATGTATGGTTCATATTATAGGGACCTTATCACATTAAGTGAGGGATTTGCCATGCATTGTGGCAAATCCATGGGGTCCCATGGGGAACACCCCACATCGTCCAACTTACAGCCAGCCCCATTCCATGTGGGTAAGTGTCCACCGCCCAGGTTCCCCTTGCAAAGGCAACATGAGATACCTCTCATATTGCCACCGGAGTGGCATATACCACTTTCTATCCCCTTTCACTACGAAACACGGCTGGAAGAAGATGTGCATCATGTAATGGGCTCAGTGGCAATGGGCAAATCAGCCTGGATGATATCGTAGGACAACTTGCCACCTGTTGAAATGAAATGAATAGCAATTAATCTTTCTAACCATCAGAAAATGAAGAATATTATAGACCCCTATCCAGCACAAGTGAAAGAGCTGTTGTGGCACTGTCATAGATAACAGAACAGACATTCTTAAGAAGTGATTGTGTACAGAATTACATAGTGTTGTAGCAGTAGCATTTATCATTTCCAAAGGTAAAAGGTATAGCCTGGAGTCATTCTAGACCTTTCCTCTTGGAATAAGTAGTTGAAGTAGTAAAAATACTGATGAGAGAATGCTGGAATAAAGTCTATGGACTCAGATGTACAAACCTTATGTTCTACTATGGGGAAGTTAATTGTGCATATTTTTGGGTATTATGTGAAATATTTACTGGGGAAGAAATTCATTGTTGCTTTAAATAACTGCTTAAGACCAGAATTTTCTTTCTGGTTTCCAGATGTGAGAGGAGAGCTTTTTTTTCCTGCACAGAAGACATCACACAACCAGGAAGGAAGGCAGACAATGAAAGAGTAATGCAAAGGCGGAATTGTCCAGCACCAATTGATTCTTGCCAGAGGCAGTGCTAATTTATACCTTTACCCTTGGCTTGACTTTTAGCCTTCTTTTGCCTTCCTTCCTCCCAGTCTTCTCCATTCTTTGGCCACTTCCCTCACTTCCATCAATGTTCTTTGAGGAACATGTTTTAAATCATTCTTGTAAAAAGGTTGCCTTGGTCACTTCTCAGAACTTCAACTCACACAGATTGGTTCTTTGTGACTCTTAAATGATCAGGTCCCAATTCAGTATTTCAAATTATAATCATGGTTTTGTGTTCACTTGAGTTAACACATTTTAAAAATGATTTGTTACTCCTTTATTGAAGTGATTGGCTTGACCCCAAAGGAGCTGGGGGAGGTGACAGCCGACAGGGCGCTCTGGTGTGGGCTGGTCCATGAGGTCACAAAGAGTCGGAAGCGACTGAAAGAATGAACAATAACAACAATTCCTTTATTGAAGAGTTTAGGAAATAAAGATTTAGCTGTGATTATGCATTAATGATGGTCCACAATCAGACACAAGCTATTGGTTGCCACTGCCTGGTAAGTTTCCAAGAACTAAAGAAAATGCATGGCATAAATATATACAATGAGACACAAGCTATCTGAAATTGAAAACTATTTGTTTCTCCCAGCGAACCAGCAAGTGGTGCTACATTTATGCCATGCATTTTCTTTAGTTCTTGGAAACTTACCAGGCAGTGGCAACCAATAGCTTGTGTCTGATTGTGGACCATCATTAATGTATATGAACTTGAGTTTTCACCATTTTTACTGATAGTAGGAGCCCCCGGTGGCAGAGTGGGTTAAACCGCTGAGCTGCTAAACTTGTTGACAAAAAGGTTGCAGGTTTTAATCTGGGGAGCGGCGTGAGCTTTTGCTGTCAGCCCCAGCTTCTGCCAACCTAGCACTTCAGAAACATGCAAATGTGAGTAGATCAATAGGTACCTCTCCAGCGGAAAGGTAACAGCACTTCATGCCGTCATACCGGCCACATGACCTTGGAGGCCTTCTACGAACAATGCCAGCTCTTCAACTTAGAAATGGAGATGAGCACCAACCCTCAGAGTCGGACACAACTGGACTTAATGTCAGGGGGAAACCTTTACCTTTACCTATAAATGTCACAATGTGTAAGTATAATGATAAGAAAATATCTCTTGCCCAATCCTTTTCTTTTCACTAACGTGGAATATGAGCTGGCATGATAGTCGTATTTAAACATTTGAAATAATGTCATATTGAAGCAGCAAATTTGGGAGTTATGGAACTCTGGGTGGCAAGTTGACTTCTTACCAAAACGGCGCGTAGACGTGCGGGCGCAAGGATGAGGAATCACGCAACAACTTCACTGCTCAATGTGAAATCAAAGAGATTTATTGATAAACACCAGCTGGTGGGGTTGCCAGCAGAACACGCTGCTATCAGGGGCAAACTGCCCTGGTCATTCTTAGCACAAAGTTCTTATACCCTTCATGGCGGCATCTCCAAAAGCCCGCCCTCCTTCATGGATTTTTCACAAACATCATTGGCTGGTGTTACATAGCATTTCATTGATTCAATAAAACATTACATTTTCATTAGCATCACATTTCAAACCCCTCCTATGTGTTAGAACAATGAACATTTCTAAGTTAGTCTTTCCCACAGTACAACTATCAGTGGCTGGGACTCTCATGTTCCCAAGTAGCAACATTTCGCTTCTGCCTCTCCTTGCCAGCAACGGAGGGGGCAGAATCCCTCTGCTCATGCGCAGTTCTTCTCCCTTTAGCACTGATGTCAACAAGCAGCACGCCTTGTACTGTTAGACCAATCTGAGCCTACGTTATCTTACGCTAGGCATGGGGTGTACTTTGGCAAATCACTGCCTGTGCTAGAAGCACCAATCATAGTGTTACATTCACGGAGCATGTGCCTGCCTGATTCTTGGCACAGAAACCCACTTTTCTAAGCTCTACACGTGTGCAGCATCACTCTCTGACTGTACTCCTGTTGGAAAGTCCCAATACCGCTTTAATATTGATGAGGGAGCAAACTTGTTTTCTGCTGCTCCAGGGACTAATGAATTCAAACTACAGGGGAAGAGATTCCACCTAAATATTGGGGGGGG
Source organism: Anolis apletophallus (assembly GCA_030556195.1). Lineage (NCBI taxonomy): Eukaryota > Metazoa > Chordata > Lepidosauria > Squamata > Anolidae > Anolis > Anolis apletophallus. Next base: position 152,569,467 of record JARBWK010000002.1, read on the forward strand.
GGAACCTTCATATGGTAAGAGTGTTTCAACAATGGAATATGCTACCTTGGAGTGAGATGGAGCCTCCTTCTTTTGAAGCTTTTGGCCATCTCACCGGTGTGCTTTGATTGTGTTCCTGCATGGCAGAGGCTTGGACTGGATGGCCTTTAGGGTCTTTTCCAACTTTAATTCCAAGACCAGCCACATATCTTATTCCAGAGGTTTGAGTAGATGTGACTTTCTGAGCTTTGTCCTTTTTTACATGCATTCTGTCTTTACCCTACTTTGTTCTTACTTGTTTTAATCAAAATATATTCAAAATAATCAAAATATAAAGTTTCCCTCTTTATTCATAAATCAGGGTATGTAAATCTAATTATTTTCTTTCTTGCTATGATATTGTCCATAGCCAATGACAACTGCTGGCCAATTTCTAATCTCCCCTTTCTGGACAAGATTCTAGAGCGAGTGGTGGTGTCTCAGCTCCATGAAAACAATTATTTTGATCCATTGCAGTCTGGTTTCAGGCCTGGTCATGGAACAGAGACGGCTTTGGTCGCCTTGGTGGATGACCTCCGCAGAGAACTAGACAGGAGGAGTGTGTCCTTGTTGGTTCTCCTGGACCTCTCAGTGGCTTTCAATACCATTGACCATGGCATACTTCTGGGTTGGTTCTCCATAATCGTGAAGGCTCCTTCTTTGGGGGCTTTTAAACAAAGGCTGGATGGCCATCTGTTAGGGTGCTTTGAATGCCACTTTCCTGCTTCTTGGCAGGGGATTGGACTGGATGGCCGACAAAGTTTCTTCCAACTCTATGATTCTATGATTTAACTGCAGAGCTGAAGAGAGCAGTGTTTATCCTGACCCATTCTGGAACAAATCAGAAAGAGGAAAACAGAAAGGTGTTGATGAGATGAATGTAATCAGGATTTTCATAGGCTGCAGATACAAATACCACAACCTTTCAGCAACATTTGTCTCATCTGGATGTGTCCTTAGATAAAATCAAACTGGAGGTGAATCAGGTAGACCTGGAATAGTAATCTGAGATTTAAATTGCCGCATAAAAATGATGATTATTTTGCATGTCTTGCCTAAGGTCCATTTGGATGACGCCTGGTTCTTGTTGGATAGGAAATAGAAATTGCACGCATAAAATATCCTATAATTGTATTAAAAACACAGAAAGGATTGACTAGTTAAGAAAATGGGGGGGAAATCTGCTTGAGAATCCATGATGGTCATCATGCTGTGAGGTCATAATGTTGCCCAAAGTGGGTGGGGCTAGCTTTTCACTTACCACTTTATGTCACAGGCTTTATGTGCATCCTGTGTGGCATGAAGACAGCATGAGCTGGATTACAAAGGGGTTACTGAGGTAAAGAAAGGAAGTCCATAACCCCCAGTTTACTTACTGTGCTGTGCATGGAATGTAGTGTGCTGTGCAGCAGCATAACTAACAAAATGAATGAATGAAACTGGCTTTCACTACAACAACCATATATGTGGCACCAGTATCCATGGTTTCATTTATCCATGCCTGATAAAATGTGCTCTCTATAGGCATTGATTAGGTCCTCCAGCAGAATGTGATGGTAATTCTTGGGTCAGATGTCCTTCATTTCAATAGAGTTGGTTTTCTGTGTTACCATGCGAACTCCGGGATAGACTCTTACTTTATTTATGGAGTAATAATTTTAAAATTAGCTGATATCAGAATTGTGCAATCCTGACTAAAGTACATTCTTTTACCCAAATTATTATTTTAATCCTAAAGACGTTTGGATTTTTAAGGCTGAAAATAGCTTTGGTATGATGGCATGCCCAAGTCTTTGGGAAAACTATAATGTCTGGCTTTACTTTGAGGCTATCTGATACCTTCTGTTAAGATTAAGATCCTTAGCAGACAGAGGCACTTTAGTCAAGGTGAAAAGATAACCAAATGAGTTTACTGAAACAAGGTGAATAAAGGGTTAACTCCACCCAGGACTATCATAATATGACTTGAAACAGTACATTACAGAAGGAGATTTTGCTGGTTGCAGTTATCTCTCTGGAATCTTTGAAAGTTTCTTGCCAATAGTGCAAAGCAATGGTTATTAACCATCTTAATCTTCTTCTTTATGAAGCTTAGGCTGGCCAAAAGCTTCTGTTGAACTTTGGACTGTGGGTATAAAAATACTGCTAAACGCAGGTACTAAGAATGCCTGTTTGGATTGCTTGGGCCTAGGATACCAGACAATCTCTGTAGCTCTGCTGCAGAAAAAAGGAAGAGTCCAGCAAAGAGCTCTATACAGGGAAATGGAATAGACCAACTAAGATTGGCTTCTGGGGCATTTTAAGCCCCACCCAAAAACTAATACAGAGGAAGGTATCTACACTATTGGGAAGGCCTATAAACAGGGGGAACTAAAGCAGAGGAGAGGTGAAGGCAGAGCCAAGACTTCACATTTGGATTCTTAAAACATATATGTACACACACAGGTACTTGCAAAGGCTGTTCTTCTCTGAGGATCTCTTATTTGTGTGTGTGTGTGTGTGTGTGTATACACACAATGAATGAATGTTAATATTGCCCAGAATTCTAATTAACCTTCTCAGATGACTAACATTAGGAAATGTGTCTATGTATATGTATACATATTGGTTGTTAGCTGCCTTGATTCCTGGGAGTGGGGGTGGAGAGGACTTTGCTTAAGGAAGTGGAAGTGGGATTGGCATTTTAAAAAATTGATTCTTCCTTCCTCTTGAAACATGAAGATTCTTACAGCAGTTTGTGTGTGTGTATGTGTGTGCGCGTGTGTTAGGAGCAACTTGAGAAACTGCAAGTTGCTTCTGGTGTGAGAGAATTGGCCGTCTGCAAGGATGTGCCCAAGGGACGCCTGGATGTTTATTTGGGGGAAAGATAAACAAATAGAGGACATACTCATGTTATTGGCTTCTTTTATTTCCTTTGCATTGGTCCCTGCAGATTTATGATTTGTACTTTAGCCATAATAATGCCAGAAATGACAATGTGGTGTGTTGTATATGTGTAAACTAGCTTTTCCTTCACCTATGTTTTAGTCATGCCTTCATCTGTATCAGCAATAACAGTTGCTGCTGTGCTAGGAATCAATGTCCTTCCTTGAATATTTTGGGGTTTTGTCCCACCCACCAGCTATCCCTCTTGAGAAAGTACACCACAAATAGAAACACAACTTTCCTTTTCTGGCTACAAGACCTGATTCAACTATAAACTTAATAGATTGTCAAGTTTTTAAACTTTGTGTTTTCTCAAATACATTTATTTGCTCCTGATACGATAAATAAATAAACTATACAAGTACATACTTTGCATTCTAGAGAAGACCTAGGATAGTATTCCATTGTTCAGAATGTGATGAATAATATTTCAGATTGGCTCCAAGATCTGGGCCCTAGATTTTAAGATATGGGGAGATAAATTTACACTAATAACATCAAGCTACAATTTAGCATCATTTCCCACTACATGATGGGCTTGCAGCCCAGGATGGTTCCCCTGAGGTTCTGGTTCCTGGTAAAGTGTGCCCTCCCTGTTTGCCCCCATTCTTGCGCCCTCTTCTGCAGCCTTCCATATCCTGACTTACAGGATTTATAGGAATCTGTAATGCAGCCAGACAAAATTGGATATTACTGGACCCCCCCCCCTCCGCGCCCACATAGATCACTTTTATATAAAGCTGAGTTTCGTGAATGTTCAGCAGCTATGTTAGTATGTACAGATATACCCTGATATACATGAATCCAGTAGTATCTTGGAGAATAACAGGTTTATTGCAGCAGGAGCTTTTGTATCATTACCTTGAGCATTTTTTTTCATGTCAGGAGCGGCTTGAGAAACTGCAAATCGCAGTGTGAGAGAATTGGTTGTCTGCAAGGACGTTGCCCAGGGGATGCCTGGATGTTTGATATTTTATCATTCTTGTCGGAGGCTTCTCTCATGTCCCTGCATGGGGAGCTGGAGCTGACAGAGGGAGCTCAACCCGCTCTTCCCGGATTCGATCTGCTGATCTATTGGTCAGCGGTTCGTCTGGCACAAGAGTTTAACCCATTGTGCCACTGGGGGTTCCACCTTGAACATTAAAATACACTACCGTGTTTATCCCTTTCTATGCTGACACAGCCAGATATCTGGAATTTGAGTGTAAGACAAAGTTGTGTCATTTTCCATTATTGTTTCAGTGTTTGGGTTTTCTCTCTATCCACTTGGACTGTTTAATAATGTGGTTTGGGTTTGAATATTAAACTTTTTGTCAGTTCTTTTGTTTTCTGTGAAGCTTATTCATGAGAGACTGGAGTTTCTCTCCTTAAAAATATCCATTTCAGAATGACTCTAAAGACCTTGATTGCCTGGTCTGCAGTCAAATGTTTCCATGCTTCATTGACCCTGTTTCTGTACCACAGGTACATGTGACAGCGCTGCAGCTATGAGTGGAATTTTAAAGAGGAAGTTTGAAGAAGTGGACGGATCTTCACCCTGCTCTTCTGTGCGGGAATCGGACGATGATGTTTCCAGCAGTGAAAGTGCTGACAGTGGTGATAGTGTCAACCCATCCACTTCAAATCATTTTACCCGTAAGTTTTAACATCATAGAGGGGGGGACAGTAGAGATTTATCAACAATTGTACTCTGTGTTTGGTTCTACCTCATCCCTTTGTTTACTTACTGTTCAACATTGTTTGAAGTGAATACTGTGTTCGACAATAGACTTGTGTGATGAGCATTGGGTTTGGCTTCAGAGGGTAGCTCATGAATGACAACCTCATGCCTGCTGTCATTTTTATAGTGTTGGGTATGCTGAGGCTGGCTCCATTCCTTATCATGCAAAAGCCTTTAAAGTAGAGCCACCTGTCTCAATGAGGCCAAAACTGATTTTGATCTTTCAGGCAATACATGGTCAGGGACCATTATATCATATCAAACATTTTGAACCTGCCAAGGTATTCAGAATAGCAACAGAGACTCCTCCCTGTGCCCCTTAGCTGTCAAATGTTTGGTGGGTAGACATAAGGGACAGAGCCTTTTGATAGTGGTAGCCTATGAAAAGCAACCACAGAAATGTGTTTCCTGGATCCATAATTGTTAAGTCTTTTGCAAGTCTGTTGAACTCTTTTGCTTCCTGCAGGTTCTTTCTTGGAAATATTTTTATAATGCTTCAGTTGGATAATTAAAAATATATTTACAGTGTTCCCACGCTGTTTCGCGGTTCACTTTCCTGCGGACTCGCTATTTTGCGGGTTTTTTCATCCCTCCAGACATGGAGTCTGCAGGGGGCTTCTTTTTCCCAGAAGCCCCACGTGGCGGGAAAGTTTTCCCTCCTCAATCCTCCCTCCAGCCTTGAAGAGCCTTTCCTTTCTTTCCTTCGGAAGAGGAAAAGTCCTTCAAGGCTGGAGGGAGAAAGGACTGAGGAGGGGAAAATTGCCCACTGCCGCAATGGGCCTTGCCTCTCCTCTTCTCCCTCCTCTTCAGCCTCCTCCGAAGGAAAAAGAGAAAAGGCCCTTTTCCGGAAGCCCCCTGCATTGTGGGAAAGTTTTCCCACCGTTTGGCTGGAAGAGTCTGGGGGCCAGCTTCCCCATGTGGCAGATTTAAAAGGCTGCTCTAGGGTCAGTGCAGGCACCATGCCTGCTTCAACTGAAGGAGTCTTCGGCGGAGGCGAATTCTCGGCGGCAGGAAGCAGCGCCACGGCAAGTGATGGCAACAGGGTTTGCTTCAGGCCTTTGGCCTGTTTTTCCATTGGGGCTTTCTTGCTTTCTTTTTTTTTCCTTTTGCTTTTTTTGCAGCAGCCCGGCCAGGGCACCCAGCCCTGGTAGGGCCTGCAGATTCTAGGCTGTGTCGAGGTCTCTAGTGGGGCCTCTCACCCCTCCTAGCCCTGCCAGGCCCTCAGCCAAGGGGTTTCCTCCCCTCTCCAACCCCTTGAGGGCCTGAGCCTGCAGCTGCTTCAAGCCTGCCTCGCATTTTTCGGCTGCCGCCTTTACCCTGTGCCCTCTTCCTGCTGCCCATGCCTGGAGTGTGTGAGACAGAGGGGAGAGAGGAAGGAGGGGGAAAGAGTAGTGGGTGTCCCTACTTTGAGGTTTTTCCCCTGAAAAGCTGTTTTGGATGCCATGTAAACATTTATTGAAATACAAATAGTAAAATAAATGTTTACATCAAAATAAATAAATTGGTACTGTAATAGATGCTGTGATACAGATGTAACAAGTTCTGAGGAAAGCTAATAGAAATTATTGTGAATTGGGTTGCTGTGAGTTTTCTAGGCTGTATATTCACAGCAAAACAGTGATTCCAGACATGTTTTTGTGTATGTGTCAGGAGCGACTTGAAAAACTGCAAGTTGCTTCTGGTATGAGAGAATTGGCTGTCTGCAAGGATGTTGCCCAGGGGGTGCTGATGATTATATGTTTTTAATAGGACGCTGATGATTATATGTTTTAATGGTTTTTGTATAGTTTTTATATTATGTTCTAAACGTTTTAAAACTGTATTTTATGTTTGTTGTGGCATCAATTGCTGCCAACTTGTAAGCCACCTTGAGTCGCCTTCAGGCTGAGAAAGGCGGGATATAAATATGGTAAATAAATAAATACATATATTCCCAGATATATTTTTTTTATCTTCCTTGTGAGAGTCTTCCCTCATGGGAAGCTGGAGCTGACAGAAGGAGCTCAACCCACTGTCCCTGGATTCGAACCACTGATCTGCACAAGGGTCTTGCCAGCACAAGGGTTTAACCCACTGCGCCACCAGGGGCTCCTGAAAGCCTTTGACAACACTTCCTGTGAATTGTTGGTTTAGCTCTGCAGATGAGGGAACCTTAAAAAGAGGGGCTGTATTTGAACATTAGAGGGAAGAGGAGAATTTTTTTCCCCAGGAATAAGAATTGGGCTTATGCCACCTTGAATGAGGGCTTTGAGGTAGGTTACTTGCAATAACTATTGAGCAGCAATTTTTTTGCATGTAAGTCCTGCACTTGTGCTTTCTGAGATACATGGAGCTTTGAGATGCTGATTGCATTGTAGAATACGTTGTACTATTGCTGTTACATTTAAATTTTGATTTAAATTTTCAAGCTGTTTAAACCAATGTGATTATGTCTGTTGTGTTAATTTATACTTGGTCCCATTAGAACCCATGGGAGTTTTATTTATTTATTTATTTATTTACAGTATTTATATACTGCCTTTCTCACCCCTGGGGGGGGGGGGGCTTTACAACTAAATTATGGCAACATAGTTACAATAATATTTAAAACCCATGTAAGGGTCTCTTCTATATAATGGTCTGATTCTAGATTTAGGTGTGTGCTGCTGCTCTGTTGGAAACACAGTTCCCATCCCCTTCCTTTCCAGGGGTACTGGGGTCAGCTATGGTAATGGAAGAGGGAGATGGCCATACATTTGGATGAATCCACTTTAAGTGACCAGAGCTATTCTGTCTGTAAAATGCAAATCTTGAATGTCTTGTTGACAGCCTGTGAGAAGATGTGGCTATGAAATGTTAAGTGCATCAGCCACTTTGTGTATTTGAAAAATGTCAAAAACAGATCACTCACTTGCAGATTTGGTCTTCTAGTGCCACTTGCTGTTTCCTTCTGCTTGAAATAACAATTGAACAGTAGGAATTAATGGGCATAATGCAGTGCAGTGCCATAAAAGATCCATCATTTTTGTTGCCAAGTCTCTGATTGGCAACAGCCGAATGTAAGCAACAATGCTAGCGTGAAGATGTGAAAGTGAGAGGAGGGTTTGGATCATAATTTGGTGGTAAAGGACCTGCTTGGCATTACCAGCTAGAGCTGTTTGAAACTCTGGTGATGTATTTATTTATTTTGTATCAAAGGGATTGCATAAATTAGTATAAAACTGATTAAAAAATAGAAGGAGCACAAGTGGCTAAATATCTTTTGACCAAAAATGGGCAACAGCGACTGCATTGTCAGTAGCCTCCAACAACCCTTCCTCTGTACATAAGGCAGGACACTGGGACAGATGCGGAGTTGTCTGTTCTGCTCCACAGTCGCACAAGGTGGAGGATTTTTCTAGGTAGTGCAATTGTGCCAGGTTGTCTTTTGATCTGCCCACTCCACTTCTGAGTCTGTTCAGGGACTTCCAAGTTTCTCATTCTTGGTTTGCCCCTGGAGGAAAACCCAGGCCGGGGGGGGGGGGGGCATTCAATTGGGATGTTCTGGTTTAGCTGCCCCAAAGGATACTTTTGCTGTTGCTGGGGGAAGGTTAAGAGGAGTGGTGGTTCTCATTAAGCTTTTCCTTGATTTGAATCTACTGGGTGGAGGCTGAAAGCCATGCAGTGGATGGCTTTCACAGTGTTCAGCCTTATTTCTCTCACAGTTAGCAGCAACTTCCCATCGCACATCGGAGGGCAATGCCAGCTAGCTTGTAGTGTTTATCAACAGGTGTAGCTTTAAGACATCCTGTAATTATTCTGCATGTTTTGTTCAATGCTGTGTTCACCTGCTTTTCATGGGCAGATTTGTGCCAAACAGAGCAGGCATACTCGGCAGTTGAGTAAGACAAGGCCAGGGCTGATGTTCTTGTTAATTTTTGGTCTGCACTCCATATGCTGCCTGTAAGTATCCGCAGGATATTATCGCAGAAACTCTGGGGAGATGCTAGCAGAGAGTGTAGACAGTGTATGTGGTGGAGGTGTCAAGCATCCAGAGCTAGACTACAGGTGCTGTCATCTCTGACCATTGGAAATCGTGGCTAGGGCGATGTGTATCTGATTCTAAAACATGTAGAATATCCTTGAGTAGACCCTACAGAGCTAGGTGGATAAGAGAACTTACTGATGTGTTGCAAGCCAACTCAGTGTGCCTCTTGAAGAAAGGGGCGGTGATGAAGAGACAAAGTGGGTCCAATGTAGAGTTGGTCAATGCTCAGTGAGATATTTATAGTGAGAAGAGATGGGAAGGGTTAATGGCTTGGAGGAAAACTTGGGAAAGAAAGAGAAAAGACAATCCCATGTGGAATGAATTTGACTGTGGGATATGATATGTCTTTCAGGAGAGTGGAGCAGGTCATCTTTTTACTATGGATGTGAAGTTGTCGGTAGAGAACAGCAAGGCTGAATCTGAAATATGGAGGGTTCCTTGAAATAACATCTGGATATATTGAATAGTTTTCCAGGTGTGCTAAGATTTTAATGTGGGACTTTACAATCCCACATTACAGTCTTTATGTCTTTTATATTTCATTTTATTGAAAACACTAGATATGCATTTCTAAACAAAATTCATAAATCCTGAACTACTCACCATTCTGTGTACAAAATATATAGCATGATTATTTGAGGCTTTATGTTCATATACCAGCATCATGGTATTTGACTGCACTTGTATATCATAGTACGTTATCATTAAGGAATTTGGTGATTCAGCTTTTTTTCTTTTGTTTTGTAAGCACTAATGACTGTTTATGAGCGTAAGAGCATGTACGATGAAGCCAAGGAGGGGAGAAAGCATTAGTCCATTTTGTTTACATTGTGTTATAAAGTAGTTCAGAACAGTACTGGAGAAGGCAATATTGTCTGCGTCTTGAATTAAACAGTCTTTCATGCCAGCAGTGTTTTCCAGGTTGTATTGTGAAGTTGAATGTTATGTTCTGTTATTTTTTGAAGTACATGTACCATGTGAAACAAATTACATATTATATGTGGAGGAAAAGGAAAAAACGTAATACTGCTATGAACAATTTGCGTCCTATAGTTGTATTGACAACTATAGGACGCAGGAATAGCTTCCCAGATTGCCTGCCTAAACAAGAATTTGCTTCTTGTGATGTCGATATTTTGGACAGATGAGCAATGGCTCAGTTTCACACACCCCTCCTTCTACTCTTTGTCTTTGTCTTAATATCATTATTGTATATGAACAGATGGAAAGAGATATGGCGGCCATAATTAAGAATAGGGTTTGTTTCAGTGGTCACAACTTGCATTTTCCTAATACGTACCATTTTAAAATAAATTATTCCATACTTCATATCCATTCATTAACTCACATTCATACGTTCGCTCTCTTTTTTGCTCACCGCCACATTCAGAGTATACAAATCTAAATACTAGGTATAGTATTTGGATTTCTTTCCTTGCCAAGAAAGGAAAGCCTGCGTGTTGTAGTGGTTTGAGCACCAGAGTTTGAATTTCGACACTGCCATAGATGACTTGGGCAAGTTACATTGACTCAATCTGATTGTAAGGTGATGACAAACCCCCCTGAACAAATCTGGCCAATAAATCCATGTGAAAGGCTCCACTTAGGGACTCCATAAGTTAGAATTGACTTGAAAGCATGCAACAACAAAAACAATAATTAGAATGGAAATGAATTATTATTTTTTTCAAACTGAGAGTTTCATTTGCTAGTATTATTCCCACCCACCCCAATCACCTTACTATGCTACTTATCATATTACACTTATATACATGCTCTACAGCAGTGGTTCCCAATCTGTGGTCTGTGGACCATCAGTGGTCCGCAAGAACAAAAATATGGTTTGTGGTCTCACCATTACTACTCCATTGCCTCGAAACCATGTGGCAATGAGAGTCACTGGTCTCGCAAAACCCTCTTATAGTGCTGAGGCAATGGGGAGGGGAGAGGTTGACTACCCACGAAAGATTACTACTACTACTACATCAGCTCTATATTATTAAATATGGTTTTCTGTGGGCGAGCAGATGGCAACTACTGGACGGCATATGTTCTGTATCAGAAACTAACCCTAACCAAGCCAAATCTAAAGTTGACTAGAAAATGATTCGTAACCCTTTTGGTACTAATGTTGGAGAGTGGTCCCTGGTTAAAAAAGATTGGGAACGACTGCTCCACAGCATATATCATTCACTATATTAGAACACAGCTGACATCAGAGCTTTGAAAGTAGGGTTGCATCTTACGTTTTATCCTGAATATATTAGAGTCTTCCATAAACAAGGAAACAAAATGAAATTGAATTTCAGTTAATATGCAAATAGGCACGGTCACCTGAATTTATTAAAAGGCTACATCTCTTAGCCTTGCTTATCAACTCAAGGCAAAAATCAAATGAAAATAAAACAGCGTGGCCAGGTTTTCTAAGCTTAAAAGTCTTTGCGTTATGGGATTTGCATAAGGCAACATGTCCCAGGCATCAAATTTGCTGCACTTGCAAATAAATAAATAATCTCTCTTTTTTTCCCTGTACTCTGAGCGTGTCAGGAAATAACCTTGGTGATGAGACGAGGGGAAGGAGAGGCAGGGAAGAGTTGGCGCTCTGCCACAAGCCCTGCCTGCCGCTACAGCAAAGCTGTTACTGCTTCAGAAGAGGGACTTGAATGGGAGCCTCATCTGGTTATTAAACCAGACAGTGGAGAGATATTTTTTCCCCCTGGGAGGTAGTTACAAACCTCAGGCACTGAAGCGATGTGAGCGCATGTGGCGATTGCATTTCAAAGCAGGCTGTGTCTTGAACTCAGGGGGGAGGGGGGAACGACGTGCCCTGCATAAGTGGACTGGAGCTCCTGGACTCCTTGACCTAGTCGCTTCTATTTAATAAGACTCCCAGCCAATGCCAGATATTTTACGGGGAGGGCTGAGGCGTTGGAGTCCTTGTATTCATGCCTCGTAGGCGAAAAGCCTTATCACACAAGGCAGGTGAACTGCAATTGCATCTGGATAAAAGCACCTTCTGTTGGGGGATTACCACATGACGTTTTCACTCTTCTTTTTACTGATACAAAGGATCTATTATTGACTTCCATTCCTAATTCTCTCCACCTGTGATTTCCTATGTGAAACCCCAATGACGCTGCTTTGCCAATTTTAGGTGGTCAGTAGATGTGTGCTTTGGGTGAGAGAGCCAGTCCTTTCCCGGAGCCTCTGTTGCTCCAAGAGTATGACGCTATGGCTTGTTAACACCTTATTCTCTCACACACACATACACACACCCATGCTGCAGTGTATGAATCAATTTTACTGCCTGGTGGCACAGTGGGTTGTGCCTTGTGCCGGCAGGACTAAAAACCGACAGGTCGCAAGTTCGAATCCGGGGAGAGCGCGGACAAGCTCCCTCTGTCAGCTCCAGCTCCCCATGCAGGGACATGAAAGAAGCCTCCCACACGGATGGTAAAACATCAAGGCGTCTCCTGGGCAACGTCTTTGCAGGCGGCCAGTTCTCTCACACTAGATGCGACTTGCAGTTTCTCAAGTCGCTTCTCACACACAAACGGTGACTTTCACATACCAGGAGTACAAAGCATTAAAACATTAAAATCAGAGGGGTTTTTTTTTAAAAAAAGAGATATACATTAACATTAACAGCAATGATTCAAAACATTAAAAGCAGAAAATCCCCAACATAGAATCGTCTTACACAATCTGTAGGTATAGACACTAAAATGGGTAGGTTAGAACATTATCCTTTAAAATCATCCACCATCATCCACAATCTGCCTCCATATTTTATAGCAGCCGGATAAAACTTAGCCTCCCTAAGAGTAATTGATGCTGTAGTGTAGAATCAGAGTACACAGGACTGGAGTGCAAAAGATATATGTTGAAAAGCAGACAGGAATTTTTTGCCGTTACTTTTTTGCTTGTTTTCCCTTCTATATAGGGGTGATGCCAAAGCTTTCTTCCACAATGCCATGACTGCAAAGTGTGGGGAAGGAAGGAAGGAACTGGTTTGAGGGTCCCCAACTGGCTTTTGACTGGCGCTGCATTGAGGCAGGAGGCTGCTTGCTTTTGCTCCTCCATCCATCCCTCCCTCTGTCCCTTTCTGAGACTTCTCAGAAAATGTTGGATGTGGTAATAGGAAGGCAGTCTGTGTGTGATGATTTGGCTCAAATGATACTGTAATCTTGGAATTGGTCCAAAGGTGTTCAAAAAAAAAAAGACAGCAATTCCAATGGCATAGCCTTTTTACAGACAATGCAATTGCAGTGAGAGGCTCGTGCGCTAAGGCAGGAAGAAAGTCTGGCATATGCAAGTGTCAGAGTAAATCTTCCTATAATAAAGTCAACTGAAAGGTATTTTCTTGACTTCTGAGCTCTTCTCTCTGTCTAATAGTGCTATATAACATCTTTTTTCATTCACAAAAGGTGAAGTGGGGACATGTGTGTATGAAACTGGCACACTTCAGCCAGCTGGTCAGTCAATTAATTCATTGTTAGATTTATTAGTTATTAAAATTCAACAATAGTAATGATGATTGCATTTGACATCCGAAATCTTTAAAATGCTATACAAAAAGAAAACAATAGTGAAGTGAGGACACCTGTGCTTTTACCCTTAGCTAGCTATGGCTGATCCTTAGAGATCTTGTGAAAAATCTCAAAAGGAATACCGTAATTCAGTTTGGTTTGTGGAAACAAAGGAATTACCAAAGAACGTACTTTAAAAGTAGGGAATGGGCCAGCGAGCATCATATATGTATATGCGTGTATCCCCTATGATAAAATCTGATTAATGTATCATTCATCATTTGAGGCCTGGTATCCATACAATACTCCAGGTGCTTTTGAAGCAGCTTACCCTATTGCTTTATCTAGTTCTAAGATTACCATATTATGAGGCTCTAATGCACACCCTAATTTTGGCTAAGTGATTTAGCCAAAAAGGGTGAGCACTAGATTTGAGTAAATACAGTAATTTACAGTATTTGAGATCAAATTGCATCTCCTCCCTAGACGACCAGCCAAGAGGGACAGGGATCAAGAAAGCAGGTTGTCTTCTTTACTTGCCCCAGCAGCTTGTCCACAACAGCAGTACTCACCGATTGCAACTGATCCAGTGAAATCCCACTCACAAAGTTTCTGGACACCCCATTGTTGGCTTTTGCTCCAATGACCACGTCGAAGTCAGCTCTTCTAGAAATAGGTTCAGAGAAATAGGTTCAGAGAGGAGGGCACCTGAGTTAAACCTCACACAACTCTGAACAGCTCAGCTGAACATGAATCTACAGACACAATGTGCATGTTGCCACCTTATAGGAGCAGAGGTGCCCTCTATGCCGTGTCTTGTCCCATAAAAGTTGAGTTTTCTGCCATCTGTGCTCTAGTCATTGTCCTTCCTGTTTCATTTCCCTGAGGGTCTCTGTATACCAGGGAGCCTGTTTTGTAATGGGTCGGAGAGGACATTAAGGAGTGATCATGTCAGGCCCGGATTACCCATAAGGCCACCCTAGGCCATGGCCTAGGGGCGCAAGCCAAGGGGGGCGCAGTTCACATGGACCAAAAAATAATAATGTTGAAACAAAATTGCAACGCGCAGCATGGAGATGGCTCTCTCTCTCTCTCTCTCTCTCTTGGGGGAGGGCGGGGGGAGAGCGCTGCGAGTGGGTGGGGGAGGAGGGAATGGCGCCCCCCCTCGCCATCACCCCCGCCCCCTTGTCAAGGAAGGAGGGCATGAGGAGGAGGCGGAGGGAAGCCCCTGGGGCCACTGCTGGGCATGCGCGGTGCCCAGGAACATGGCGGAGGAGGCAGAGGCGCTCGCACCCTCCTGCTGCACATGCCCGGCAGTGGCCCCGGGGGCGGGGCTTTCCTCCTCCTCGCACCCTCCTTCCTTGACTCTAGGAAGGAGGGTGCGCGGCACCACGAGGAGGAGGAGGTGGGGGTGCGATAGAGGTTGGTTTGGGGGCGTAATTCCAAAGTGTGGCCTAGGGTGCCAAAAGGGGTTAATCCGGACCTGGATCATGTCAATAGCCCTGGTTAGATTCAGATTCCATTTATTAACCAGGAATTCAACAGGATTGTCAGTGATGCCTGGCATAGAGCCCTCTAAGGCCTCCTGGAGTCTCAAAGGATCCATTAGCATCCGAGGCAGACCATTTTGATAGGTCCTCTACCCCTGCAGGGGTAAGTTGTAGCTGTGATACTAGCTCTGACCAGAATGTGATCCATATTGATCACCTCCGCCCACAGATCCTGTGCTTTTGTGACCCATAAACCTTCACAGAGCTGCTTCTTGATGCCCCTGTGGCAGCAATACTTTAATCGGAAAAAGATGGGAGGTTGTACCTAGAAGACTCTAGGAGTGGTAGGCATTGCCAAACCACCCTCCACCCCTGCCCCAATCCCAAACCAGATAAAACCAGAAGTGGCTATCTGGTCACTTTTAGTTCTGATTTGAAGTTAAAGGGGCTGTTATATTTAGTTGAGCTGTAGCACCCTTATAAAATCTTGAATATAGCTCCTTCAAGTCTTGAGCTAATGGATCTTGGCTAGGAGAGGACTTTGTTTGAGATTAGAGTTAATTGAGCTGGACTAGACACTATGATAGGATGACTGTAAATGGGAATTGACTTGATGGTCCAGAACGATAGGATGAAGATTCAGTAGGAAGCTATCATTCACAATCTCAATGCCCTCCAGATGCATTGTACTTTAATTCCTATCAGTTCATCACTCATGTGGCCAGCTGAAGTCCAGAACATCTTTAGGACACCAGTGGCCTTTTCTTACTCCAGAATTGTAGCACTGTTATTCCACTTTAAGTACCATGATTTCATCCTATGCAATTCTGTGGTTTGTAGTTTGGTCAAGGGCACCAAAGCAGAGCAATGGCTGAGAGGTCTAAAGGTCCCTCCCTACACTTCCAATCCCAGGGTTCCATAGAATGGAATTATGGAAGTTAAAATGGAATCATAGTACTCTGGTTGTGTAGTGTGAACAGGCTCCTGGTATAAGTCATGTGCTCAAGTGCAAGAAAAAACAGCTCTATTTTTAGTCTGAGTGTTAAGGTGTCATGTGTGTTGTTACTTAGGAACTGCTTTTATTTAGTCGTAATGTTAGAAGTGAATTAATGTGACCCTCTTTAACCTGGTTTTGCTTTCCAGGGTAGTTGCTATTCACCCCACCACTTTTTAAAATGATGCCTTGACCTGGATTACAATGATTTATTACACTTGACAGTTCTATCTCATTATACTTGATGAATACTTTGTGGAAAATCCAGAGTGAATGGAGAATGGTGTTAATCCTTTTTTGCTATAATGTTTCAGTGCGGTTTTGTGCATACATTAAAAACAGTGAAATAGGTTAGTGGTGTTCAGAAAAGCACTGTTTTTGTCTGTCGTGAGGCTAATATTCTAAACGAATGGTCTGCTCTGTGTGTTCTCAATCTCTCTTTTTTTTCTGCATAAGAATTTACCTCCCTCTAAAATATTTCTGTGTTGGTGGCAAATTAATTGCATTGCCCTCTTGGTTGTAAACCTGTGGGTAGTCCGCTGCGAAGCCATATGGCTCACATTTATTTTAATGTGCCTCTGACATGATGAGAATAGCTGAGGTTTCTGAGGAAAGTGCTTACGCTTGGATCTCAGCCAGCCCAAACTCAATTCGTTTATGTTTAGTAACTGAGTAACTTCTTTTTTTTTACAGTTAAAACGGTGCTTGAAAATGATTAAAAGGCTTGGCACATCATTCCTGCTCAGATTTGTGGAAATGAGGCAAAAAGATGCCTTCTGTTCCCAGCATAGGTTTATTTTTAACCGAGATGAGACTCCTTCCACCTCTGTGACTGTGGAATTCCCTGATCTATTTTTGGAAGGCTTGATAGAATTTACTTTAGCAAGATTATCTATAAAGCACTTCCTTATAGGCAGACTAGCTAAAGGCCTGACCGGTTCTTGCACTAGACAGAACTGATAGAGGCAGGCACCAGGAAATAGTTTAGAAACACCAGGTGCTATGGCAATGCTCAGGGCAATCACATTTAACACCTTGGAAGAATTACTTTTTTTTGGAATACACTTACCAGAATTCCTTTTTTAAAAAAAAATCTTTATTGAAGATATTTTGTTTAAAAACAATACATTAAAATAGTGAGAAGAATATGGGAAAAAGAAGAAACATAGAAAAAGGGAGATAGAAAGGGGAGGAAGAAAGAAGGAGAGAGAAAAAATAAAACACTGCAAAAAGTGAATTGTTTCTTGACTTCCTGGTATCTTCCTTGAGGACGCATTCTTCTGTGTTGAATGTCCAGATTTAACGAAGGACAGGAATCCTTTGCCTCCCATAGCTGGTCAAGGTGAATGTGTCCAGAGAAGGTCAACTAAAATGATCAATGGTCTGGAGATCATGAATCCCTATGAGGAGCAGCTTAAAGAGCTAGGTATGTTTTGCTTGAAGAAGAGACGACTGAGAGGAGACATGATAGCCATGTAGAAATATATGAAAGGATGGAGGAGGAAGCAGGCTTGTTTTCTGCTGCCCTGGAGACTAGGACTTAGAGACATTGGGTTCAAATAACAGGAAAGGAGATTCCACCAGAACATTAGGAAGAACTTACTGACTTGTAAGGAGGGTTGTTCAAAAGTGGAACTCACTGCCTCTGAGTATGGCAGAAGCTTCTTCCTTTGAGGTTTTTAAACAGAGGCTGGATGGCCATGTGCCAGGGCTACTTTGTTGCATGGCAGGGAGTTGGGCTAGATGGCCTACGTGGTCTTTTCGAACTCTATTATTCTATAATTCTAATATAATGGGATTTCAGCCGTTAGGGCACATCATGCCCGCTCCATTAACTGAAATTCTGTCTTCTGTACAGCTCCTGAAGATCTATAAGCCCTGTTCTTTTTTCATCTCCCCTTCCCGACATTTGGAGAGGTGATTGTCTTGATTTAATTTGATTCACTTGTTGCTTGTGCAAATTGGAAATCCCTGCTCTGCCAAAAACTCTGGTAGTTTGTCAGAACAATTTTATCCTAGGCTTGGTTGTAGTAGCTCATAACAGTGCCTTCCTTTCACAGAAGGATAGTAAGAGCTGCATAAATGTGATTTCTCTCTCACACACAAAAGCATCATGGAGGCTCATCCTTTGTGCTGTTGAAATCCTGCTTCCCTCCCATGGCTGTGCCTTGTTGCATCGAGTCAGAAATATAATAACAATGTTCCAGGTTGCAATTAAAAAATAAAAGCAAGGAAATAATGGCCACAATGTCATATAGGCCTCCTGTGACATTGTACTTGACTATTTATGAACCTAATGAAAGAGGAAACCTGGGGATAAAAATGAAACATATATATCAAAAAGAAACCCACACTCTGCAGTAAAAAAAAAGATTGTGTGATTTAGGAAGATATTCTAGTTTTCTTTACAGAGTGTCAAGAGTTGTAACCGTAATTGAAGCTTAAAAGTAATTTTGCTCTTCTACAATAATTTTATGTACAAAAATAGTTCCATCATAAATTGTAATTGTCTTGGGTAAACCTAGCCTGGTTTCACATTTGTTTTAGATATCTTGCTAAAACTTTTCATCTTGTTGATCTGCATGGTTTTTGGCTAAATATAAATGTTGCCATTTTCTGGTTTTTATGAATCCTTTGTTCATAATTGGTTGTTTTGATTTTTAAAAAAGATTTATGGTTGCGCATCATCTCTTTAGTAAGTATATCAAGTTAAAAATACATTCATTAAAGGTGGAGTGGATGGCCTTTAAGATAGAACATTCTCAATCATAGTTGGGGAGCCTGTGATAGATAGTCCAGATGTTGCAGGATGTCAATTTTCATAATTTCTGATAAGCGTGCTCAGCAGTGGGGACACTGGGGTGGTAGGTTGTTGTGTGTTTTCCGGGCTGTATGGACGTGTTCCAGAAGCATTCTCTCCTGACGTTTTGCCTTCATCTATGGCAGGCATCCTCAGAGGTTGTGAGCCCTGTGGTTCTGGAACATGGCTATACAACCCAGAAAACACACAACAACTCAGTGATTCTGGCCATGAAAGCCTTCGACATTACAAAGGGGTGGTAGTTTGTCAACATCTTAGAAGATGACAGGTTTACCACCTCTGCTTCAAATTCTGTAGATTTATATTGTGGAACAGAGGACACTGAGCAGGAATTGCCAAAGAAGAAAGAGATCTTCATGATATATACGGTTTTTGCATTTTTTGCCTCAGGGAATATTCTTCTAGGCTGACATATTTAATAAACTACCCCCACACTCTCCCCCCCGGAGTGCAACAGGTTCTAGTACAGTGTTTGTACCTAATGGCTCCAGTTTTTTCTTTCTTTCTTTCTTTCTTTCTTTCTTTCTTCGTAATTTTACAAGGACTGGTAGCAGATATTTGAGGGAATACTTTGAGGCCATGGAACACCCTCCCCCCCTTGCACACACACTTTGAATGCCTTTATGCAGAAAATTCTGGGGCATATTGTGCACAGATAGGCCTGTTAGGCTGTTTTCTCTCCTGAGAATCTATCTTGGAATTTCGAATGACAAAATGATACGAGCCATGATGGTTGTGGGATTCTGAGAGTTGTAGTCCAAATGATGTGCCCCTCTCGGGTTCTTCTGAAATTCACTCATCACTTTCTCTGCAGCAGACCTGTAGATATAGGTAAAGATCTGTAATGGTGAATAAGTGGTCTTAACTACCATTAATGTTTTTCATTGTATTTTCAGATTATGTCCTGGAGAACTTTGAAGCCCCTGAGGAAGTACAAAGTTCTCCAGGACAACGCCTGAAAATGCAGCTTCACTTTTTTCACTTTGGGTCTCTTGTCCAAGTTACACCCTCTTCTTGGTACCTCTATAATTTATCCCATGAAAATAATAGGATTCTCTATTATCCATTTAGTTTTCATGGCAAGAATACTGGGGTAGGTTGCCATTACCTTCCCCAGGGATTGTATTTAGTCTGACCTCTCTGCCATGACTTTCCTATCTTAGGTGTCCCTTAATAGTTTTGCTCATGGTGTCCTTGAGGTGCTCCAGCTCCAGGCCCAGACAAAGTAATTAGCCTTTGCAGATAATGATGCTGGGGAAAATTGAAGGAAAAGGGAAGAGGGACCAACCAACGGCAAGATGGATGGATGGTATCCTTAAAGTGATTGGCTTGACTTTGAAGGAGCTGGGGGTGGTGACGGTCGACAGGGAGCTCTGGGGTGGGCTGATCCATGAGGTCGCAAAGAGTCGGAAGTGACTGAACGAATAAACAACAAAACTGTTATCTACAGTTTCACATATCCATGCAAAGTCTGGGAGAATATCCTCCCCAGAGAAATGGGGGTCATATTGTATATTGATCTTTGTGAATCTTATCACCGAGTTGCTCTGTTTCACTTCTAATAACAAAATCTTCATCTCACAACAAAAAAAAATTTGTAGCCTATGATGATAAACTCTAGAATTGATGTGTGACGGGAATACGGGGCTGAAGGCCAAGAGACTAATTGCCTGAAACTGTTTTTAACTAACTGCATGTCTCCTATTGTGCCACTGATGTTAAAATATATGGCTTCATTTTACAAAGACTTGTCAGCGTCTTTTACAATGGCTTCATTCTCCCTTTTCTGCCTGTTACATTTTTCCCGTCCTACCTGTGCAGCTGTCACACCTAAATTGTGCTGCTATAACTCATAATCTTGTTTTCTCTGCCTTTTACTGCCATGTACCAGTAAATCAGAAGGGTTCGTGTCATATCTCCAGGCTTCAAGCTGCTGCTGTATGTGTGGCTCATGTTTTGCCCGATAGAGCCAAATACAACTTGTTTCTATAATAAACAAAAGAAATACACTTGGAAGTTCCATTACAGAGCATCTCACGCTTGCTGGGAAATAATAACTCCATATTGAAAGAGAGCACTAAAATATGTGGTGTTCCTTCAGTTATCATAGTGTTGGGCAATGACCCACATTATAATGTGCAGCCCTTTGCTTTATAGTTTGCAGGAGTACATTCCTCTGTTTGAAACTGTCTTCTATTTGGCCATACAACAAAAGGACAGAAGATCTCCCACTCTCACTCAAAATTACCTCTCCAGTATTTCCTATGGCAGCTCCTTAGATATAAAATGTATTCTGTTCCATAAAAGCTATAGGCAGTTAAATTTTATATGTCTAGGCAAACATGAGCCCATTAGTTCACACAAGCATAACCAAATATTACTGTATAGTTGATCTGTAGTCAAGATTGAAAGGTATTGTTGTTCTCTGGGTAGACATCAAGTAGGAAGATTCTCACAAATCTCTATGAAGGTATGTGAATATATAAGCACGCACTGTGCATACTTGTAGTGCAATACATAAAAAACATGTCTAGATTGGGTGAATTATTTCTGATGTAACCAATACAGTGTGTGTCCACTGATAGGGCAGTACATGGAAAGCAGAAGTGATGAACAAAATACCCCCAGTAGTTTTGAGACTTTGATTTCATAACTTTTCAATATATGGCATCTCAGGATATGAAATCATGTTATTTGTGTAATACAGACATTTTAATACACAGGCAGATACTATAACTCTGAAAAATATTAATCTTGGGTTGTTGTAGGTTTTTCGGGCTGTATGGCCATGTTCTAGAAGCATTCTCTCCTGACGTTTCACCTGCATCTACAGCAGGCATCCTCAGAGGTTGTGAGATCCTCACAAACTCTGAGGATGCCTGCCATAGATGCAGGTGAAACGTCAGGAGAGAATGCTTATAGAACATGGCCATACAGCCTGAAAAACCTATAACAACCCAGTGATTCTGGCCATGAAAGCCTTCGACAATACAATATTAATCTTGATTATAGGTTCAAAAAGTTACTTATCACCACCACCCCCCATCTGTATTGCATTTGAAGGATGGGGGATTTGTAATAATTATTATAATTATAATCTTTATACCCTGCCACCATCTCGCCAAAGGGGACTCGGGGCGGCTAACATGAGGCCAAGCCTGAAGGTACAATACAGCAAAATAATATACAAAACTGCAAAAATTACATCAAAATAAAATATATACAGTAGCAAAATTAAAATAAAAAGTGCAAAGTAACATAATGGAAAGTCAAACACAATGGGCGGGCCAAATGCATAAGATAAAATAATAAAACCCTGGATGAAGTAGGAGTAAAATGGTTAGGTTGCTTACCTGTAACCGTGTTTCTTCGAGTGTAGGTCTGTGAAATTCACACAAATGGGTTTACTCCGCGCATGCGCAAGAATCTCGGACATACTAGCTTTAATTAAAGATTTACATAAGCCCCTCCCACTCCCCGCCCCCCCCTCATCCCCCAATTGAGCTACCTATTTAGTTCCTTGCCGCCAGACAGCAGCAGAACATAGGCATGACAAAGAGGGGAGGACGGGTGGGTTCTGTGTGAATTTCACAGACCTACACTCGAAGAAACACGGTTACAGGTAAGCAACCTAACCTTCTTCTTCGTGTGGTCTGTGAAATGCACACAAATGGGTGACTTAACAAGCTTATGTACCTGGAGGTGGGTCATGCCACACAGGAGAACAAGACGGCTCTGCCAAAGGATGCATCTTTAGCGAGAACGTCGAGCTTGTAATGGGCTGCAAACGTCGAGGGGTTCACCCAGGTAGCAGCCTTGCAAATTCGATCAACAGGGACACCCGCAAAAAAGCTTGGGATGTTGAAACTGCCCTTGTGGAATGGGCTTTAACACCAACAGGTAATTCATAGTGGGCTAACTGGTAGGCCAATCGGATTGACAGGACTATCCATGAGGCCAGACGTTGAAAGGTAAGGGGAAGTCTTAGGGACTCTTCCCTATACTTAAAAAAACACTTAGGGGATTTGCCATAAGGGGCTGTGCTATGCAAATAAGGATAAGGCCCTCTTAACATCGAGAGAGTGAAGGGCAATCTCCAGGGGAGATGAAGGGTTAGGAAAAAAAGGCTGAAAGGACAATGTCGTGGGCCATATGGAAATGGGAAACAACTTTGGGAAGAAAGGTGACATCCATCCGGGGAACCACTTATTTTCATGGAACGGGATGAACGGGGAATCAGAGCGGAGTGCTGTGATTTCACTGGTTCTTCTGGCTGAGGTAATAGCCATGAGGAAGGCCGTTTTTAGGACGAATGGAAAATATGACACGTTGACGTGGGTTGAAATGGGGTTTAGAAAGCTGGGAGGGGACCAGTTCTAAACTCCAAGATGGAGGAGGAGGAGAAACCGGGAAGACTTTTTATATCCTTGTAAAAACATGCCCACTAAGGGGTTTGAAAAGGGACGGGACACCAAAAATATTTATTTTATTTTATTTATTTATTTATTTATTTATTTTTTTTTTTAGGAGAGAGCTGGTAGATAGCATTTTATGGAGGATAGGGAAAACCCTTAGTGGAGAGGTCAATAAGGAAATCTAGGACAATAGAGATAGGGGCCGGCTGTGGCAAATGGCCCAGCGGTTGAACAAATTTATGAAACCTGTCTCACTTATAGGTGTAGGCCTTTCTGGTGGAAACCTTAGAGCTGTTTGAATTATGAGGCGGACAGGATCGGAGAGGTGGGAAAGGGTCTGATCCTCCACGCTGTAAGGTGGAGAGATGGGAGATCTGGGTGTGGGATGAGACCCTGTCAGAGGGTGAGGAGGTTGGGATCAGGGAAAGGTGAAGGGAGTCTCCCTGAGAGGCCTGGAGAGGAGGCGTGAACCATGGCTGGCAGAGCCACCATAGGGCTAGTAGGAAGCAATCCAAGTTGTCGGAGATCAGTTTGTAACCACTCTGGATAGGGGTGGAAGGGGAGGAAGGCATAGAGGAGTCCCGGGGACCACTGGCAGAGGAATGTGTCTTCTAGACAGTCTGGGGATGCGAGAGGGTGGAGTCTTGCGTAATATATGAGGCAGTGAGTATTGAGGTGTGAGGCAAATAAGTCTATTTGAGGAGTGCCCCAGCGCCCGATCAATGAGAGAACGTGGCGGGGGTTGAGCTGTCACTCGTGAGTGGTGGACGGAGATCTGGTCAGTGAGTCGGCCAGAGCGTTGTGTAGCCTGGAAGGTGAATAGCTAGAAGGAATGTGTTTTGGTGAATGCACCACTCCCATATTGGAAGGGATATTGAGAGGAGAGTGGGGGAGCGAGTGTCCCCCTGTTTGTTAAGGTAGTATTTTAGTGAGATGTTGTCCGTGAGGACTTGGATGATGCGGTTGGAGGCTAGGGCCACAAATGGCCGTAGGGCTTTCTCGACCGCTATCAGTTTCAGTGTATTGATATGGAGCCTCTTTGGAGGGGGACCAACGATCGCTGATGGTGAGGTCTTGGAGATGAGCACCCCACCCCGTGGATGATGCGTCTGTCGTTAGTGACAGGGACGGCTGAGGAGGAGAGAAGGGAAGGCCCGAGCACACATTGGACCTGTTTGTCCATTATAAGAGGGACTGGAGAACACGGGCGAGGGGATGGAGGATCATGGCTTGGCTGTCTAGCCCCGGCTGGAACACTGAGAGGAACCAGGGTTGGAGGGGGCGAAGGCGGAGGCGGGCGAACGCGGTGACGTTCGTGGTGGAGGCCATGTGGCCAAGGATAGATTGGATGGTCCAAGCAGAACATCGGTGGTGAGCTTGGATAGCATGGATAGAGTGGCACAAATTGAGAAAACGGTCGTCTGGGAGGTAGGCCCTCTGGGATACGGAGTCTATTATTGCACCTATGAACTGTACGGTCCGGGAAGGTGAGAGATGTGACTTTTCTATGTTGATAACAAGTCCCAGGCTCTGTAAAAGAGATAAAGTATAAATGATATCGGATGACAGTTGGTCACATGACCCAGAGCAGAAAACCAGTTGTCCAGGTAAGGGAACACAGTGATGCCCTGCTGGCGAAGGTGGGAGGCGACGACCGCCATACACTTAGTGATAGTCCTCGTGGAGTCAGCTTGCTAGTAGCAGCACGAGAATTAATTCTGCTACAGTAGGTGTCTTTAAGGCCAACAGTAGCCTTCCAAGCTCCCTTCAGGATGAAAGGGAGGATGGAGGAGAGCGTGGTCATCTTAAATTTGTGTGGTTTGATGAATTGGTTAATTTCCCGGAGGTCCAAAATGGGCCCGAGGCCACCATCCCTTTATCTATAAGGAAATAACTGGAAAAAGGCAAAATTGAGTTTGGTGGGATGGGGTAGGGGAAATGGCTCCTTTAAAAAGGAGAGAGTCAATTTTTTTTAGTAAGGCAGGAGAAGTTTGAGAGAGAGGTTTTCTGGAAGGGAACCAAACTCTATGGCATATCCTCGATAGATAATGTCCAAGACCCACTTATCTGTGGTGATGGACTGCCAGATTGGGAGAAAGGGCTGAAGCCTGTCAAGGAACAGCCTAGTGATCCCTGAATGGGACACCTGGACGCTTGTATCCCTGTGAAGGGAACTGTGGTCGTTGTCCTCCTGTATACGGAGCGGAATTGTAGTATCTGCGAAAGGACTGAGGATAATAGTATGGGCGCCAACGCTACCTGTAGGGTTGGTAAGGTTGACTGGGTTGTTGGCCATATTTATTTAGGGTTTGTTTTAATTTATGAGAGTATTCAGACTGTGAGTCTGTTTCGGAATTGAACAGACCAGCTTTATCCATTGGCAGATTTTCTATCATGGAACGTTGATTGGAGGACAATGATGCAGGTCTTAACCAAGCATGCCTCCTAAGGGCAACTGATCCCGTGAGCAGTTTGCCTGAGGTATCTGCCCCATGTTTAGCCAAGTCCTTTGTAGGGTGGCCAGGGTGAGGGCTTCTAAATGGAAAGCCTTAGCCATGGGCTGGTCAGTTGCGGGAAGCAGGTCCAAATGTGGGCCTGTTTTGTTCCACAGGTATGACTGATAGACGCTCATATAACGCCATAATGAGCCATCCCGCCTGAAAGGCATGCCGAAGCATAAAATTTTTCGGCCATGGCATCAAGTTTGTACCTTCTTATAGAAGGAGCAGCTTGGTTATTTTGAATTGGCTTAAGTTGGGATCAGTCATAATCGAATTTACTTTTGGAAGATTAGCCAACCAGGGGGTGGTGAATAGGTCAATTCGATAAGGTTTTCGCCCGCTTAGACGTGCTTGGGACAGTAGCAGGGGCAACTCTAGAATTTTCAGGAGTTTGACCAAGTAAGGTATAGTAGGTAACGTGGTGGACTACTGTGGTTGCTGGTCAGCAGAAATAAAGTAAGGGTCTTGAACCCCATCATCAGATTGTGGGGGCTGTATGCCAAGGGATCTGGCCAGCCTGATTAATAGTGCAGAAAAAACTTTTTATATTCTTCTGCCTGCTGAGGGTCAGTCTCAGGCTCAGGCAGGGGAGGTAAGGGAGTAGCATCAGAAGAGGACTCCAATCTGCATCATCATGTGGAAGGTGGGGGGGGGGACTGGGCAGGAGCAACCGTCGAGGCAGGGGCTTGAGTGGGAGGGGCTGGAGGTGGAGGGAGAAGCATAGGGAGGCCACGGATACCGAAGTGGATCCGGGTTGAAGGGAGGCTGGTAAGGCTCAGGAGGGGAGATAATAAGAGAAAAAAGGGGGGAGGATAATCATGACAATGCCTGTAAAAATGTTCCCAGGGGCGGTCCCGGTAACCGGGCGCCTCTTAAACGGGCTGCACGAGCGGGAACGTCCTAGATGTCTTCCGCATGTGCCTCGGACTCCGGGGAGGGGGGGGGGAGCCTGGGCGAGAGGCGGAGAAGGGGGAGAGTCACATGGAAGCTCCCCTTCGGTAGCCGAGGAGAGAGAGTGAGAGTAGGAGGGAAGCTGCAGAGGATCTCCCTCGGTCACCGAGAAGGTGGGAGGGAGGGAGTTGGGGGGAATCTTTCACCCCCGTCAGGTCATCTTCAGCCTGAAATAATTGCAGCGATTCAGCTGCTAGCAGCGTTATGCAAGGACTGGGAGACCTGTGGCCGGCCAGGAGCCTTGGCTGCTTTTGTGCCTGACTCTCTTTCAGTTTTGATTTGGACCGAAGAGAGTGCTTAGAAGTCTTTTGTTTCTTTTGCGGTGGCTCAATGACTGAGTCAGAGGCCAGATCGCAAATGGCACTTTTGTCAAGGCACTTTACAGGGGGGGAATGCCCTGAAGTAAAAGGGAGGGGAGGCTGGCTCGAGGATGGCTGAGAGAGCCCAGCCTCTGTAGGGGCTAAAGACTGCCTGTACAGCGAGGCTTTTAGCCTGGAATCCCTGCTCTTTAGAGCTCTGTTAGAAAGGGACCTTAATATTGCAGGCCTGGGGTTATGGGATTCTCCACAGGAGAGGAGACACTTGAAATGTCTGTCCTCTTGGGGCAAAGTAGCCCCACAAAAAGAGCATTTTTAAAGTAGAGGAAAGAGATCTTATCTGAGAAGGGTAGTCAGGCAATCCGTGGTCTTTTTCCAATCAGGAGAGCTGAGAGCTAGCAGTCGGAGATGCTTTCGCTGGCAAGGCGGAAAAGGAACTAAATAGGTAGCACAATTGGGGGATGAGGGGGGGGGGAGGGGCTTATGTAAATCTTTAATTAAAGCTAGTATGTCCGAGATTCTTGCGCATGCGCGGAGTAAACCCATTTGTGTGCATTTCACAGACCACACGAAGAAGAAGTATACTTGAGAGAAGCCCAAAGAGGACAAACAGTGGGGTTAGGTCTTCAGTTTGTACCATAGAAGACCAAAAGTAAGAAACCTGACAAATTAGTAGAATTAATTTCTCATGAACTGCTCTAAAATAATCAACCTGGTCTGGTAGAGGTTGGTTGTTAATTTTACTTTGCTTAAAGTAAACTTGTGATACTGATATCTGATCTGTAATTACATTCTCCAATTGGATGTTATTGACCATTGAGCTGCTTGAAAATTGAAACCTCTGAACTTGAAGCCCTATATCCAAGCCTCAAATATGTATGGAAAGGCCCTGGTTCCCTTTACAATGATAAACTACAGTTCAGATATAAACTCCATGACACTGTGACTAGGATTTTGGGACACCAGACTTTGTATCCTCACTTAAAACACTGAGGCCCTTTTCACACAGCTGTATAAAATCTACATTGAACTGGATTATATGGCAGTGTGGACTCAGATAATTCAATTCAAAGCAGATATCTGCTTGATATTCTGGGTTACATGGCTGTGAGGAAGGGCCCTGAATGACCTTGGGCAGGCCAGAGTCTCTCAGAAAAAGATAATGGCAAACCCTCTCTGAATACGTCTTGCAAACACAAGTTCATTATGGGGTCCCTATAAGTCAGAAATGACTTGAAGACACACAACAAGTGGAAAGGATGCCCGATGTTTCCTGAATTTTGGGTTGGATGTAGTTGGTTCATGTTAATTTCTAGGCCTGATTCCCTAGGATCATTTTGTCTCCTGAATTAACAAATATATAATAGTATTAACTATGAACTTAGTTGGTATGTCATGTAATGATATCGCCTGGTTTTATATAATGAGTTAGTAATCAGTAATGTTAGGATGTAAGGATTGGACTGAATATTAGGTTCACAATTCTTTTTGCCAAAAATAGGTGTATCATTGAGCTTAGCTTAAACATGAAACCTGTCTGTTCATCTCTCATACCTTCAGCGAAAGAGCTAGAATAAGTCACACACCATATTAAGAACTTTCCTATTAGCACACATTTCTGCAAGCACAGGATACCATGCTGGCAATTCACAGATGAATTGACGGGTGATGAAATGTCAAGTGATGTTGATGGATGTGTGAATGAGCTTTGGTTGACACTTTACATTGTGGGCCTAAATGTGACATCGTTGTTATCAGACTATCTTGGGTATTTGGTTTTCATCTCACAGGTGTAATAGCAGTGTAAGCAACCTAGTTTAGGGTAATAAACCTGTTTATCACATCTGACACCTAGGCATTTTGAGACCCCGTCATTTCAAGTTGAGGAACATGTACAGACTGCTTGGTGGACTTATTCTACAAATACTTATGCTCTTTCTCTTTCTCTCTGTTAGTATCAAAAGTGGTAACTATCCATTTGCATAGTGATCCAGGTAATACAGCTATGTTTTGGACTTCTATCACAGGTAGCTCTTATGTAGCACAGCATTCTTTTCATGTATTGGTATAATTTTGTAGCTGTAAGCTGTCAAAGCTACTTCTAAGTTTCGAATGCTTTGAAATAAAAGAGCATTTCTGAGAACAGCTACTCAGAGAGAAAGCAAATTATTGTTCTGTTTGAAATTTTCATATATGCCATGAATTGGTGCTTTCCAAACATTTTGGACTAAAGTTTCCATAATTCTTAAACATTGGCGACCCTGGCTGGAGCTTGTGGGATATAGAATCCAAAGCATCTGAAGGGCTCCAGTTCATATGCCTCCGAAAATGATTATGTAGGGAAAAGTGGGTTGTATGAAAACAAAGAATTGATTTACTTGGGAGACAGATCCAACCACCATAGAACTTCCTTCTTGGTATTATTGCAGCCATTGGATCATCCAAAATTAATTGAAAAAGAGATCTGGAAAAGTCTCCTCTATTACTACTACTACTATTAGTTGGGAGAGTGTGACAGGAGACTGAATTCCAGTCAATTTTGAGCAATGAAGCTAAGCTGTGGAAGTTGGGGAGTTATTTTGAAGCATAAGAGTGTGGCAGGTAGTCTTTTGAGGCAGTTAATGGGGAAATTTAAATCATTTAAATAACCATAACAACAACAACCACCACCACACACTTCATTCTTATACCCCGCCAACATGTCCCCGAAGGGACTCGGGGCGGTTTACAAATGGGACAAAATGCCCATAGGCACAAATACAAAAAATCCATCAAAGCAAAAACACAAATTAAAATAAAACATAGTTAAATATAACAATCTAGATAAAAGCACAATTCAATAAAACATAAGAGTATAAAACAGCAGTATTAAAACTCAGTCAAAACAATACTCAACAAAATCAATTGTCAGTAGTACAACGGGCTAAAGAGTTGCATGTGAGAGTTTGGAGGCCACAAAAGTGATTGGGGTTCTACATGTATCCCATGGGCTGCAGTTTCCCACTCTAATCTGTTGCATCAGGAATCATCTCCAAAACCTTCTTAATTCAGTCTTGGACATAAGAAAATGCCTCTTCTAAAATGGTATTGGCTACTACTGTTTTTGAGACAATACTATCAGTAAGCACTGTGTTTTTTAAATAAACTTGATAGGCAATATACTAAGCTATCATTTAGAATAGTTTATTTAAGCTATCAGAATGCTCTTAAATAATTAATTAATTTAGCTAGTTAATTGACTAAATGTATCATGATGAATAGATTGTGTGTGATAATAACAGGAGGTAGAAAGTACAAAATGACGTTGTCACAGCTCCAACTAATGTAAGGGGTGAGTGAATGAAAAAGTCGAAGTGCTGGAATTATTTCTTTCCTCATCTGAATGTATGATGCTTTGTATCCCTACCATCCTCCGGTTTACCACTCAGAAAATGGTCTGCATCTGCTAACCTGGATGATTGATTGTATCGTAAAGCTCTATGAAATGCTGGGAATTGCTTTATTTTAACATGTAACTTGCTTCCTTTTTAGCCTCCTCGATTCTGAAGAGGGAGAAACGGAAGAGGACCAAAAATGTCCATTTTAACTGTGTTACCGTCTACTACTTTACGAGAAGGCAAGGGTTCACGAGCGTCCCCAGCCAAGGAGGGAGTACCCTGGGCATGTCCACCCGGCATAACAGTGTGCGCCAGTACAGCCTGGGAGAGTTTGCCATGGAACAAGAAAGGCTTCACCGGGAGATGTTACGAGAGCATCTCAGGGAGGAGAAACTGAACTCTTTAAAACTTAAGGTAAAAAAAACAGGGCAAAATATATCTCCTCTTGATGGCATGAGCAAGAACAGTCAACTTGGCACTTCATGGTTTTGGCAAGGTTGCACTGCCACTTCCCGAATGGCTGTAATTCAATTGTCCCAACCAAGCTGGCATTTCTCCTATTTTGCACATTAAGTTGGCAGATTTTTAACAGGGTTCCACCGGAGCTCTTTTAAGACAACAGCTTATTTCCTGCTATGCAGATATTATGGCAATTTGTTCCAGCCCATTGAAGTTACCATTTTAAATTTTTATTAAAGACAGCTAAGCAAGCTGCTAGGTGTGGAGTGCTCTGTGCAAGATTTTGGCCTGTTGTTAAGGAAGTACTTTCTGTCTCTTTGAATCATCATCATACGGAATCAAGCTGCTAAGGAAGATATAATTAGGTGTACTTGTTCTATAAAAAAAATGGGGTTTTTTTTTTGCTCTGAACTCAAACTTTTCCAACAAAGTTTAAGCAAATTGTTCACAAAAATTCCTCTCACTACAAAATATCCCACAGCTGTTCACCATTTTCTTGCTGAGGTACCTCAAATTTTCACTGAGGGTGAGAATAAATATTAAGTTTCCCTTATCCAAATCCTTGGGAACAGAAATGTTTTGGACTTGTAATCTTTTCAGATTTTACAATATTTGTATATACATGGATGGTTTCGTCAGCTGTAGCAGCATGGCGCCTTCCAGCTCTTCATGTTTACTAGATGTTCTATCTATATATTCCATTCCTTATATGTCTAAGGTTTCTTTCTGAAGAACTCATTGCAGTGGAGGATAGGTGGGGTACAAAGGAGAGATTCATGCTCCTTTTAAAAATCTCTATATACCGTATATACTCAAGTATAAACCGACCCGAATATAATCCGAGGCACCTAATTTTACCACAAAAAACTGGGAAAACGTATTGACGTATAAGCCCCGGGGGGGGGGGGGGGATGCAGTAACTACTAGTAAATTTCAAAATAAAAATAGATAACAATAAAATTACATTAATTGAGTCATCGGTAGGTTTTGAATATTTACATAAAACTTAATTTAAGATAATACTGTCCAACTCTGATTAAACCATTATTCTAACCTTCAATGTAAATGTGCTTATGTATCCTTCCAATAATAATAAAGAGAATAACATAATATATGTTATAGTAATAATAATAGAGTTAAATAATGGAAATGCAATAATAGTAACAATAGAGTAAAATAATAAATGTAATAATAACAATAAGAAATAGAGTAAAAGAATAAATGCAATAAAATAATAACAACAATGTAAAATAATAAAGTATAAGTATAAGCCGAGGGGGTGAATAACTCAGCTTATACTCAAGTATATACAATAGCTATTCTGGTTTGGACAAATAACAGCACTCATTTAACAGTGTAATTACGTGTTTCCCTGCCCAAACTTTTCAGACTCAATCCTGTTAGTACAAGAGAAAGACATGTGAGTTGTAAGAATGCTTTATGAACACCTCCTTGGTGCTGCTAGAAACTGATGAGAAGTCTGATTTTCCCACATGAATAGGAAAAAAAGGAAGGGGTAAAAAACTGCACAGGTTTTGTTTTATATTCGGCATATTTTGTGGATAGAAATCCACTTCTTCAGATGCAGTATTGAGTGGTATTAAGGATTCGGGTATATATTTATAATGTTGTAGAAATGGGATAGAAAGTGCTAGGGTCCACAAAAATGCAAATCATATCAATTGTCCTAAACTTTCAAATTAATGGGCATGGTAATACAGGTCTTTCAGATTTTTACATTGGTCAGTTAGTGTTGATGTTAGAAAGTCATACATCTGCTTCCCAAAAGTCAGGTTTCTTGATTCAGAATGATATCTGATAAGAACTCTTGTATTAATATGTATAGTGTGACATGAAACCATCCATTGTCTTTGTTCATACCTCTGTTGGTGGATTGGGATTTGTGAATATAATTCAGTTCAGCTGTTTCTTTTTTGTAGTTTTCCTGGTTCCAAATCAATAATCTCTAAATCCCTTAATGTATGTACAGGAAGATTAAAATTATCTGTAACTGGTTTGGGGGTATTGACATTTCTAATGTCAGATTTGTATCCATGAATCCTCTTGTGTAAAGACTGCCTCATTTGTCTGATGTAGAATATAGATGGACATTGCTGACATTGGATGGCATATATCATATTGGAAGAAGAAATAGGCAACACACCTCTGACGTTGTGAGTGGTGTTATTGTTCCATGTAATATTCCTCCCAAAATAGATGTGGGATGTGATTATGAATCACTTTCCCTGGAGATTACCCAGTACATATTTTTAAAATGATGCAGGATCTATCAAAAATCATTTCCCCCTATTTATACAGTGGCATTTTTAAAAGAAGGTGCTCAGAAAAATACATACTAATAAATATCTAAGCTTTTTGTCTATGTAGAATCAAAGATGCAATAATTACACTGTCCAAAACACTTTTTTGTGCCTCAACTGTTTTTGGGTATATCTGACCTGCTGATTCCAAAAATTGCACCAATTTCCCCCATCAGCTCTAGTTTCTGAGATATAGAACATATGATGTATACCAATCGTCATCTGCTCACCTATAAAGATTAATTATAACCATATCTAAGAAATTAGAGCTGATTCTGTCTATCCAATGTAATTTTCTGAATGAGTGCCCCAAATAACCTCAGAAACTGGCCTAAAAACCAAGACACCAAGGAAAAAAATGAGGTGTGTTTTTTTTCGTGTTAAACTGTATTACGATTTTGTATTTTATACTGTAATTTTGGAATTGGCAATGAAAGATTGCGGTGTAAGGTGGTCTTTTTCAAGATACTCAATTCTATTCCTTCCTCAGGAAAAACTGACGAGTATTTTGTGCCATGCTTTATCATTCATTGACTGTTTTGGGGTCCTCTGTTCCCTTAGTCTGCAGTTTAAGATGTGCTGTGTGTCTCCTAAGCCTTTAAAACTTCTCTCATGTGGCAGAAAGGCAGCTAACACACACTCCTTCTTCACATACTCTCTTTTAAAATGACCGCAAACAGCTCTCGTGGATGGAAGAATTGGCATTGGGTCTTCTCCCACCGAAGGCAGTGTCACTCAAAATCACTGGGGTGTGGATGATGCCTGCATCTGTTTTTCTTTTCCCTCTCTCCTCCCCTTCTATGCTCCTCCTTTTTGCTTGGTAGTATTTTCCATAGTGGGTAATTCATAGTGCTCTGGAAAGTGATGCTCCATCGTTCAGGAAATAATTTAATTCCAGATGCCGCTTGGTCTCTTCTGCTAAGCTCTGATAGCCCGGCAAACAGAAGGGGAATCCTCTCAGCCTGAGATGGTGAACAGTTTTCCAATTGCCAAGCTATGAACAGTGAAATTTGTAAAGCTAATAACCATCTATGTAATCCTGGAGTTGATGTAAATATGAGATGTTCCACGATGATATCTGCAGGGCCATGCCTACATTTGAATAAATATTTTCTTGTTAGGAATGTATGCTTAGTATCAGCATAGAACTGAATATTGATGTTTTCCTGATTGGTAGCACAAGAACAAAAGTCTTTTCAGGATTTAGGCTTTTATTTCATTATTTTTATTTGTGAATGAAATAATAATTTCCTGTATCATGTTCCTCTTGATTATTCTGCCAACGTGAACATAGTCGCAAAACTGAAATGAGGAGAATCATGTAGCCTGTTTGGATTTTTAGGTCATGACTGGTTTCAAAGAAAATTCACCCCAGTACCCAAGGTAGATCTTAATAAGTCATAATTGTTAGGTTGTAGCCACAATCTTTCTTGTAATCAAGTCCTCTTGAAATAATGACAAACACCAATAGTTCCTGTTCCCCTCAGGCCCCTTCCACACAGCTGTATAAAATCCACATTGAACTGGATTACTCCTATATGGCAGTGTGGATTCAGATAATCCAGTCAAAGCAGATATTGTGGATTATCTGCCTTGATATTCTGAGTTATATGGCTATGTGGAAGGGCTCTTAGAAGCAGTAGAGTGAGGATAAGGACAGCTATCTGTGTACCTGCCAAGGAGATGTCAGTTGTATTGACTTGCAAATTAACTGTTTCAGCAAATGGGACGATTTCGCGAACACACATATAAACACACACACAGCTTCTTCCCACAGAAATGATCATTGAATAATAAGTGAAAGCACATATAGTAAGACCCCTGCAATTCTATAACCCATATCTGCAATTTCATTTAGCCATGGGGGGAAATGGTCTCTTTCTCTAGGCATTTAATGGTATTGTATGCTGGAACACAAAGTTGTTTTAATGGTGTTCTAAATTCTCCATGTTTTTCAGTAAACATGATCCATCCGGGAACATATTCCCCACGAACATGAGAATCTTACTATACTGAAACTATGCTAAAGTATCTTACATGTTAAAGTGAAGATATTAATATCCAAAACCCAAACCAAAAAATAAGCAGAGCCCTAAACCAGTTAACAGCCCTCTCCAAACCCATATCCCAGGAAGGCTTTATCCTATAAGTTGAGGGGAAAATGCACATACATAGAAAAATGTGTGTTTCTCAGGAAGAACTGGGTTTAAACACGTATTTTGTAGCCTTTAACTCAATTCCTCCTGCATTTTAGTTAAACTTAATTTAGCCACACACCCTTTTAACCCAGTTTAACCTGGATTATAATACATGTGTGGAAGGGCCCTCATATAATTCAGTTCAAAACAGATATTGTGGTTTCTCTGCCTTGATATTCTGGGTTATATGGCTGTGTGGAATGATCCCAAGACATGATCTTTTTTAAAAAAAACCTCTACAGAGAACAGCCATTTAAGATCCTTGGGATGGCTATGAGAAATTGGGTAGTTGTCTACCGCCACCCTATACTATTCCCACTGCCACAGCCACAATTCCAGTCTTTAGGGAGGCCCTGCTGTATATGTCATGGCCAATGGATTTCTGCTTCGCATTAATGTCAACTCAGGATATCTGAGTCCTGTACTACATCATAGCCTCACCTCTGCTGTATGCGTCTCCTATTATGTGTTTTAGGCGCTTTTTGAAAATAACTCTGTTTAACTGAACATCCCTTAGTCATTAGTTGTTTTGAGTACCTTTAGTACTGGATTAATATTGCATTTTAGGTGTAATTGTCTGAAGACTGGAGAGGGCTCCTTTACCTTTCAGGGCCACATATAAGAGGGAATTTTAGTAGGTGTTCCTTGTCCCACAACCGCATAACAAGCAACATCTGCTGAAATTTCTCTCTTCTGCAGTCATTAAAGTCACAAAAGCTGTTTTGCGAATCTTGTTCTGTTGTTTTACTCTTGTGAATCTTGTTCTGTTGTTTTATAATAAACTGTTCATTGTAATGAGATGTGGGGCACAAAATCTTTTAAATAATAAATAACTTTGAAGAATAAATTCCCATGCTTCTAGTATGTGAGTTTGTCATTTATCTGAAACTGTTTTCCAAGCTAAAAATGTCCCTGCTTTATAGTGAAGCTCTGATGCTTCTTTACCGCCTGTTTCTTCCAGATGACTAAAAACGGCACAGTGGAGTCTGAGGAAGCAAACACTTTGACGCTGGATGACATTTCTGATGATGATATAGATCTCGACAACACGGAAGTTGATGAGTACTTCTTTCTACAACCTCTGCCAACAAAAAAGCGAAGGGCGCTCCTGCGAGCCTCTGGAGTCAAGAAGATAGATGTGGAAGAAAAACATGAGCTGCGGGCCATCCGTCTTTCGAGAGAAGACTGTGGCTGTGACTGTCGAGTCTTCTGTGACCCAGAAACTTGTACCTGCAGTCTTGCAGGCATAAAATGCCAGGTGAGAGCTGAACTGGAGTACACTGGGGTGGGGAGTCTGGGAACCAATGTCTAATTCCATCTATGGAGCTAGTGTGGGGAACTACAACTTTGGGAGACCACACATCAAATCCTTCCCAGCCAGGGAAACCACTTGGGTGACCTTGGGCAAAGTCACACTTCCTCAACCTCAGAGAAGGGTGGTGATAAATGGTGCACTGGATCACATGCATAAATGCAGAGTGTTTTTTTTAAAAAAAAAACCCAAAAAAACCCTTGAAGTGATAAAATTTCAGAATTTAGGAAAGGAGGAGGAGGATAATATTCCATTAAACTGGTTATGATGCAAAATAATGGTTAGTACCTACATGCCAAGCATTTAAAAACAAGCTGTCTTTGAATACATACAAAGATCTCATCACATTGATGTCCCTGACGTGGAGGACAATGAGGGGAACCTTTAGGGTGGTGCAGCAGGGTGACTCTGTCACCCAGCATCTTGTATCGCCTGCACCATCACTTGCCCATCACATGCCAGAATGTGCAGCTTTTCAGCATGCTCCTGTGTTGTCCCCATGATTCTCCACCTAAACACGCTAGTCTCCTGTGTTCAGGTTTCCCGCTCCTACCACATTTCACTGACAGAGCTAACACAGAGCCTGCCAGAAATAGATGTGCATCATGTGATGAGATCTAGTGAGCTCTGTGCTGTGTCGGTGAAGTGTGGTAGGGCAGGAAATTTCTTTAATGTGGCATTAACACAGCATTGCAAGTTCATATTTCTTATATGGAACCCCTGGTGGCACAGTGGACTAAACCCTTGTGCTGGCAGGATTGCTGACCAATGGGTCAGCGATTCAAATCTGGGGAGAGTGGGGTGAGCTCCCATCTGTCAGCTCCAGCTTCCCAAGCAAGGACATCAGAGAAGCCTCCCACAGGATGGTAAAACATTTGGGAATCCCCTGGGCAACATCTTTGGAGACGGCCAATTCTCTCACATCAGAAGTGACTTGCAATTTCTCAAGTCACTCTTGACATTAAAAAAAACTTATATGGCTGTTGCAAGTGTAATTTCCCCAGCAGTTAAGCATTTGACTGAAGATTCAGGGCTCAAATACGCACCCCAACAATCCTTATCTTTGGCATAATTGTTACCTCCTCCAACACATACATGGTAAAATTTTATGTCAACAGACATAGATTTTCAGATAATCCTAAATTGGATAGCAACATCTGATTGTGGTTTCAGATGGTGAGCCTTGATGTGACTGAAACAAAAATGTCAGTTAGGAACAATTAGACCCTGTATATTTAAAAAGTATATATTGGAAAGGACTTCTAATTTCTCTCCAAAGTCACCAACCATTACATTTGTAGTGCTCCCAGTATCTTTAATAGAGGCTTAGATTTTGAAATTCATCATTTTTGATGACTCTCTGTTTTGGATATATTTCAGCCAAAAAATAAAATTAAAAAGATGACCCAGAAGGTTTTAACTGGTGCAATTAATCTTGCTTAAATTCCTTGGTTTGTCAGTTTCTTCCTTATCAAAATTATATAATTTGCTTGTTCCCACCCTCCCATTTTCAGACTTGCATTTAATCCATAGTTTCTTTTCTTAAGGTGGATCGTATGTCATTCCCATGTGGTTGCACTAAAGAAGGATGTAGCAATACAGCAGGCAGAATTGAATTTAATCCCATCCGTGTTCGGACTCACTTTTTGCACACTATAATGAAACTTGAATTGGAGAAAAACAGAGAGCAGCAAATCCCTGCACTGAACGGGTGCCACAGTGAGATCAGTGCTCATAGCAGTTCAATGGGCCCCACAACCCACCCACTGGAATATTCAGTCCCAGACAACTTTGAAATTGAAGCAGAACCTCGAGGGACTGTGATGCATTTGCAGTCGGTTGATGATTTGGGGTGCCCAGGGGAGGATGAGGAAGAAGAGGAAGAAGACGCAAGCAGTTTTTGTAGTGGAGTCACAGACTCCAGCACACAGAGTTTAGCACCCAGTGAAACAGATGAGGATGAAGAGGAGGAGGAGGAGGAGGATGAAGAGGACGAAGAAGATGAGGAAGATGAGGATGAAGAAGAAAAGGTGGACGACTTTGTGGAAGGGTTGGGTGCTCACGCTGA
This sequence comes from Anolis apletophallus, assembly GCA_030556195.1. Taxonomy (NCBI): domain Eukaryota; kingdom Metazoa; phylum Chordata; class Lepidosauria; order Squamata; family Anolidae; genus Anolis; species Anolis apletophallus. Next base: position 152,607,889 of record JARBWK010000002.1, read on the forward strand.
TATGGTGCAAGCACTTCCTTCTGTCCTTTGCTATTCCGACAGCACTGCCATGCATGAAAACCATTCGAAGGTATCCTCCTACTACACAAATGCTTCATCACTTTATTATCAAATAGAGAACCACAACCCTGGCACTCCTAATCAGATTCGGGAGACTTACTCCGAAAGGGACGCTATTAAGAATGGTAATCTTTCTCTGGTGCCTTACAACCCATCAGAACAGTTAGTTGACTATACGCGGCAGTCGGAGGAAAATTACGGCAGTTCACTTTATCCATCTTCAAATCCATCTGTCATAGTATGCTGCTCTTCTTCAGAAAACGACAATGCTGTTCCATGTAGTAGTTTGTACACTGAGCATAGGCCAAGGCACTCCCAAGTGGACTTTCCCTCATACTTGAAAAGTCCTTCACAAGATGGATTTGTTTCCACTCTGAACGGTGGCGCTCACCTCCCAGAGCATCCCACCGAGAATTCACTTAGCCTTTCGGAAAAGAGCAGACTGCACGAAGAGTGTATCAAATCACCTGTCATGGAAACGGTACCTGTTTAAATTATTTTAGGACTGAATCCCTTCTATTTAAATGCACTCTGTTGTAACTGGATTCCTTGGAATTTTTTTTTTTTTTATTAAGCCGTGGAGACAAAGGGACAGATTCTGGTTAACTTTTTTTTTTTGGTTTCTTTATTTCAAGCTATACTGGCTTAGCCATTGCACAAAAAAGGTTAGTGTACAAAGTAAACTGTAAAAGGGGGAAATCAAATGGTCTTTTGATACAAAATACCTAGATTTAAAAAATTGAATACAACAAATTAGCAGCCTATCTGTCGAACTATGTGAAGCGGGGCTATGTGACTTAGAGTTTTTCATTTTCTTGTCAGGTCTCATGCAAGATAATGAAATTTTTACTTTGGAATTCCCATCTTTAGAGTTCTAAATTTTCACACCTATTTGAAGATGGTGAAATTTTAAATGTCGATGTAATTAATTTCAGAGAACACTGAATTGTTCGGCAATGTATATTTTTTATTTAGGTAGCTTTGTATTCCTGTCTTGAGAAATTGGACCGGAACATTTGAGCAGAACAGCACAGCCACTTCGAATTCTGTTAGGCAGACTATGTTTCTCTTTTGTGATGATGTTTAAAGTTGACATGGAGCCACGTTCTTTGATCTGTCCTGGAGTCAATTCATAGGTGGAACCTAATGAGCGAAGTTGAAATTTAGGAAGAACAATTGGTTGGGCATGTTTCATTTATTTCAGTTTGCACGGAGGCCTTGTTGGTGCATCAACAAAATCTCCCCAGAAAGAAATGAAGGATGTGAATCAGCCCTGTTTGTTTAAATTAATCTGATAGGTGTGAATATTTTCTAGAAAATTGAAATGTTGGACAATCCTCAGATTTTTTTAAAGTTGCCAACACAACCAGGAAGTTGGGCACAATTCAGCCAAATTTAACTAGTTGGGATTGGCCCATGTGGCTTATTTTATTTTAGCTTTTTCCCACTCCATCTTCTTTCCAGACGCTCCCAAGGGAATGAACAATGTGAAACATCCAGCTACTTTTCATATCCTCCCCAACATGCAGGGATTTTCTGCCACCACCCATACCATTTTGTAACAGTACCTTTCTCATCCGCGGAAAACTGTTTTTTCAGGACAGTTATGTATACAATTCAAAGGAGGACCCCAATTAGGCCTTGTGCGTAATGTATAGTACCTTAGTAGAGCACTTTGTTTTTCTATAGCTGCTTCTTTACACCGCTCTGGTAATATGTACAATTGGGAGCCCTCGTGATATCTCCATTGACTTGCTTCTATTTCTGTTGATTGCATTTCTAAGCAGCTCAGGACTAAATACATGAATCTCCCTACCTCAAATGCAAATTGATCTTCATGACCACCCTATGAGATAGTTTAAGGACAAATGGCCCACTTTTACTATGTGGGATTTGTGTCTTAACTGAGGTCGCACTGTGTTTTCCCAGTTGTAGGCCAATCTTTTAACTAGTACGCCTTGACATCACACTTGTTCTCAGTTAAATATTGTGCATCGTCTCCCTCTTACATAGATATTAAACCATGTGAGAAGCTGTCACATGAAAAAGGGTAACATATTTCTAGGATAATGTAAACTTAGCCTTATGTTTTCGTGAAGTCAATGGGACTTCATAAAACTAAGTCTTTCATTCTGCATAGTTGGACTTGTTACAACTGCACTTTGATGGGATTGTACACACGGTGTTCATTTTCCAAAGCAAAATGCTAGTTTTTGCATGCACATCCTTTTGTTGCCCTGCATCTGTATGCTACTCAATGCACTTTAGTGCCTCCTTTTACTTTTAGGGTTATGAAAAATCTTGGAGATGTTGTGAACTTTTGTGCTCATTTTTTTAAAAAAAATCACATTGGCAGCATGCAAATACTATCAGGAAGAGCTTGTGCAGATTTCCCATGCCAATTGCAGAATGCTTCCATCAGCCATTCATAAGAGAACATTATTCTGTTTGTTGGAAAAAGGACAGACTGTGTGTATTTGCAAATGGAAGATGCAGACAGAGTTTGAGGGTATTTAGCCATTCCCTTCAAAGCAAGATGAGATTTCAATGACAGTCTGATACATATATGAAAGGCTTTGTCAGAAAATTAACATATGTCAACAGCAACACAGGCAGTCCCAAAGTTATGAACAAGATATATTCTGCAGGTTTGTTCTTAAATTCAATTTATATGTAAGTCAGAACAGGTACATTTTTAAGTGTAACTCCGTGTGTGTGTGTGTGTGTGTGCATATACACATATATACACACATACACATACACACACATGATTTGGATAGCATAGAGAAGGATTAACACACCTGTGATACTTGGCTTGCTCTCTGTGCCCCTTTTCAGAAGATTTTAACCTCCTTTAACGGTCCCCATGATAATTGGAATTTGAAAAAAACAAGGCTTGTTGTGAAAACAAGGATTGGTGAGAAAGCATCAATGTTGATTCATTTTCCCCATGTTTACTCCTTCAGGAATGAATTTCCCTTCCAATGGGTAGATTATCTCACTTCCTGTTGTCTCACCCCTGTTCTTAACTATGAGTCATTTGTAAGTCAGATGTTTTAACTTGGGGACTGCCTGTATATCCATAAATGACCATTTTTATTTAAGGATTTAAACCAAAACTCCTAGCTGGTGTTATTAATTGACTGATATGCTACTCCAGACTTGTGTTCATATGGAGCTTTTGCACACATTGTCTTCTCTATTTACTTTATTGGAGAAGAAAGATCTATGTCTGCAAAGCACTGCAAGCCAGATCTGTTTCCTTCATTGAAGTCAGTTGTGTATTCCTGCAGGCAGCAGAGCACTACAAACATATTAGAGCATGAGCTTGGGCAAATCCAACTAGGAAACATCAATTTACGATTTCTTACTATATCACATGAATGATGCCCATACGTGGAGTTTGTTTCCAAGATATTCCAAATTGGAAAAAAGAGCTAAGGATATGAATTCTTTTGCTACAAAAGGCAACTTTCCAAGTCCTGTACCAAAGTGATTTGACACATTTTGATAGTTTTGATCTGTGCATAATATTTTACTCCCTAACCACCTATAACTCATATTTCAATTTTATTTTATTTTGTACCTTTGAAAACAAACACAACATGTGTGTAATACAAACAAAGCTGTCCTCTGGCTTTCCCTCTGAATAGCCAATTCTGAGTTTTTCCTGGTTCAGGTACCACAACTCACAATATATGTATATATATACCAGTTGAAGCTCTACTTTTGAAAAATCACAAATTAATATGTCATCATTTTTTAAAATGGCAATGCCCAGTGCTTTGAATGTATCCTTGTTTCTTTAAAGTACAAGATACTACTACTTGTTGTTTGGATAATTCTACCCATTTTGGTAAATGATCAGCCTAGAAACCAATTGGTTACTGAGGAGAAAGCACCTTGTGTGGATGAAACAGCTGTGTGGCATGCACAATCCCTTATAGTGGTGGTTCCCTACCTTTGGTCCTCCAGGTGTTTTGGACTTCAACTCCCAGAAATCCCAGCCATCTTACCAACTGTTAGGAATTGTGGGGGCTGAGATCCAAAACACTTTGAGAACCAAAGGTTGGGAACCACTGCCTTACAGCCTGACACTGTGATTAAAAAATAATTAACAAAATCTGTTTTTAAATATAATTAATAGAATTTCCACTTTCTGAGAAAAGTTATCAGAATTGTATATATCATATTGAAATACATTTTTGGCTCGTGACTGTAGACTGAAGGATACAATCTTAACTTCAGTTTATTTATTGGTTTCCATTGGGAAATGCACCTTTTCTGCCTGCTCCCAGGGAGGAGACATGGCCCAGCTGTCCATCAGTTCAGATTGCAAAGAGCCATGTAACTGTATAAAGCCTTAAGCTTTTTTATTAGTTTTGTTCATGACTTTGGGTCATCCACCTGCTGGGTCAACATCTGCCTCGCAGCCAGGCCCAGAGTTTCTTGGATGTCAGGAGGGAGCTGAGCTTGCTTCCCATTAATTCTCTTGTACTTGACAGCCCTGAAGATCTTTCAGACTTATTCTGCTGTCCTCTTTAGGCCATATGTAGCACAATACATGGGAGAGGAAATGGGATGAACTCCTGTGGCTCGGTTATTTAAGTGCTGTATTTCTTGCATTGTTACGGTTTTGGTTTTATATCTGTGAACTTACCTCTATGTGCCAAATGGCTTATTGTGACTAAATGGCAAATAACAGTGAATGTGTTTTGTACAAGTTTTGCATGTTATCTTTTCCTTTTCATGGTGGCTGTCTAGGTCACACAGGTATTGAAGATGATCCAGATGAGTGCATAACATACTTGATCCCTGTTAGTTTTGGATGCTAGTCAGCAAGTGTAAAACACAGTGTTGCTGCTGGATACATTCTTTCTTTCTGCCCGCTCATGTCTAATACAAAATTACCCCACACACATCAAAATTAGCTGGTTAGGGGGGGAAAACCCAATGGCAGCACATTCCTAACCTATCTGAAGAGCATATCTTTATTGATCGTTAGAGATGGGCAGACTCTAATGGAATAGTTTTCTAACTCATCTCCCCAGGATTGAATTTGCTTGGGATTGTGAATTGTCATGACCAGGGAGTTCTTCTGACATTCGAGGGCATGTAGAGAATGTGGAAAAATCTAAGATGCTTGGTAAACTAAAAGACATACAGGGGACTTCATGTAACCACTCTCCTGCTATATCAGTTTATGCTCTTTCCAGGGGAATATTCATAATTGGGGGTTTTTTCAGTTCAATATAAAAAATACATTGTTTGGGGAAAATATATAGTTTGGTGTACTGTGTTGTCCTCAGAGTAAGATCTACAGTAAACCAGGTATACAACATTGATTATGTAATATACATTTGACCTTACTATAAGTACACATTATAGCCATCACATTTTTTTTCTAATGGCCATGTATATAGTACATTAGCCAGTGTGGAGTAGTGGTTTGAGCATTAGCTTCAAATGCTTGAATTCCTGTTTGGCCATGGAATCCCACAGGTAACAATGGGCAAGCCACACTTTCTCAGCCTCAGAGAAAGGCAAATGTATTAAATGAGATCTTGGGGGGTATGAGGCAATTAGAATAACAAAGCCCAACTTTGGTATGAACCTTAAACACATTGCTTTGTTTCACAGTTATGGGTGAATCTTCATGTGGAAACTGAGATGATTTTTTCCCTGTGTCAGGAGCGACTTGAGAAATTGCAAGTCGCTTCTGGTGTGAGAGAATTGACTCTCTGCAAGGACGTTGCCCAGAGGATGCCTGGTTATTTGATTTTTTTTTTTACCATCCTTGTGGGAAGCTTTTCTCATGTCCCCACATGGGGAGCTAGAGCTGACATGGAGCTCAACTTGCTTTCCCCAGACCTGTAGGTCAGTAGTCCTGCCGGCACAAGGATTTCACCCATTGCCCACTGGGGGCTCCAACTAGGAGGATGAAACTAAAGCCACATGCATTCTTTTCCATTACTGCAGGCACTTAGCATTTTTCGAACTAAATAGTACAACTTTTAAACCATATTTCAATATTCACCAATCCAGATTAATAAAATATCTGAGGTAGGAGCATACAAATGCCACCCGTCTTTATGTGGAGTCTCTTTGCGTGATCAGGACACTGATTTTTCAAGTTTCCAACTAATGTGACCAGTCTTATATCCTGCACTATTTTAATTCATACAGTTACTCTCCGAGGGAAAAGGCAGGAGAGGGGACAGGGTCAGTGCCTTTCCCTCCTCATATTTTAACTGCATTATTTACAGCCTGAAAAGGGCTCTGAAAAATATATTGATCCATCTCTGTGTCATTTTATAGAATGCAATAACAAAGGGGAAGGAAGGTGCTGGACAGTTAAACCAGGAAGGGCAAAGGTTATCCAGAGCTGTCCTGGAAGCCTGACCTTACATATACTCCTCAGATGGAAATTGTAAGTTCTGAGTCTTTGGGGAAAACTTTGCACTTATTGGTTTAATACCTAACACCTTACGCCATCATTGGTATTCTATTGCTTGCATTTACTTTCAGTGGACAAACATCTCTGGGTTCAGTTCATGAAAACATGTATAGCATTCAATATGCTTTTTACCAAAAATTGAATAATGCATAAATAATGACGAAGGAGGTGTACTCCCAAGAGCTTGGGTCTTGTCATGATACCAACTCATTCCTGTTCTGATTTTATTGTTTTACCTGGTGCAAGAGCTGATCAGAATCGAAACCATTCATATGTGGAGCAGAGTTATTAATCCACATATGGAACACAACACTTTTGTAGGAATTATGGACTTTATGTTGAGTGATGAAAATAACTTATCAACACTAACCATTAAAAATACAGACTTGTGATCTAAAAAAAACCCCTCTTCAAAAATACCTATTGTTGTAAAATTTACAGTACTCGCCTTACACCCCTTCTCCATTTTATGATGTGAGGTCACAATCTCTGAGGATGCCTGCCATAGATGCAGGTGAAACATCAGGAGAGAATGCTTCTAGAACATGGTCACACAGCCCGAAACACCTACAACACAGTGATTCCAGCCATAAAAGCCTTCGACAATGCATTAAAAGTAAGATTTGTTAGAAACTCTCTGGTCCAGAATACTCCTCAATGATACATATTTACTGTGGATGGATAGATTGTCTAATAGTTTTCCCAATCAATTGTTCTTTGGGAATGGGAATAATTGAAAAAAATGACTCAAAATTGATGCAGACTCTAATAATTACAGCTGTATGTAATCATAAAACAATAACATCAACTTCAGCCAACAACTTTCAGGGCAAATGCAGACTTCTCTGTCATTGGTCCTATACAAAACTGTTTTTACTCAGTTGTGTACTCAACCACATTCTGAGCAGGGCAGCCATGGGCATCAGTCCCTACAGAATTCAGATTTTAGAGGTTGTTGCCCATTTCTGTTCCTTTAGCATTTTTTTTCTTCCTCCTTCCAGACTAAGAAACTTACAAGACAAGAATGTTAACAAAATATACACAGAAATGCTAATTGCCATTATACTGTCCATGTGTTGATTCAATTTCTTTTATCTGCAACCTCACACAAACCAAAATGTCGGCAATGAAAAATCTGAACCTGATCCTTATGGTGTAATCTTTATTTTAACTATATCCTTCTGTATTTATGTTTTCCGTATTTATGATGAATGACATGTAATTTGATGTATTTATTGTGGCTTACTTCTGCAATGTATATACTAAAAATAAGCATTTATAAGTCTTAAAATTAGGTTATTTTTTTCTTAGTGGCACTCGTATTATGCTGTATTTTTACTATATATTGTACAATATATATTTATTGTCCATTTGTTTGCAACAAAGTAAATCAGGTTTCTACGTTACATCGATTATTGTCCCTTTTGTACTGTACTGTGTATGTGTGAAGTACTTAAAATATTCATGTCTTTTTTGTTCGTATAAGAACAACTACTTTAATGTCTGGAAAACTAATCAGAGTTTTTCAAGTCCTAACTTGACATCCACCACGTTAGACCAGTGTTTCTCAACCTTCCTAATGCCGCGACCCTTTAATACAGTCCCTCATGTTGTGGTGACCCCAACCATAAAATTATTTTCATTGCTACTTCATAACTCTAATTTTGCTAGTTATGAATTGTAATGTAAATATCTGATATGTGGAATGTATTTTCATTGTCACTTCTCTTTCTCCCTGGGATTCTCCATGGGACACCTTTTCCCTGGGACGTCACCCCCCCTCCCCCGAAGAAGAGAAGGCCTCTGGGAAGCGAAAGGGGCAGGAAAAAGTTAGTGGTGTCTCAGTTCCTAAGAGCATTGGAAATATGTGTTTTCCGATGATCTTAGGCAACCCATGAAAAGGTCAGTTGACCCCCAAAGGAGTCACGACCCATAGGTTGAGAACAGCTGATTGAGACCCATGAGCAAAATTATAATACTGTTTATAGCAGGGTGGGATAGGATTCGGCTGTTAGGAATTGTGGAAGTTCAAAACCTAGATCTTTCAGATGCTGAGCCAAAAGCATATCAAGCATTTTGGTGAACTTGCAGGGTACTGAAGCCAGACTGAAGGACTTCACGTGATACTGGCAATACTTAGTTATAACACATTTTAAGCATTATTTTCAATGGTTCTTTCACACTAGAATATGGAGGTGTTTTTCCAGCAGATCCAGAGGTAAAACAAAAACCACAGCTTCCAAGGTGACTTTTACTATACAACACAATGTATCAGTTTTATGTGTTTCTTGCTCATGCATTTGTTGAGAAATTTATCATCTAAAATGGCTCAGAGACTTCATGTTGAGTAGTAGGGTACAAACAAATGGAATTGACAACTTATAAAAAGAGTTCCTGTTCCTGTTCCAATTTTTTCATATAACCCAGAATGTCAAAGCAGAAAATCCCACAATATAAGAAAATACAATATACATATGTTTTGAACCGGGTTATCTGAGTCCACACTGGCATATGTCCCAGTCTAAAGCAGATAATGTGGGATTTTATTCAGCTGTGTGGAAGAGGCCTCAGTCTTGTCCTTTGGAGGAGAAATGGAAAGAGGGAAGTGGAGCAGAGCGAGGGACTGAGTTTTTAATCCCTCAATACTTTCCCTTCGAGAGGCGGGGGTTTTTTAACAAAAGTACTCCAATTTTTCTGCTTTAGTATTCATTTCCTTTTTGCACCTGCTTGTTGGAGCCATAGATTTAATAGATTCACCCCTGGGGAAGCCAAGTCATTAAAACAATACGATTGGGATCTTTTAACCCTGAAATTGCAGTATAAACTAAGCATTTATTCTGGAGACCTTGGTGCTTTGCAAACTCTGAAATAAGCTGCCATCTTGATAAACCCATAGCAGCTTCCTGTACATTCCTTGACAAAAAGTGCTTCTCTCTTTCCTTTCATATTCAAAACTCCTAATCATATGCCTTCAAGCGTAGTTACAAAAAGGTCATTTTGGTACAGAGCTACATTGTTCTTGCATCTCTATCCAGCATGATATCACCTTGCTCATCTGCTGAACGTTGTTATGCAATGCTAAGAGGCTAGGAAGCCACTTTCAGATATAGTTGGATATGATCTGCCCTCTGCTGGCTGAATAGACATTTAAACTAAAGTTATTAAAACATGAATAGTATAGTTCAGGGCTGTCCAACTGCCGGCCCTGCAGGTGTTTTGGACTTCAACTCCCAGAAATCCTAGCCAGTTTACCAGCTGTTAGGATTTCTGGGATTTGAAGGCCAAAACACCTGCAGGGCCGGCAGTTGGACAGCCCTGGTATAGTTGATACTGCCTAAAAATAGCCAGTCAAGTTACAGACTAATATTTTCTTGTCATATTATAAAAGGATCATTTTGCATTTTACTCATTTCAGCGCATTTGAAGCAGAAATTATTAAACCCAATAAGCTATCTGGGTATCTTTTTCTGACCAAGATTATACTGTACATCCTGGATCAGGAGGCATAACTTTGAAATCTCATACAATTACACAGAACTCACTTTTTTTCCCCTGCAGCACCCACTCACCTTACAACCATGTCCGTGCCAATGGGGATCGAGCTACCAATTTATAATTGGAGAAAAGGTGATAGGCACCTGCAAAGACTATGGAAATCCAAAGGAGGTTCTCATGGATGATAACTGACCTCTCATCTCTGCCCACTACACTGGTCAGGAAATGGCCACATTGGGGAGGCTTAACCTGAGAAAGGGTAGTTTTGTGTGTGGGGGGTGTCATTGCATGAATGATAAATAATTCTGCAATGACGAAATACCTTTTTAAAAATAAGATGACAGTTTTAGAGGATGTGGAGTGATTTACTTCTCATTTATTACAAACGTGTGTATGAATGAATTGTTTATTGTACTAGCCATAGGCCATGACATAAAATATACAACTTCTAAAAGTACAAGGACTTTCCAATATAAACATTAAAACATGTTCAATATACTGGCTTTAAAAAAATACAGTAGTAGTGACATGACAACAATTACAATGTCTGATTCGCATCATCCCAATATATCTCCATTTCCTTTTTTCGCTTATGGAGTGGAGTTTACTATTTTGGTTGGAATTTTTTGAGCTGCAACTACAAATGTGGCAACTTTTAATGTAATCTTTTTGGAATAATCTGCTAACAAGTCACAGATAACTGCTGACTGTTGCCATGCTGCCCTTTCTTCCAAAAGTGTTCCCAGGAGGTTGTTTTTTCGAGGGTCATTATACAATGGGCAATGTAAAACATAGTGTGTTAAATCCTCTCTTTCCCCAGACCCACAGATACAAAGACGTTGGGCATGAGGGATCCCTCTATATCTTCCCTCTAACCAGCCTGATAGCATTGTTTGAAAGCACAGGGCTGAAAATGCTTTTCTAAGGGTTAAAGATGTTAAATATTGGAAGATATTGTTGACAATATTGGTCACTCTTTAGTAGAGGATACCAAGTGGAGACTTGTTTACTAGTCCGCAAGTTTTCAATTACACCCATCTCAAAGATTTTGTCTCTAATCGACTTCTTGTTCAGCTGCATTAGGGATGTTGTTGACCCCTCAAAATACAAACGTGTGTAGATCTACTTATTTACTTGCAAGGATTAAAGAAATGCAACACACTTTTAAAGATGCAATCTATCAGATTGTGAAGCAGCAAAATTCACACTGAATACAAACACAAACCCAAAATCTCAGGTCCTATGCCAGGAGAAAGGGAGCATATAAGGTTTTTTTTTTTATGGGACTCACTCACCAAAAACCATGTAAGTAAAAAAACCAAGTCATTGTCAATGTACTAATGCAAGTGATGGAGGGGGCAGGATAGGCCTACTTCCTATTTCCCACTTCCTTCCTGAATGCATAGCAACTGGGGGGGGGGGGTGTCATGGACACCCCTTCATCATCTCAGTGAAGAAGGCACTATCCGCACCCCAGATTAAGCATCTCATGATGCTGCTGCTTCTTTTGTGGGACATTAGAATGCAGTTTGAATACAAACCTGGTGGCATAGAAGTTCGCATAAATGAAACCCTAGATTTGAAATCATCATTAGACCCATATTGCAGGAAGCAGATGGGGGATTGTGGATACTGTCAGCCTATAAAGTACAATGTCATTGCCAAAATTTTGTTGTAGCCATAGCCAATTAAGTCTTGCAACAAGCTTTCATTATAGTCTATTATTGTTATTCAGTTTTCTGATGTTTGTGCTTTTTATTGTAGTGTATATGTGGGACTATAAAACTGATTGTGGCAAAAAATTGCAACTATGTGGCAAAGAATATATTAATAGAGGAATAATACATGGGGAATCGGGATATCTGCCATATTCCAGAGACCAAGTGTATTTGTTCAGGAATTAGCAACGCTAATATACATGTTCTCAACGGCTCAGTAGACATATATATCTAACAGGTCAGTGATAGTGTCCGAAAATTTATTCTTTAATTCTGTGGTTACTTGGTCCTTCCACCTCTCTCCTTCGTTGTTTGTTTATAACATAACCCCCACTCAAGAGATTTTGTTGTAATTCATGACACCCACTACTTTTTTGCCTTATTGCTGTAAAATTCCAACTCTAAGGCTTATCCTCCCAAATTGGAAATGATACTAAGGCCTCATCTACATGATAGGCTTATGCACGGATTCAGTGTGGTCGGTTCCCTTTGGCCAATTTGTAACTAAGGGCTCAGCCACTACGGACAGGATCACATGGCAGCCGATAATGGCTCCTTCCCCCCTATTCAGTACCACAAGGAGCAGAGAGGCTGCCATGTGCTGCTCACATGGGGTTTCCCTGTGAGCCCTGCCTGTTGGGCCAATCAGGATAGAAGAACGCCATGATGTGTCTTATGCAAGTAGTGTCTAAGGAAAGGGTTCCTTAACCTGTTCTTAAAACCCAGACTCCCTTGAAAGGAAGATAGGAAAGGATGCTTCCTTAACCCTGTTTGCTCAAACCCAGGCTCCCTCGAAAAGAAGAATGGAAATGATCGCAGGAACGGAAAGGGAAGCCTTGTAAGTTCCCCAATCCCACCAATGGGCCGAATTGTCCCAGATCCTTTGGCTGCGGACCAGAAACGGCCATTCAGCAACCCGCCTGCTTTCGGGAGGTGTGCAGAAAACAATCAGTGGGTCTCCTGGAATTTGGCCAGCAGAAACAGATTGAGGTTCAGACGAAATGCACAAGCTTACTACATGGGTCACTAAACCCCTAGGAAGGAAAATTCACTCCTGAAAGAATTTTCATGGGTAAAACGTGTCTCCACTGAGGCTTTATCACCAAACTTTGTTCCCACAACAAGCCAATTTTTTCAAAATCCAATTATCCCAGGAATAAAAAGTGAAGTGAAGTCTTCTGAACAGGGGCACAGACAGCAGAACCACCACCACAGGGGTGCTAACCCTTCCCTATCTATCCAAAATGCCTGAATAATGAATAACAGCACAATAAAATGATACCAAATAGTGAGCCTTCAGAATAGCAATGATAAATGTGGAGGAATAATGTAGCAAAGGGCTAATACCAAGAATATATTTTCCATTCATCAAGTTCCAAGAAAAACCCACACTTCCCAAAGGAGTTGAAGTACGTATTTAATGGATACTTCAAAGATACACTGCATTCAACCATCTATGTGAACATCTACAACAAAGAATGCGGCGCTCCGGGAGCGTACAACTCCTCTGTTGCGCCAGCTCTATTGGCTGCCAATTTGCTACCGGGTACAATTCAAAGTGCTGGCTTTAGCCTATAAAGCCCTAAATGGTTCTGGCCCAACTTTCATGTCCGAACGCATCTCCCCTTATGAACCTGAAGATTGTTACTGCTTTCGTCACAAGTACATTTGGCAGAGATGAAAGAGAGGGCCTTCTCGGTGGTGGCCCCTCGGCTGTGGAATGCCCTCCCTATAGATATTAGATCAGCCACCTCCCTTTTAAAATTCTGGAAAAAAGTAAAGACGTGACTTTTTGAACAAGCGTTTCCAAATGCAGAGTAACTGACATAGAAAAAAAAACGACTACTAGAAAATGAGACCGGATGTTTTTAACAAGGAGACACTGAATTTATATAGCAAATAAATAAATAAATAAATAAAGCTGTGTAAGGCAACTCATCAGAGTTTAAAAATATAAATGACACAAATAAGACACTGTACTCTACAACTTTTATAGAAGAAAACAATCTAATCTTTATTGACAAGTTTTCCCAAAGTTATTAACAGCCCTTAGAAATCACCCCCAAACGAAGGGAATTCCAACATCTTAAAGATATTTTTTAATTTTTTAAAAAAATTATACTGGAAATATAATTTCCAATATTATGTAAACATTTTCCAACATTTGAGAAGTCTATGGATTCTTTGGATTTATTGCTAGTTAAAATGCTTTAAAATGTTTTACAAATTAGCTGGTTTCCATAATTTAAATAAAATTTGTATAAGTTTGAAGAAGATGATATTACTATTGATAAATATCTAATTATCAGTAGCAGGTTTTAGGTTGGAGTTAGGGCCAAAATGCCATTTTTGGAAGAGGTCTGAGGAATTACATGATACCATACTAGGATGTTCCCTGTTTCCTGTAAGACACATGTTTAGTGCTGCGTTGTATAACAACTGGTCCTAGAAGATGAGAAAACAAATTGTTAATTTTACTTCTCCTGTAAAATTATCAAAGTTTCATTGCAAACTTCCACATGTTTATCCTTACTATAATACTGTACAGTAAGTGGTAAGAGACCTATATAATTGCATGAAAATTTGAAAACAAATCCCTCCAGTTCCAGTTGGATATGTTATCCAGGATACCTCACTAATTTTCTAGTTTTGCCTAATGCAGTACATCTTTACTTATTTGGACGTAAAGCCTGTAGTTCCAAATATGTTTAATTACATTTCAAACAGAACGTTTCCTTGTCACATGAACAATTCAAAGGGGTTCAATCATACTTGGAAACATGGCTCAAAAAAGGGTGTGGGAATCATATAACACTCCAGAAACTCTCAGTTTTTCCAGATGCTGGATAGTTAAGATTAGTTCCTATGAAGATACATTCTGGGACGGCTGAAATTGTAATCCACTTATGTGGGGTTCCCTCTTGTTAGCCCAACTGAAGGGGATTACCTGTGTTTACTCGAGTATAACGCTTCACTGAATGTAAAGTGCACCTCAAATTTGAAGGTGCGAATTGCAAAAAAAATGGACCTGCCCTTAAATGTAATGTACCAAACACGATAGGATAACACATCATTTATAGATATACGAGGCAGGAGGAGAATTACAGGCCAGGAATAACAGCTGGTAAACTGGCTGGGATTTCTGGGAATTGTAGGCCTAAATACCTGGGGACCCACAGTTTGAGAACCACTGATTTAGGAGGTCACGCCGCTCCGTCAGGCTGAGGCGGAAAAACTCACCAGCCTTGCACAATTCCCAACTGGCCGCATTCACAAGGATTTCAAAACCAAAGGCGTGGGGATTTGAAAGCCTCATGAATGAGAACAATCAGAAGCTGCATGGGGCTGAGCTTAGGGGGAGAGCAGGTGAGAAACCCAGGAAGCTGGATACATGGCTAAGTGGCAGGAATGAGTGGGTCATCAGTCAAGCACTTCTTCTTCTCCGAGTGCCATGGAGCTCTGAGGCTGTCACCACCACCGGGAACAGCTTCTTCACCTCCCTGTTCGGCCTCTGGTGTTCCAAGAACCTCTGGGCCTTTTCATGCAGGTGGGTTTGTGTACACGATTCTAGTGCGCCATCAAATCTAATATGCACCTCAATTTTGGCTATGTAATTTTGCCGAAGAAGATGAGGATTAGACTCGAGTAAATATGATACTCTTGCTTGTCTTCCCGAGAATACAACTCCCAACATTGTCACCAACCAGTATTGTTGGCTAGGCCTTGCCGGGATTTGGAAGGTCACATGATTCTCTCCCCAATTTAAAGTAATAGAACTAGGAAAGTAAAAGGTCAATGAAAGTAAGATGAGAAATGGAGGACTGCCATTTCTTCCAGCAAGTTTTGGCAAAGGGGGAACAACAAGGAAAAATATTCAAAAACCAACCAGTCAAGTCAGAACTTAACTTGAGCAACAAAAGCAAAACATCACCCACATTTTATTAATTTAGGAAATGGTAGAGAATAGCTGGAGCTACTGATAGTGCTTTGGAATGAAGTGAAGCAGAATGGCAAATAAATACTTCTGAATCCACTTTTTCCAGAGAAAAACAGTAATTTCCCTTCTGCTGTAAATTATATTGACATGAAGAATGCTCAGGAGCAACCAAGGGTGATCTTGTGTGTTGAATGACTTGAGTTCCATAACAAAAACAAATGACTGTCTCAGTCATTCTAAACCTGCATATCTTTTGCACATGCCTCTGGCTGGTGGGCCTAGTAAAAAGAAATAAACACACTCACCAACATAGTTCCTGCAAGTCTGATATCTGCCCACCTCTGAATTCATTAACAACTTCTAGTTATAGTTACATTTGGTGTTTTAAGAAATTACCTCTCTGATCTCCCATTTTTCTTCTTTAGGAGTCCTGCTTTTGTTTCCTTTATAACCACACTCATTAAGTTGTACAGCTCCTTGAGAAGCATGTAGGCATAACTCCTTCTGGATGTTGTGTCTAATTTCATGATGTGAAGTATATTCGAAGTACTGTGCAAATAAATGTAATAAAATAACTACCTAAACAAAATGCATGTTAATTTTAGTCTCCAGATTCTTGCTTAGACACCTGAATTATGTTTCACAAATGGAATATTCGTAAGTTTACTACATAATGCTAAAATAATCTTGGCATCTGGTAAATATAACAGAATACAAGACAGGCCATTCGTGATTGACATGAATATTGAAAATGTGCAATTTGTTTCATTTCATCCTAATACATAAAACAGAGGGGGTGGGTTGAGAGGATAACTGGGGGTGAAATATGCCTAAAATTCTGAAAGTCATATATTTTATCATCTACAGCAGTGGTTCTCAACTTGTGGGTCCCCAGATGTTTTGGCCTTCAATTCCCAGAAATCTTAACAGCTGGAAACTGGCCGGGATTACTGGGAGTTGTAGACCAAAACATCTGGGGACGCACAGGATCATAACCACTGATCTACACCTTTTGAAGGACAAAGTATAACAAAGCTATATAGTAATGCTGTAATGAAAAGATGCAATCAAAACAAAAGTTAAGCACTTTTAAGGCCCAGTGATTTCAAAGGTGGCACCTGCTTTTTGCCATTGAAATCAATGAATTCTTAATGTTTGATGCAACATACTCAAGATGTCTATAAATTATAAGAAATAAAACTAGGTAGATTAATGTAATAGATCAGCAAACCATTAATGCACAGAAAAATGTAACATAAGGACACTAGAACAGCACTATGGCAAATACAGCTATACTTTTGTCAGATTGATGCCTATTTATTTATTTATTTATTTATTTATTTATTGGGCTTCTAGGCTACCACTCCCGGGACGCTCGGGGCGGCTCACAGCAAGCAATAAAAACACATTAAAACACATTAGAATGCAACACATAATATAAAAATATCAAAATTAAAATACAGCATAATGTGCAGAATGCAGAGCACAGCATAGTGTAGTATACAACAGTATCGGCGGGCTGTGCACTTTTTGTACAATACAATACTGTTGATGTCTTATTTCGAAATGAAACTAAAGAGAAATACAGATTGTGCATTCGCGATCTAGAATTCCGAAAACCAAATTGCTCCAAAATCTAATTTATCTACATGGATGGCTGAGATAGTGACATCTTTGCTTTCCGAAGGCTCAAATGTACAGAAATTTTGTCTCATGCAAAAAATTATTAAATATACTGTATAAAATTATCTTTAGGCTATGTATTTAAGGTGTATACGACACATAAATAATATTTTTGAGTTTAGACCTAAATCCCACTCCAAGACATCTCATTATGTACATATATGCAAATGTAGATATTCTGAAATCCAAAACATTACTACTCCCAAGCACTTCAGATAAGGGATACTCAACCTGTACCAGTAAGCAGGAGAATCTTCTTTATGTTAGCCAGTTGCTAGGTATAGTACAGAATTAATACCCTATAAATGGATTTATTATTTATATCTTTTGTGGGACAAATTACATGAAAACTATTTAGCAGAGGTATGAAAAGTGTGGTCCATGGACCACATCCAGCTCACCAGATCCAGTCTCAGCTTAAAATCTTGTTTCTCACCTACAAATGTTTTCAGCCCCTCTTTTCACCCCTTTCATTTACTCCAGTCTCCGTTTAAAATCTTGTTCTTCACCTACAAAACTCTGAACCCCTCATTCCATCCTGGCTCAAAGTTAATAATTGTCTGGATTTATTTTAACTCTTTTTTCCCCTTAAAAGTACAGCCCCAAAGTAGTTCCAGATGCCTGAATGTGGTTTCAGACCCCAATACAGTCGCCCATCTGTGCTACATAGCATGCTGAAACTATTTCTGCTTTTTGTGCTTATTTGAGATAAATTAACCCATTCTATGTACCACTGCAGTTATTCTAATGTAACCAAATGTATGACAAGTTGCATTTTAGAGCTGGAAATTTTAGAAGATGCTGGTGTGTTCTGAACAACACCCACCTTGTCTGGGAGTCAAATAATTTTCATCAGACACTTAGCTATCTAGGATTACATATACTGTAGTTTCAAAATGGTAGCTAGTTTTAGTAACTTTGATCTCTCAGAATGGAGCTTTTAAAAAGATGGGGTGGATGACTCTGGACTGGTTGCTCAGTCACTTACTCGCATTTTCCTTGACAGTACAGTGAAAGCAAAGGTAAAAGGAGGAGAGAGAGTCAGAATTATTAAACTTACAAGGCAGAAATGAAGAGTGTTCCTGCAGAATAGACAAGGGCCAGACAAAAAGCTGAAGAAGAGACGAAGATGCTTGGCAGAGACAGTCAGGAAGCTAGCATAAATACAAGCAAGATGTAACATTAGAGACACCATTCAAGTTATTTACACATGGTTACAAATGTGGATTCAGGAATAAGAACTGGACTGAAATCAGTAACTAATATTCACTTTGAGATACACAGCAGTTTTGAACTAACAGAGATACCCTATCTTTATTCTGGATAGGTTAATAACATGAAATACAATGTGTGTAAAGTATAGACCAAAAAAGAAACATGAAGAGAACACCAGACTACCCCAAAATAGTTAGATTATTTTAAATCCCATCCATACTAATGGCTCCAGGTTTGTTGTTGTATTCACTGTA
Organism: Anolis apletophallus; assembly: GCA_030556195.1. Classification (NCBI taxonomy): domain Eukaryota; kingdom Metazoa; phylum Chordata; class Lepidosauria; order Squamata; family Anolidae; genus Anolis; species Anolis apletophallus. The sequence goes on from JARBWK010000002.1 coordinate 152,626,708, forward strand.
CTGAGGCAGAAAACAGACTGTTCCGGTTGTCAAGTGCCAAATGCAGCTGCTCCCTGCCATTTTTATTCCCCCCACAATGCCCTTGGTCACTTTTGTTGCTACACAGTGATGCCAGGGTCCAGGGACACTGAAGAAGAAACAAAATTTGTGTTTGCAGCTGCCCGGGCTATATGTAAAAGAAAAACAGCTATATGTAAAAGAAAAACAGTGGCCATATGGAGATGAGAAGAGCACCAGATCTGGGTGGATGCAGCTGGTATTTTTGGACCTGTGACAGGCTGCCTTGGGTATGAAACTGCCCATCCGTTTCTGTTCTGAGTCTCTAGTGACAACGCATATACAGCATTTGCATATTTGAAACTGCTCGACAGCTGATACACCGATATTCTGTTTTACCGGCGTTATTGAGTTATCTGCTTACCATATTTCATAACTAATTACTACACATGGCAGTTTTGTTCATATAAACAATGTATGAGAAATAGTAAAACAAAAAATTTAGAGGACAAAGAAAACTTATACACAAACTAGTAAGAAATCTAAACTCTTTTATAACTTGTTTGAGGTGTTTCACAGGAAGCATCCTAAAATGTTGGGTGTGAAAGCCATTGCAAAAGAACAGACTATGTAGCCTAAGTTTCCAGTAAAAGCTTGATATCAGCAAAAATTAATATTGCTAATATTGTCCTCATGGGATCCTGATAAAGTTTGAAACCAAGGCCCAAATCCAAAATCGAGTATCTGCTCTAGGACATATGTGATGGAAATGTCTTCCTTTCCTCTCACCATCAGCCCAAAAGTGGTTCCAGAAGACTTCCCAGTCCCCCAAAGCCCACGGTGGTGGGGATGGAAGATAGAAAATGAAGGCCTCCCACTGGATTCTTGGCTTTGCCTAAAAAAGCACTGTATTATGGGCTTATCTGTGCCAGCTATTAAAAACAAAATATATGGCATTACCTGGTTTCCTCCAAGACCATGACAAGTATACATAATTAGTGGTTCGCCACCCTGATTATTTTCACCAACATCCAGACATGCACTTCTTCCAACGCTTTTTAGCTAAATAAAGCAATTTAAATGGACGTGTGTGAGTGTGGAATAGCATCGTCAAATACTACGTACTTAGGTTAATCTACTTTTTAAAAGGAAAGCATACTCACAAATCCAGATAATGGAGGATTCAAGTCTGGTACATATGCTTCAGGATAAACATTGTTAAGATACCATTTGAAGTCTTTACATTGCAAGCGTTGCTTTAACTCATGCCTTTTTGAGAGGTCACCAAATGTTTTCTGTTGAAAGAATAAATTTTCAAAGACAAACTGAATTAATACATCATATGAACATTACATTTGAGTGAAAGCAGAAACTGGGATATTTGTAATTAAAAGTTGGCGAACAACCTGTTAATACCTAAAATTGATTTTGAAAACCACTGCGGGAGACATCGAACATTGGCATTTTCCATATGGTTAACTTCTGCAGATGTCAAAATGGAGGCCGTTTAAAGGACACGTCTATGTCCTTCTAGGATGTTACAGTTCCTATTATCATGTTCATCCCTTGAAAAAAATAAGTTTGTCTCATTTCTTGATCAAATATGATATTTCTTCAAGACACCACCATTAGCAATACTTGTGATGCCGATAATATACAGAACGGCCATGATGCTAATAATACATTTTTCACCAAACGTAAGCTTTTGAAAGTTATAAAGAGTAAACAAGGTTAAAATTCTACTGATGCTAATATATTCAGTGATGCCAATAGCACTACAACAGTGAAAGATCTGTTTTTGTTGCTATTTTTGAGAAAAGTGGAACAATTCAAAGACCTGCACAGAAATCAGGAAACTATGCTGCAGTTTATATAGTGGGAAAAAAAACAGCATTAGATAACTTGCAATGGAGGCAACGGGGTCCTATTTTATGACTGATGTTGCTAACAAGAAATGTATCTCATTTAACCACAGGGAAATATCCCATACCAATCTAACCTCGCTACATTATACAAATCCATTTAAAAACGACCATTATGAAGAATAATTTTAATATAATGCCTACTAATTTTATGCATCACACAAAGAATATCCAATAACTGTTGCTTGGTCAAAAGTGCTGATAGCATAGCTAGCTGCAGTAAGAAAATTGTGGCGCTTCACAAAATGGTTTATAAGTGTTCAACATTCTATTTTTGTCTTAAAACTGCTGCACAAAGAATCTTATTTTATGTGCAAAAGATAAAGGAAAGATTTTAGCAAGAGATATATTTTTGGAAACCTCCTTTTTCTTTTTTATTAAAGTGGTGGCCTCTTGTTTCAAATTGCATTCTAATTTTAGTGACCATAATCAAAAGGTAGTATAGTATGCACTAATGTTTAACCATGAGCACATATCATGTTCTTCCTAGTATATCATAAAAAAACCAGACTGAATACAAAGAAAACCTATAAATATGCTGAATATTTCAGGATCTTTTTTGCCCACTAGAAGGGCTGTTAAATATCATGCACTGCAGTACTGTGCAACATGGACAAAAACTAAATCAGCTAAGCAGCTATTTGAGCTACCTATGAAAGTTCTGCATGAATAATAATGAGGGCATTTTTCTGCCTTTTTCCTTTACTCATTTTGTTGTTGTTGTTGGATCTAGCTCACATTAGCCAAAATTACAACTTCTTTTCTAAGAGCTCAATTAGGCATCTCTTCCTAAATGGAAAATAATACCCTGCTTAATCAAGGGCATTCAAGTCTGGAAGCTAGGTTGGTGACACATCTACTTAAATTTTTTGCAGCTTTTAACCAATTTTGCTGGTTAATTTTGCTATTAACAATAGTCTAAAAATAGTGCATTCACTTGCATATGTAAATTATTCAGATGCATTTCCACCTCAGAAAGGTTTCCACAAAATCTACTGAAGTGTTGGTGAACTGACAAATACTTTAAACATTATCTTAGAAAGGTTTTTAAAATGTAACATTGCTTAGCCATTCTGAATAAAAGAATATTTTCCCATGTGTTTCTTCAATCAGCGTATCTTGCTACTTCTTGAACTCAATGTTTCAAATCAGTTTTCCATAAAGCCTTATTCCAAGCAGGAGTATATCTTCAGAATGAACTGCTGACGGGAAGGGGATGTCTAAAGACTACCTGTGCAGCTGCCACTTTAATACACTACAGGTAAATAGTGTATGCAGTATTTTAACCATGCTTCAAGGTTTATAATATTTCAAACATGTTGCAGTAAAGGAACAGCTAAGTCGACTACCTTGTTTACAACTCACTTGTAATCCACTATGGCGCAACACTGCCTGTGCTGCCGCCAATGAAGGAGCAGCAGCAGCAAGATGGAAAGACAACAGTGTACAGGTGGAGGAAGTAACAGAACCTCCCACCTCAAGCATTGTGATGTTCTGAGCTGGTCCTGGTAAGGGATGTGACAGGATGATCCTAACTCATCTTTGTAGTTATAAGGTTGGGAGGGAAGTCTCATCATTTGAAATACTTCTCAGAGGGTGCAGCACACTCACTATGACAAACACAAATGTGTAAGCCTGACTTTAGCATTGCTTGACATAGCAAGGAAACGTGTCAAGACTTAGCATCAAACAGCCTTACAAAAATGGTATTATAAGCTGGCTGCGCCCTGAATAGAAACACTCCTACTATCATTTTTTGTTTTGGGTTCCATCCTTGCCTAAATTTTTAAAAAAGATTCACAAACTGATATACTTTAAGACCCTTTCCAAAGTACTAACGGTTTCCTTGTAGCATTGTATCTATTTCTTAAAATGTGAATATTGAAGAATAAAATCTGCCCCCGTAAAAACTCTATCATAATATCAATGCAGACCCACAATAAACTGTAGCACAGTATCACTGAACTTCCTCTATGGTGATAACTCAGAAACAGTTCTAATAATCGCTATTAATCAGGAGCTCCACTGACTGAGAGTCTAGAAATCAATGGTGACAACTCTACTTCTTCCTTATTGCCTTTGCTATCTAAAGAACACCCTGTGGTCCAAAAAATGCTGATTTGAGTAGGAAAGGGGTATCTCATTCCCAGCCCAAGACAAGAACACATGTTTAATATCAGTGATAGATTTGGAGGTTGGGCAGCTGAACACAACTCTTGCACAAAATCAAGGAACTCTGGTTAGTGTACTCACTCGCTGCCTTCCTCAGTAACTAGATTTCCACCCTCCTTTGCAGATGCATGCCTAAAATGCACATACTGACCATGGAACAGTTTAGAGTTAGGAGAATATCAGGCCTGGTTGATCCATGGTTCTAAATGCTTCAAAAGTTCTTACAAAACAAAAGTTCTGATGGTGAACATTTCAGAACACTATCAAAATTTCACTATTATTTCATTATTGGCGATTTTTAAGACAGAACTAATTAGGAACTGCCATTTATAACGAAATTTTGAAATAAATGTTCACCACCAGAACCTTTGTAAGTACTTTTGAGGCATTTAGAACCATTGATCAACCAAGCCTAGTGAATATCCAGGCCTCTTGTCTCTACATGCTACTTTGGGCAAGATCTTACATGTTATTACCATATTGTCAGTTAGTCCTCTTAGGTGTCCCAGAACAGAAAAATTTAAAAGAAATGTATTACAATGAAATCAGATTATCTCTGAAGTGCCTTTTAACTTTGACTACAGACAATCATATGCAGTTCTTGAGAAAGATTCCTTAACTTCTATCAGAAAGGATGAATACAGCCAAAGTTGTATAGAATTAATTGAAAACTTAAATTTGGCACGGAGAGGTCATTCAACATACTGCAAAGCAAACTGAATAGAATGCTTTTTATTTTTATATATTTTCACAATAAATTCTCAATTTCACAATAAATGTTTGCTCACCAAGAACTTCAATGCAGCAACTGATTTCTACTACCACCACCATCGCCACCTACTTGTTTAACAATTTTTGCTGCTTCTGTGTTTCTCCGGTAAAATATGCTTTTATATTCATCCATCCAGACTTCTGCAAGGCGAACCTGATTACGTGTAATGACCTGAGTTCCTTTTGGAAAGGTATGAGGGCTCTTACTGCGAAACACATGACCAACAACCGAGCAAGGTATGATTTCCAACTGACCCCCACACTGCCATACCTGAAAAATAACAAATCTATTAGCTTACATTGCACAGAAGCAGGCAACAGTGCTACAGGAATAAATTTGCTGTGAATGTATTTTGCAAATCCAAACAACAACAACAATCTTTATTTTTACCCCACCCCCTCTCCCCGAAGGAACTCGGGGCAGCTTACAACAATCAACAGATACATAAAATAATATACAGTAGCAATAGACCATAGACAGCAATAAAAATTATCACTTCATATAATTAAAATAACATAATATAAACATTAATAAATAATAGTTTAAAATCTATTTGCCCTCTAAAAACAATATAAATGCTGTTCCTGTTATCAAGCTCTGCCCAATAGTCGGGTAATACTCTAGCCACTATCAAAAGCTTGCTTAAATAGCAAGTTTTTAAACTCCTTCATGAAAATTAAGAGAGTGGGTGCTTGTCTTGTTTCCTTGGGAAGAGCATTCCAGAGTCAGAGGGCTACTACCAAGAACGCCTTCTTCCTCGTCCCCACCAACCTCACTTGTGAGAGGGGTGGGATTGAGAGGAGGGCTCCTCAGCTGATCTTAAGGTCCAAGCAGGTTCATAAAGCACTACGACTGGAATAATACTACTTATCACAAATAAAATATATTTATTTAATAATGTAGTCAGATGCTGACCAAGTCCCAGGCAGCACATCTGCCGGTATAAAATTTTCTCTTCTCAGCTTATCATTAACAAGAGGTAAAGTCATCTGTCCCCTTATAACTTCAAGGTGAAGCTAAAATGTAAAAGACAGATTCTCTCGGTAGATAAATGGATGCTGAAAGTTTTGTCTCTGAACTTACTCGGAAAGACATTTCTATGTTTTCTCCTCCCCATATTTCCATTTCTTCATCGTAGCTCCCAATATTATAAAAGTAGTCCTTGGATATTGAAAAAAGCCCTCCTGCAAAAGTAGGTGTTCTGCAAATAAATAAATAAAAACGGAACAAAAAAGTTATTTATAAACTCAGCAACCTTTAAGACTCCAAAGCCTATCTTTCTTTTATCAAACTGAATCAAATGATCCAATGACATGGGGTAAATTATTATCACTGTAAAAAGCTATGCCCCAGTCATAAAGGAAAATGACTCAACAGATAAATAGATCCATGAAAGGTTTCTCATTTGGTCTTACCGAAAAACTATTATCAGAGCAAAATACTATTCAGTTTCAAAACTAGAACACTAAAATGGTCAAATATTACTACAGTAAAAAAAACTTGTGCAAAATATTGAACTAAACTAAAAAAGGAGATTATGGCATTATTATTTATTATTTATTTATTTATTTACAGTATTTATATTCCGCCCTTCTCACCCCGCAGGGGACTCAGGGCAGATTACAATGTACATATACATGGTTCAGACATTCAGCTTGTGTTTTACTGTAAATCACCCAGAGCCAACTGGGATGGGTGATTAATAAAACCCAAAATTAATAAAAATAAATAAATAAAATAAACAAACGTTCAATTCCATAGACACACAACATATATAGACAGACACTCAGAGGCTATTTAACATTCCAGCTTCTGGCCACCAGGGCAGCTGTCACTTCCTCATTCTTTGCATACTTCTTGGAGATTTTTGTGGCTTTCTAAATCAGTTAATCAGTTAAATTAGCCTCCCCACAAAGTGGAACCTAAATTTCAGTTAATTAGTTAAATTAGCTCCCCACAAAGTGTAACCTAAATTTCCTACTTGACAGATGCAACTGTATTTCGGGCCGCAAAGGTCAACAACAAGCTACACAATTTTGGTTGGGAGCTCACTCCGACCCGGGCTGGCTTTGAACTCATGACCTTTCGGTCAGTAGTGATCTTAATGCAGCTGACTCCCAGCCAGCTGCGTCACAATCCCGGTGACACTACAAATTTTAAGGTATCAAGAAATGATATCTAAATAGCAGTCTGAAATATAAACAGACGTCCTAAAAGCACAATGCTACAAATTAGTGGTCATTACAAAGAAGTCTGTAAGGGTAGCAAGCTTTTTTTCAGATTCTGTGTCAAAAGTGAGGTGCTGATATTGTTTTTATATTTTTATTTAACAGTCAAGCTTTAGCTGATCCAATTGTTTGAAAAGGAAATGTGAAACTTGCATCCTATGTAAGAAGCACAAAGTATATAAATGAAATGAAAGAACATTTTTTTAAATGCCTTTTATATTATTATTCATGTATTTATTGTTAGAAACGAATGGGAAATTGTGATTAGCAAACACATTTCTAATAAAACAATTTGTAAAAGAAAAAAAGTATTACTTCTTACTTAATGGGATAGGTTTCATCTTTTCTTCTTTTACTTTCATGCTCAGGAAGAGATTCCCATCCAAAGGATAAACTCCAGTCAAAATTTCCCCTGTTGTAACTTTGATCATAAGGGGAAGGTTTACCAAATTCAAATGTATTAACATCTATTGATGGAATATCAGGGCTTACGACATAAGTATTGTTTTCAGCTATTCTAGCCAACAAAGGCTCTAACCAACCATAAAAGCATTCACCTAGGATAGGAAGAAGATTCATAATTTTAATATTGGATTTTTCCACTTTCATAAAGATAAAATTAAACAACATACTGCAGCCCCTCAATCATCTGTTCTGTCTGTGCAGAACTGTGAAATATTAAATGCATGGTACTTCATGCTGCTTGTGCTTACAAAGGTTCTCATCTCTGGGAAATGAGTTGTTAGATCATACTGCAGTATTCCCACTTTCCAATTTAATGTTACAGTGGAAGAGTGGTGTTTCCAAATATTCCCAGTGCACTACAAATCTAAGACTATGATTCAGATTACAGGTTTTATGCAATTATTTGATGTAGCTCCAAGTAATTTGGAACCAACTAAAATATGCTCTTAGCTTACAGAAAGCAAACTCTCTCCAACCCCATTAGTTTTGTGTTATGAAATGAAAATATCTTACAAAACATATACATTATGAAAACTGTCAAATAGTACAGGGAAGAAATTAAGAAAAAGGGATTAAAAGTGATTTTAAAAAACTACAACCACTTGGCTATACTTACAGTGTGCATCCAAAAAAGTTAGTGTTTCTCCAGTTGCTATTGAGGCACCTAGTAATCGAGCAGTAACAAGCCCCTTTCTTTCCTTTTGTCGGACTACCTTTACTATATGGAACTGCTTCACATACTCATCCAGTTTATCCTGTAAGTAATCTGAAAAAGCAGCAAATAAGTCTTTAAGAAAATTCATTGTTACTTTATATTTCATAACTAGTCACTTAGTAAAAGTCAAAGTTTATCAATTTTAATATATGTATAATCAGACAGTCAGACTTTAACACCCAGAATTTAATGCTCTGGCAGCTGTCACGCACCTGGAGAGACCACCAGAATTTATGCTAAAAAATCTAACTCAACATTATCTACTTCACCTGCAAAGAAACAGAACCAGAGGCATGCTTTCTTTGAGCAAGCAAAATCTGGTTGGGTGTCTGTTGACATAGTTGGGCAACAGATACTAACAATACAGAGTCAGTTCAGACATATGCTAAACAATGGTTTAAACCTCTAGACCAGAGTTTCTCTAACTATGCTCCTCCAGATGTTTTGGACATCATCTCCTACAATTCCTAATAGCTGGAAAGCTGGATGGGATTTCTGAGAGCTGAAGTCGAAAACACCTGAAGAACAGATTGAAAAACATTGCTCTAGACCAGTGGTTCTCAACCTGTGGATCCCCAGGTGTTTTGGCCTTCAACTCCCAGAAATCCTAACAACTGGTAAACTGGCTGGGATTTCTGGGAGTTGTAGGCCAAAACACCTGGGGATCCACAGGTTGAGAACCACTGCTCTAGACATTCAAGAATATGATTTAGAATTACAAATGCCTTGTTTTATACTTGCTCATCACCAGGTTCTTGCAATTTTAAAATTTACTCCTGATTCTGTCAATGCAGCATCCTCTTGAGGCACAGCAATGGCTATTACTATGATTTATCTATTCAGACATCATACCAAGCTAGCCAACACAAACCATGATGTGCAAGCCATGATTTCTAATTCTGGTTTTCAAATATCACAATTAATTGAGATTCTGTATCAAGATGTCCATTAACTCTGTCTGATGTGATGTCTGAACTGTGTCAAATAAGAAGAAAAACATATAATCTGAATTAGCAAAGAGATATCATGTATCCTCATCCCCTCTACAATCAGTCCCAATTGATGCAATGAATCGTTGCCTACTTTTACTGGCTTTATAAAAGAACGTTGCTGTTTTTGAAATTACTGACTGGGATTAGAGAGGAGGAATATGGTTCTATTAGTCAGAAACCAGTGAGCTTTGTTGAGTAAATAGACTTCAAGAAGGAATTTCCTTTCTTTTTCATAAATTGCACATTGATGGAGGATATGATTTAAATCTTCCACCTCCTGGGCCCCACAGACACATGTTCTCTCTGTGTAAGGGAAGGAATGGTATCTACCGTATCTAACCATTGACTCATTCTGTTCAAACCTTGCCCTTGTCAGAGTCACTCTTTACTGTCTTGAAAGGTTGGCCATCAAGTAAGGGGCACGACTGAAGCTGGAATTCAGTGCCACTAGCCATTTCAAAGAGCCTACACTAGCAAGGCACGCGAGATCCTCTTGGGCTGGGATGTCTAAGATTCTCTGTTTCACCTCTGCTCTGACTTTGGTGGTGTTGTTGCTCAGGTATTCTGTGGCTACCCCCACATGATCTCAGTGAGTGGATTAATTTATTTGCCCAAGTAGATTGGGCAATATTTTTAAGTTGGTCTTCCAGACAGCTGCGCGGGAGTCTGTGAACTTCAAGATTTTTGATTTTGCTACCGCAGGTAAAGGCTCTGGCCAAAGCAAGCCCTTCTAATCGGTGTATCTCCGTCTCAACTGTGGCTGCTGCTGCTGGCGTGCTTTTATTAACTCCCAACACCTGCCTTAGAAAGAATGTTTGGTTCCGGTTGAACATGGGCATTTTAAAATGTCCCCACAATTCAGCTCCATATAGAAGTAAGGGAATAATTTTAGCTGAGTATACTTTAAGAATGGGACCAAGTGTTCCGGGGTGATGGTGATCAGGCAAACAAGGGAAGGTTTTTTTTCCAATTCTGTTATTTAAATAAGAGAAAACTAATATAGAATAACTAATTCACCCAATCTTTGACTGCAAAAACAAGTCATATACACAGAAGGAACACTGTCTTACCATCTTCACTTGCATCATCCACCAAAATTATTTCCTTCAATAATATTGCAGGGGAAGTATATATCACACTGTGAACTGTTCTCAACAGAGTTGACCATGCTTCATTGTGAAAAACTATGATAACGCTTGTGGTAGGAAGTGGAGGACACCGTTTAAACTTTTGCTCAATACATCTAGGGGATACAATCAGAATTTTCATAACCAGATATAAATTAAAACTTTCAAATTTTATACTCAGGCACAAAATCCTGTCAATAATTAGCCAATACAGACTAATCAACCATAAAACTATTAATTACAGAATAATTGAAAAGAATAGAATTATAACTAATATATATATATATTTCAATATTATATTTATACTATATTATGAATTCTACTTATATGTTAACGTTCAGTGCATGCACAGGTCTGAATAATTGTTTGAATCCACCCTGAAGAGCCCTGGATTGCTAGGCTCACGACTTGTTCTGATGGGACCCAAAGTAGTATCTCACAGCTAGCAACCGTGACAGAACTTATAATTTTTTTCTAATCAATACAAATCCCACCTATAATGAACATATAACAAGAGAAGCCACACGAAAGAACATGAATTCTAATAATGTGATTGTTTCGATTACATCATAAAGGTGAAAATTCAAATCTGCAAAAGATATATTCTGGACTTTTGTTAAAAGATATTCCAGGCCAGAAAACCATGTCAAGAACTATAAATGTATTTCTTACTTCATCAGTTCCTCTTAAAGAAATATGCGAAAATATTACTAGTCCACATGAATTAACAGTAGGATACATTAACATTTCTTAGATGTCTTATACGCTATGGTAAAAGTCAGATAATCGGTTTAGAAAAATACTGTGTACTTCAGTTATAGAAGTCATGTCTACAGATGTAACAAAAATTATTTTTTAGAAATATTTTGCATATTCTTCTTTAAAAATTAAAATATATTCGCTCTAAATTCCAAATACTTTTTAACATACTCAGGAGGTCTTGTGTCTGGTCCAAGATCCCGATGTAATGAAATCCTGTCACTTGCAAAAGCATTAAAGCAATGCTTTTCATCCCCATGCTCCTTCTCCTTCTGCTCATCAGGACTTAAATTGATAGTTTTGAATGGTTTACCAGAAGCTCCTGGAGAATTAGGATCCTGAGGAGGTCGTTCTAGGTGAGATTTCAGTTCTGCTGTTGTATAAGATCCTGGCAAGCAACGTTTTGGTCCAGCATTTTGAGTTTGTCTAATAGGCGCTTTAATCTGCATTTTGGGCTTTACAGCTTTAATATTGTTCTCAGCTTTTAAAACTAGGCCCAGTACATTAGCTCTTTTTCCATTTTTTGATAGTATTCCTGGTTCTTCATTGAAATCCTCAACACTTACTTCTCGTTGCAACAAAACCAAAAATATTAGGAAGATAAAAATAATGAAGGTAAACTTCCAGAGTTTTCCCTGGGACAACTGTTTTATTATGAATCGTCTTAGCTTTTTTATATAAGCTGCCATTGTGGAGAGTCTACAGAGAAGACTTCTTATAATGTTGTTCTTTTTCATGGAGGTAATTAGATGGCAAATGGTAATACCTGCAAGGTGTTTGAGGAAAAAGGAATGGTGTTAACACAGCAATTATACAAATGTATGTCAATGTTTCTAAGAACACTCATGTCAATTTAGCTGAGCATGATCACAAACATACAGAAAACAGAATAACAGTCCAGTTGATTATGCTGAAATGCCACCCCTGCTTTCACTGTACATGAAATTTTTTGTCCCCTAAAGAATATCCCTGGGTACAACCAATAATTGGTTTTCTACCAAGCTGTTCATCTACCCTTAAGTTTTCTTTTACCTACGAAAGAGAATCTGAGAAATGTTGCCTGTAACATTTACTATATATACTTGTGTATAAGTAGTTTTTTTGTATAAGTTGAGGGCAGTTTTTGTATCCAAAATTACAGATTTTGATATGACCCATGAATAAGTGAATCCTCATTCCACAGAAAGGAACCCCAGGTCTCAGCGGTGGCCGGGAGAGCTTTTGCACAATTAAAACTTGTGCGCCAGCTGCGCCCGTACCTTGGGAAGTCTGACTTGGCCACGGTGGTCCACACTCTGGTTACATCCTGTATAGACTACTGCAACACACTCTACATGGGGCTGCCTTTGAAAACGGTTCGGAAACTTCAGTTGGTCCAACGAGCGCAGCCAGACTGCTAACTGGGGAGACATACAGGGAGCATACCACCCCCCTGCTGTGTCAGGTCCACTGGTTGCCTGTCCGTCTCCGAGCCCAATTCAAAGTGCTGGTATTGACCTATAAAGCTCTATACCAGGGGTGCTCATTAGGTAGATTGCGATCTACTGGTAGATCGCGTAGGGCATCCTGGTAGATCGCAGGCAGGGCGGGAGGAAGGCTCAGTCCCACCCCGTAGGCTCCCTACGCCGCCCAAATGCTGCCGGCCCTGGGTTATCTGAGATCCTTTCCACACAGTTGAATAAAATCCCATGTTATCTGCCTTGAATCAGATTATATGGCAGTGTGGACTCAGAAAACCCAGTTCAAAGCAGATATTGTGTTATATGTTTCACATTTTTGTAGTGGGTAGTAGATCATTTTGACTTGGTTGTTTTATAAGTAGCTCGCATGCTGAAAGAGTGTGAGCACCCCTGCTCTATACGGTTCTGGCCCAGCTTACTTGTCCGAACGAATCTGCCTCTATGTCCCATCTCGCAGTCTAAGATCATCTGGGGAGGCCCTGGTCTCTCTCACGCCAGCATCGCAAATGCGGCTGGTGGGGACGAGAGACAGGGCCTTCTTGGTGGTGGCCCCTCGCCTATGGAACACATTCCCAAACAAAATAAGATCGGCTCCATCTCTCCTCGCTTTTAGAAAAAAGCTAAAGTCATGGTTCTGGGACCAGGCCTTTGGGCAGCCGATGTAAATTGTACCTTTGGATTTGACTGGATTGACACTTTGGACTTGACTGGACTGACAATTTGTTCCGCTTGATGGCTTTAATTAATTAGTGTTGTATGTAGTGGTTTTTAATGTAATATTTTTTAATGTTTTTATGCTTTTTAATGATGTTGATTATATGGTGCATTTTTAAATTGTATTGTGGTAGTGCGGTCTGTAGTGCTGCAAATGTAAGCCGTGCTGAGTCCCCCTGCGGGGGTGAGAAGCTATGGGGTACAAATACCATAAATAAATAAAGGGGTTACTGCTAGCACTGTCTATAGAGACCAGCTACGCTTGGGCACCACCCCTTTTCCATCCAAATATTTAAAACAGCTTATACAGAAAGGGAATTGAGAACTTAAAGAGAAACACCAAGATCATTTAATCTCCCTACTGTATCCACTCTCCCTAAGGATATCCCACAAGTCTGAGTGCCAGCACGGGCTTCCAATGGAAACTTCCCCAGTTTGAAAAGTTTTCGCAGTAACCCCGCCCAGCCATCCCGGAGGGCATAAAAGCGGCTCCATGCGCGCCCACCACATTCCTACGCCACATAGGTAACGAGGAAGGGGTGGTTTGTGTAAGAGGGGATGGCCGGGCGGGTTAGTGTGGATTCACAGAGCTCCACTCAAAGAAAGATGGTCACAGGTATGTAACCTACCATTTTTCTTCGTGGGCTCTGTGAATGCACACTTATGAAGAACTAGCAAGCTGAGGTTCTGGAGGTGGGAACAAACCAACCAAAGTTGAGAACCAAACAAGTTTACTGCAACAAGCAATAGTAAATAAATAAAGGATGGAAGGTAGGCTCCCATCACCTGTAAACGTAGTGCAGCAAGCACCATTCATGCCAGGCACGCAGGCCTCACATTTCTATAAAGTGCACAAGGAACAAGTGCAATAACATGTAAACGTGCCCCCTAGGGGAGAGAGCGCGCAATCAAGTGTTAAGAAACAACAGTGACCCTATGGGAACTAAGGGCACGGTACCAAAGTTACATAACCAAAGGTCAGGAACACCTCATCAGGAGGGTGTGAAGTCATAAACACGTGTATGACCAAGGGGTGGTCGACAACAAGCATGATATAAACAATAATCAAATGGTCGATCGAGGGAATGCCCTGTCGATGAATGACCGTGGAAACATCAGTGAGGTAGAGGTGTAAGGACAGACCTGCCGAAGGCCGCGTCCTTCCTGTGAAGAGTATCAACCTGGTAATGGGTGATAAAAGTCGAGGGATTGGCCCAGATGGCCGCCCTACAAATCGAGTCTAACGGGATCCCCTTAAGGAAGGCTGTGGAAGTGGCCACAGCTCTGGTTGATCTACCCTTCACCTGTGGAGGGGGCAGTTGTCGAGCTATCTCGTAGCATAGCTCTACAAGGGAAGCTACCCAGTTAGACAATCTTTGTGACAACACCGGTGAGCCCAGCTTATTGGTGGCGTACGACAGTGTTTCCCAACCAGTGTGCCGTGGCACACTAGTGAGCCGTGAGCGATCAGCAGGTGTGCCATGCGAAATCGGAACCTCCAATACCCTTTCTTCTCCCTCCTGGGTCTATTTTCCCCAAACTCCATCTGTGTTCATATTTGGGCATATTGAGTGTTCATGCCAAGTTTGGTCCTGATCCAACATTGTTTGAGTCCACAGTGCTCTCTGGATATAGGTGAACTACAACTCCAAAACCCAAGGTCAATGCCCACCAAACTCTTATAGCATTTTCTCTTGGTTATGGGAGTTCTGTGTGGGAAGTTTGTGTCTTTCTGCCATTCCTGCCAGGATATCTATGTTGTGTTCATTGAAACAGGTCCAGGTTTCACACTGAGTGTATAAATACATTTAAAAACATATTAACTATATGTATTACTGTGTTAGAGTGTCATTTTGTGTCATTTTGGTTGGTGGTGTGCCCCAGGATTTTGTAAATGTAAAAATGTGCCACGGCTCAAAAAAGGTTGAAAAACACTGGCGTACAATATAAACAATCTAGTAGATCTTCTGAAATCCGCATATCTATCCCTGTAAGCCAAGAGGGCCCTCTTGGCATTGAGGGCATGGAGAGTTCTTTCCTCGTCAGAGGACGGCTCTGGGAAGAGGTCTGGTAGAACAATGTCAGTGTTCAAATGAAAAGGGGACACTACCTTTGGGAGGAACGTGATGTCCGTCCTAAGGATGGCTCTGTCTGCTAGGACCAGAAGGTATGACTCATCCACCCGCAAGGCCGCCAGTTCGGACAGCCGACGGGCCGAGGCAATGGCTACCAGGAACGCCACTTTCCATGAAAGTAGGCGTAGGTCGATGGCAGCAAGCGGCTCAACGGGTGGAGCCATGAGGCAGGAGAGCCCCAGGTCTAGATTCCATCCCGGTGTCGGTGGATGCACCAGGGGATGAAGGTTGTTGACCCCCTTCAGGAACGTCCTGACCATCGGGGACTGGAAGAAAGGAGGACTGCCTCTTTGCTGACTATGCCAGGTCAACGCTGCAAGATGGGTCTTCAGCGACGACATGGAGAGGCCCTTCCGGATCAGCGAAGCCAGGAAGTCGAGAATCGTTGGCATCGAGGGTGGAACGGATGCATTGGCTTGGAGGCCCTGGAACTCGGAGAAACGGGCGAAGCAAGCCAAGTAGGCCCTGGATGTAGAGGGCTTGTGAGCCGCTGCCAGGATCGAAGCAACTGCGGGAGTCACGTCGGCTAAGGCCGGGTTCTCCACGCCATCAGGTGGAGCGAGGGCAGGTCTGGGTGTAGAAGCAGGCCTCCCTCCCTCGTGAGCAGGTCGGGATGACACGGCAGGTGTCTGTACCGGTTGTTGGAGAGGTCTAGGAGAGATGGGAACCACACCTGTCTCGGCCAATAGGGAGCAACGAGAATGCAGATGGTCCTGGACATTTGTATCCTCTCGACGACCCGGAGGAGAAGCCGGAACGGTGGGCAGAGGTACAGAAAGCCTGTCGACCAGTCGAGCAGGAGGGCGTCTCCGAGGCATCCTGGGTGAGCAGCCGGGGCAAGCCTGGCACCGTATCGAGGCAGCTGGTTGTTGTCCGGTGACGCGAAGAGATCTGTGTCGGGGAATCCCCAGTCCTGGAAGAGGCGATGCAATTCCTCAGGGTGGAGCATCCATTCGTGGGATGACCATCGGGTCCTGCTGAGGATGTCTGCCTCCGTGTTTTCTTCCCCCGGGAGATGGACGGCTCGAGGAACGGTCTGATGGTTGATGCACCACTCTCACAACTTCTGGGAGAGGAACAAGTGTTTTCTCAAACCGGTCCCGCCTTGCTTGTTGATGTAATACATGGCCACTATGTTGTCTGTCCTGACCAGTACTACCTTGCCGGCGACCAGGGGAGCGAAGGCCCGAAGCGCCTTAAAGATGGACAGGAGTTCGAGGTAGTTGATGTGGTGTAACCTCTCTACTGCCGACAACTGGTCGTTGATCGACAGTTCTCCTGTGTGGCCTCCCCAAGCTGAGAGCGATGCATCCATCGTTAGGGTGATGGATGGGGGAGTTGCGTGGAACGGCACTCCTACGCAGACGTGGCGTCTGTTCATCCACCACCGAAGAGAGTCCTTTACTGGTCTCAGAAGAGAGAGTCACTTTGAGTGGTGTTCTACGACCGGGTTGAAATGGTCGAGGAACCACCGTTGCAGTGGCCGGAAACACAGCCTTGCCAGGGGCGTTATCGCCACGGTCGAGGCCATGTGGCCCAGCACGACTTGGACCTGTTTCGCCGTCACGGTTGCCTGTCTGCAGACCTCTACCTCTCGGCGTAGCACCTGAAACCTGACGTCGGGTAGAAAGGCGAGCTGATCAACGGAGCTGAACATAATCCCGATGAACATTATGCAGGTCGTGGGGATGAGCTGAGACTTTTCTTCGTTGTGCTGGAGGCCCAACGAAGATAGTAGATTTAGGGTGATGGAGACGTGTTCTCTTAGCAGGCCTGGAGACTGGGCCGCCAGCAGCCAGTCGTCCAGGTAAGGGAAAATCCGGATTTTTTTGGCTCCTTAAGTGTGCAGCCACCACCAACATGCACTTTGAGAATGTCCTGGGGGCGGTCACGAGGCTGAAGGGAAGGACGTTGAACTGGTACGTCTGCCCGGCCACCTTGAAGCAGAGGAAGCGTTGATTGGACCGCCGTATCGTGACGTGGAAGTAGGCGTCCCATAAGTCTACCGAGGCGAAGTGATTGCCGGAGTGCAGCAATGGGAGAATGGACGACACCGACACCATCCTGAATTTCCTCAGCAAAACGTACGTGTTTAAGTCTCTGAGGTCGAGGATGGGTCGTAGAGTACCGTCTGGCTTCAGTACGGTGAAGTACCGAGAGAAGAATGCCCGCTCGTCCTGGCTCACTGGTGATAGGGAGATTGCTCCCTTTTGCAGCAAAGTGTTGACCTCTCTCAGGATTGTTTCCGACGGCTCGGTCTCGATGATGAACCCCGTCGGTGGAAGTTCTTCGAACTCCAAGTCATAACCGTCTTGGACAATCTGGAGCACTCATGCATCGGAGGTGATGTGTTGCCATGCACCGATGAAGTGGGTCAGGCGATCTCCAAATGGTGGATCTGATGGTATGTGAGGTCGAACGGTGAGCTGTAAGGTGGAGGCGGAAATGGTGCCTAGCGAGGAGGCGGTGTCGTCCTGTGTCCCGTCAAACATGGCATCTAGACTGGCCATTGCCAGAGGTCTGGCGTGGCCTCGAACGCTGGTTCTACCGAGCTCGGCCTTGTTGCTGTTGTTGCTGCTGCTGCTGCCTGGGTTGCTGCTGCTGCTGGTGCTGAGGACTCGTGTAAGGCCTTGGCGACTGCCGGTATTGGAATTTTGATTGATACCGGGGGCGTTGGTAAGAATATCTGTGGAGGCGGACGGTCGAGCTTCGCTGTGAGAAGCTTGAAATCATGGTTTGACTTCTTGTGCTTCTTGACTGATGGAAGCAAGGGCCGCCTGTTTCTCTTGGGACAGATCCTGGAAGAAAGGTTGACCCCTCTCCCAGAGGATCTGGTGGTACGCCTCCATACACGCCCCATAGTTAGCCATCTTGGTTAACAGGAGACCAGTGAGTAGATTTTTCGACCAATGGTGTCGAATCTCTTGCCCTCTCGGTCGGTGGGAGCCGAGAATTCTCGACCCGAGGTTTGGGCCGACGTCTTGATCGTAGAGTTGGGGGTTGGATGGTCGTGCAGCCAGTCCTTCTCCCTCTCATCCGTCTTGTACCACACCTCGATCCTTTTAGAGGTTGGTGGGATGGACGACGGGGTCTTCCAGGAAGACTTCACGACTTCCTCCAAGGGCTCCAGCAACGGCAGATGGGACTGGGAGGCATCTTGGATCTGGACCCGACTGAAAACCGGGCAAGCACTTGACCTTTTCAGCACGTAGGTCTGCACGTCGAGAGCTCTTGACATCCTCCTGACTTGATCACCGAAGGCACGGGCGGTATCAGTCTGTGACATGGCTGGTTCGCGGTCACAGACTCCCGATGAAACACCGACTCTGACAGCACCGATCTTTGGGCTTCACCCTCATCTAGGTCCTCGTCTGAGGCAGGTTCGGTGACTTCCGGTCCCGCTGGAAGTGCAGCACTCGGAGGGGCAGCCACAGTCAAAGCAGGAGCTGAGACTGTAGAAACTGCAGAGGTCATTGTTGTTGGCCTCTTGGAAGCTGAGGCCAAAGCCAGTCTAATGGTTTGGCGACCTTTCTCCGGCGCCGGTTGGACGAAGAGTTGTCTCACCGATGGTTGGGCCGGTGGTATCCGCACTACCGTCTGCACCGATTCAGCTGGTGAGTCGGTCACCTGCACTACCCTTTGCTCCACAGCGAGAGACAGAGTAGGCGAAGAGCTTGAGGAGGTGGCCGAGGCCGGCGTCTTCGACAAGGTGGAGGTCGAAGGCGGCATAGTCCTGCGTCTCTTCGGAGACGGTGGTCTTGAGACAGCGGCCTCCAAAGACTTCCCGGGAGTCACGGGCAGCAGTTCTCTGGCCTCTGCTCTCCGGACTCCTCACTCAACCTCTGAAAGGCGATCTGCATGACCTTGTTGGAGGGAGTTTTTGAGATGGCCGACCTCTGGGAAAGGCCCGATGCCACCGAGCTCACCGACGACCATCGGGAAGGAGGTGGCTGCACGGTTTCGGTGGTTACCGTGCGCACAACCTCTCTTGGTGCCGAGGTTTTGGAAGTCTTCGATGCTTTCGAAACGGTGGACTTCAGTCTCGGCTTCTCCTTTGGTGGACGCTTCTTCCCAGCCGGGAGAGAGGTCGACACCGAGGGGGCCGGAGCAGCCGCCCCGATCCTGGAGGAGGTGGATGGGACAGCCGTCGCCATCTGGGATTGAGCAAGGGATTGCTCGAGCAGATAGGCCCAAAGCCTTCGTGCTCTAGTCTTTCTGGTCTGCGAGGAGAAGGCCTGGCAGTGTCTACAGGTCGAAACAACGTGTCCCTCCCCGAGACACCGAAGGCACTTCGAATGACCGTCGCAGTCCGGGACCTTGCTACCGCAGGTGATGCACCTTTTGAAGCTGGGTGTGGACATGCTATCCCACACAACCACAGAAAGAATTTCCGATGTTGCCCAAGTGGCGAAAAAAAAGGAATGTGGTGGGCGCGCATGGATCCGCTTTTATGCCCTCTGGGACTGCTGGGCGGGGTTACCGCCAAAACTTTTCAAACTGGGGAAGTTTCCGTTGGAAGCCCGCGCTGGCGCTCAGACTTCATAAGTATGCATTCACAGAGCCCACAAAGAAAAAAAATGTTTTACTCATAATAATATGTTTTAATCAGAATAATTTCCATTCTTCAGACTTAAATTATGCTCCTTCATTAGGTGTAAGGATTGGAAAGGAAAAATAAATTGTTCCTGTATTCATTCAGTATAAGATGTTTGGTTATGTCCCATTTGAGGAAAGGAGAGAACAGACTACACAGCAGGGATACATATTACTGATGTTGGTTCTCACCACCATCCACCAAGTTGACAATGTCCAGCTTTAAAAACAGAAAAAGTACTTGTCAGCATTTCATCCTTTTATATTGATTTTGAACCTTGTGGCTTATTTCCTACCTTACTCCTCCTATATCACTATCTGAACACATCTCCCTTCTATGAACCATTTCAGAGATTAAGATATTCTGGGGAGGCTCCTTTGTAGGTGCAGTTGGTGAGGATGAGAGACAGGGCCTTCTCATTGGTAGCCCCTTGGTTATGGAACTCCCTCCCTAGTGACATTAGATTAGTCCCCTCACTCCTGACCTTTGGGGAAAAAACTGAATACTTCAATGTGGGACCAAGCTTTTGGATAATTGATTAGTGTGCTATGTGAATATGGAATGATGCAGTGGTAACTGGAACAGTCTGCATTACGATATTGGATTATGTGATTTTAATAATTTTAATGTTGGGATGTTTTAATGGGTGTTTTAATGTATATGTTTTTATTTCCTGGATACGTATTGTATGGTATCCAATTGTGCCTTTATGTGCACCACTATGAGTCCCCTTCAGGGTGAGAAGGATGGGATAAAAATATGGCAAATAAATAATAAATAAATTTGAGCCTGACAGAATTTTTAGTTCTTTAGAGACAATCCCAACACTTTACCTATCCCAACACCTTGTGAAGTTGCATTTAATTCTTGAGATTGTATTTTTAGTTTTAAAATTGTATGCTAAGAATGTTTTACATTGCTTTCCAGAAAATTTTAAAAGTATGTTAATGTAGGCTGGAAGAAAATAAACAAATACTTCAAACAAATTCATTGTATAGAAATACCAATCAGGGCTGGGTTACATTTTTTTAATCCTTAAGTATGAACATCCCTGGAGTTATATTCATAATTTCCCCCAAAGAAAAGTATATGGCTCAACTATAACTTTACAAGCAACAGCAAAAGAAAGGGGTCTTCTGCCTCCCAGGGTCCAAAAAAGGCTTTAAAATTAGGACAAAGGCAAGCTCTGACCCTGGGAACAGAGGTAAGGTCTTCCCACATGCAAGACAGCCTAGAAACTCTCTGAGAAAGAGTGCTGAACTCACAATAGGGTGAGCCAAAACAGGATGTATTGGTTTACAATCAGCAAAGCTGATGGTTCAAGAGCTTAGTTGGTTGCAAAGTCCTTTAGAAAAAGGGAGTCTATCACAATGCCTGAATGTGCAATGTGATGTACCTCTATTAAGATCCAAGGAGTCCTGTTGTCCTCTGACTTGCAGGTCCGAAGTCCTGAGCAGGCCCCAAATCCCAGCCTCTGGTGAAGACGAATCTTCCTATTATGCTGAAGATTTGGTGAAGACGTAGGCAGACGGTAGGTGAAAAGAGATTGTCCTTTTGCAGCAACCTAGCTTCCAGCCTTGCTTGTCCTGGTGTTGTTTGGGCAAGAGGAAGTGGAGGGGACGTCCAGCCCCTTATGTAGACTCAGGAAAAGAGGAGGAGTTAGGGGTGGGTCACCAGGTTTGGAGCCAGGATGCAGCCCCTCCCATGGGTGAGCACATTGCAGAACAAAGAAGCATATGACCAGACAGAGAACAAAGACCCATGCAGGTAAATGGTAAACCAAATACAGATAAATACAGCCCCCTAGGGGGCGGCACAGGCGGGCTTACTATGGTAACTAAAGCCAAATAGGATATGCACCTTACACTCGAGTAGGTATAGACTTCAAGTCTATACCTACTCAAATGTAAGGTGCATATCCTATTTGCCTTTAGTAAACTATAACTTTGCATTGAGAGTCAACATTAGTCGAAGAATCAACCAAACTATGGTTACTGTCACAGTGATTCTCAACCTGTGGGTTCCCAGGGGTTTTGGCCTACAACTCCCAGAAATCCTAGCCAATTTACCAACTGTTAGGATTTCTGGAAGTTGAAGGCCAAAATATCTAGGGATCCACAGGCTGAGAACCACTGGAAGGTGGAAAGATCTGTAGCTGATATGGAATAAACCCTCCATGGGAGAAGTATCACTCACACACTACACAAAGCTGGGTTTATGGACGGATGAAAAGAAGAAAGCATACTGAAATTAACCTGTCAAAACGTCTTTGGTATTTACAAAAATTTGCATGTGAAAGATACAGCAAACTGGTGGACAAAGGCTTTCTGGTTTGAGGAGATTATAACATAACCTTTTGGCCTGTTACAAAATGCTGTGCATAGCCCAAAGTCAACATAGTCATGATCTTGAGAACACAATCCCTATGTTGAATCATGGCAGTAAAAGCATCACATTATCAGGGAGCAAGCACTGATAAGTTTGGTTGCTGTGAGTTTTCCGGGTTGTATTACCATACAGCCCAGAAAACTCACAGCAACCCAGTGAATCCGGCCATGAAAGCCTTCGACATTAAATTAATGGGGTTAGCATAAATTGACAGGTGACTTGAAGGTACACCGAAACACCCACACAATGAGGCAAAACACCATCTGAGTATTGTTTGCCAAAGGAAATCCTATGAAATCCTTGGAATCGTCATATGTCAACATGCAATTTGGAGTCACACAAGAACACACATAAAACAACACTGTTGTGTTTCTTTGCAAGATTTGCCTTTACTTTCCCCTGAGTTTGAAGGATGGTGACTGGAACCCTGGTCTCTTGTCCAAGTGTTCTACTCAAAGCACTACTCCAGGGCTGTCCAACTTCTACTGGACCTGTGGCCGGAATTCCGGTTACTGATGACCTGGGGGGCCGAAGGGTCTGCCTCCGCCCCTGGCTCCGCCCCGCCCTGGCTCCCCGCCCTGGCTCTAATTACAATGGGTTCCTAGAATAGGAGACCTCCAAGGGCCATCCAGTCCTACCTCCTTCTGCCATAAGGGGAAAATACAATCAAAGCATTCCTCACAGATGACCATTCAGCCTCTGATGATGATGATGATGATGATGATAATAATAATAATATTAATTACAATGGGTTCCTAGAGTAGGAGACCTCCAAGGGCCATCCAGTCCTACCTCCTTCTGCTATAAGGGGAAAACACAATCAAAGCATTCCTCAGCCATGTTGAATCAAACTTGGCAGACTAAACTCTCATGAGAGCAACAGAAAGTACTGAACCTTGAGTTTGGGAGTTGTAGTTCTCCTCCATCCAGAGAGCACTGTGGACTCAAATAATGATGGATCAGGACCAAACTTGGCACGAATCCTCAGAAGATGAGAAAGCCGGAAAGGGAATGGATGAGCACCCCCCCCTGCACGCGCTCTGAACTCAGCCCCGCCCCTTTTTCGCTCTGGCCATGCCCCCTCTCGCTCGGTGCACTCTCTCTCTCTCTCCTTCCCTCTTTCGTTCAGGTGGTGGAAGGGGGAAGGAATGAAAGGGGGAAAGAGAGAGAAAAGGAGGGAGGGAGAGGGGGGAGGGAGGGAGAGGGGGGGGGAAACAAGAAGACAGGAAAGAGTGCCGAGGCAACAGGGAGGGGGAGCGCACGAGGAGGGCGAACACACACACACTTTATTTGCCGCCTCCCCTTCTTCCCCCTCCCTTCCCTTCAACTCCGCTTGCCTGCCTGCCTGCTTGCCTCTTCAGGTTTGTGGCCGCCGCAATGTGAGTTCGCCTCCCTCTCTTCACCACGAAGACTTGGGGGAGCCAAGTGTAGAGCCCGGGGATCGGGGCATTCCTTCCTGCTTCTCTCGCGGAGAGAAGCAGGAAGGGATGCCCCGCCCTCCGGAAGCGGCGCGAAGGGCGGCACGTCACGTCACAGCCCTGGCCAGTGATGCACCGCCACTGCGCGCCTCTGCTCCTTCTCGTTCCCCCCTCCTCCCTTCCTTCACTGAAGTGAAGGAAGAAAGGAGGGGGAACCGGGAGAAGGAGCAGGAGGCGGACAAAGGGCGGCGTGTCACAGGCAGGCCTCTGACGTGCCGCCTTCGTTGGCTCCCTTCCTCCTCCCACCCCGCCTCCTCCTCCACTGCCGCCGCGAAAGGGAAGGCCGCAGCCGGCCATCCCCAGCCTCATGGCGGCCGCTGCGGCCTTCCCATTCACGGCGGCAGAGGAGGAGGCTGCTGGAGGTGCCCTGCAGCAGCCTCCTCCACCACCGCGGTGAAAGGGAAGGCCGCAGCGGCCGCCATGAGGCTGGGAATGGCTGGCTGCGGCCGTCCCTCGCGGTGCTCCCGCCTCCGCCGCCGCCACCTCCTTTGCCGCCGCCACCTCCTCCGCCGCTGCCTCAGCAGCCGCCGCCACCACCGCCCCCTCAGCAAGGTCGCGCTAGGCCTCAAGCAGCAGCAGCAGGCGGTCGCGAGCGTGCCGATTGGCGGGGGGGAGGGAGGGAAGTAGGAGGAGGAGGAAGGGAGCCTTAAAGGACAAAAATAAAAAATTAGAGAAAAAACTCAAACTAAGATTCAAAAGAACATGGAAAGTATGAATATTAAAAATAAAAAAATGGAAAAAAAATTATGAAAGACTACAACAAAGAGAACTGGAACACCAGCTGAGATTGTTGCACCTTAGATCTGAAGGATCCCTCAGTAAACCACTTGAGACCAGCCGTGATTAAAAGCTTTATTTAGAATAAGTGAAAAGAAGAAAGAAGATAGTATTTAGTCCATTGATGCTCCCAAGCGTCCAAGTATTGCAAAGCAATAATCCATAGGCAAAACAAGAATAAAATGTAAAAGAGTCTTTTTTAAAATATATTTTTTATTGAGTTTTCAAAAATCATACAATAAAACATGGGGTAGGGAAGACACCCATCAGGGCGGCAGATTCGGAACAGAGGCGAAGGGGGAAAGGGGGTGGGACAGAGGGGAGGATGGGAGGGATAGAAAATGAGTTTTGAAAAATAAAGAAAGAAAGATTAGTGGTGTTAAAGAGGGGAGGGGGAGTTGAGAAAGAAATTCTTCCATCGTCTTCCGATCCATTTCACGGGAGTTTCTTGAGTCTTGATATATCACTCCTTAATAATAGAAAGTCCTACCGTCTTGCTTTTTTTCTTTTTTCTTTTTTCTTTTTTCTTTTGTGTTGTCTTTTAACCTGTAAGGTTCTTTATGTATTCCAATACAGGTTGCCAGTCAATTGGGTTCTCCTGGATACCATCCTTCAATCTTGATTTTAGATAATCAATATCCATGATCTCTCTTATTTTCAATATCCAATCTGTTACCACTAATGGATCCTTTGATTTCCAATTCTTTGCTATCACCAGCCTGGCTGCTGCTGTCAAGTAAAAAAAGTAGCTTGTCTTTTTCCTATCCAGTAGCTGGCCTGTAAGGTTTAATAAATAATATTTAGGTTTCAGCTCAAAGTCAGTATCCAAAATTTTCTTATATGTGGATGGCTTTCCAAATTTTTTTAACTTCCTACATTTCCACCAGCAATGTATAAATGAGCCAATTTGGCCTTTACAATTGTTGTTCTGACCTTTGTAGACCCTGGCAAGTTTGCTAGAGTAAGGTACCATCGGAAATATAATTTATGTTAATTTATGACGGGGAACTGTTAAACCTATTTAAAGGGTTAAGTGCCATTCTAAAGCTTGTAAGAGAGTTAATTCTTCATTGCAAGAAGGGAGCAGAAAAAGGCAGTCCTGGAATAGATCAAAGACTGCAAAATGGTAGGTTACATACCTGTGACCATCTTTCTTCAAGTGGAGCTCTGTGAATCCACACTTATGAAGTCTGTGCAGCAAAGCTTCCAACATAAACTTCTCCAGTTTGAATTTTCCATTTTTTGCCGGTAGCCCTGCCCAGCGGTCTCTGAGGGCATAAAAGTGGCTCCCAGCACGCCCACCACATTCCTACACCACCTAGGCAATGAGGAAGGGGTGGTTTGTGTAAGAGGGGCGGCCGGGCGGGTTAGTGTGGATTCAGAGCTCCACTCGAAGAAAGATGGTCACAGGTATGTAACCTACCATTTTTCGTGGGCTCTGTGAATGCACACGTATGAAGATCTAGCAAGCTGAGGTTCTGGAGGCGGTAACAAACCGACCAAAGTTAAGAACCAAACAACAAGTTTATTGCAACAGGCAATAGTAATAAATAACTGTAATAAATAAGGGATGGAAGGCAGGCTCCCATCACCTGTAAATGTAGTGCAACAAGCACCATTCATGGCAGGCATGCAGGCCTCACAGTAGAATAAAGTGGACATAGGGAACATAGTGCAAAAACTGTAAACAATCCTCAGGGGGGGATGAAAGCGCGCTTTATGTCAAAAAACACAGTGACCCATGGGGAACTAGGCACGGCACACATATTGAACATAACTG